>VZRL01003415.1:924715-973918 GCA_013397895.1 Origma solitaria | reverse complement strand
GTGTGTAGGGTTGGTGATTCCGTGGGGATTTCTGGGTGGGTTTGGGGATTCCATGGGGATTTCTGGGTGGGTTTGGGGATTCCATGGGGATTTCTGGGTGGGTTTGGGGATTCCATGGGGATTTCTGTGTTTGTCCCTCCCCAGCGCTGGCGTGGGGCGCACAGGCACCTTCATTGTCATCGACGCCATCATAGACATGATGCACGCCGAGCACAAGGTGGACGTCTTCGAGTTCGTCTCCAGGATCCGCAACCAGCGGCCCCAGATGGTTCAGACTGACGTAAGTGTGCTCGAATTGTCCAAAATTACCATTTTTCCTGGTCAGAGAAGGAACTGGTACTGTATTTGCACTCTGCGGTACAGCCCTGTGTGGCTTTGCCCACTGGGTAAAACCAGGCTGGATGGAGCTTGGGGCTCCAGGGAAGGTGGCCCTGCCCACTGGGGTGCAATGGATGGGGTTTAAAGTCCCTTCCATCCCAGTTCTGGGATTCTCTAACTGGAAAATGTATGAAGCCCAGCAGAAGGATGGGGTGGGGGAGTGGATTAAGGGAGAAAACCAGAAAACACAGAATTTTTAAGAGTCATTTCCAGCTTTCCCCGTGCACAGGAGAGTGGAATTTCAGAGAATCAGTAAGGTAACAGGAAAAGTCTGGTTTATCTTAATAACTTGTAATGATTATTATTTTAATAATTAGTAGATTGTGCACCAAACAGTGACAAGGAGCAGTGGTTTTAAACTGCCAGAGGGCAGGGCTAGATGGGATATTGGGGAGGAATTGTTCCTGTGAGGGTGGGCAGGCCCTGGCACAGGTGCCCAGAGCAGCTGTGGCTGCCCCTGGATCCCTGGCAGTGTCCCAGGCCAGGTTGGACAGGGCTTGGAGCAGCCTGGGACAGTGGGAGGTGTCCCTGCCCATGGCAAGGGTGGGATGAGCTGATCAGTGGGGTCCCTTCCAGCCCAAAGCATTCTGGGATTTTAAATAAGTCCCCGAATTCCTGATTTTCCTCCCTTGTTTTGCTGCATCCTCACCTGCCCCTCTGTCCCTTCCAGATGCAATATTCCTTCATTTATCAAGCCTTACTCGAGTACTACCTCTACGGTGACACGGAGCTGGACGTGTCATCCCTGGAAAAACACCTCCAGACATCCCACAGTGCAGCCCCAAACCTGGTCAAAATAGGGCTGGAAGAGGAATTCAAAGTAAGTACGGAAATCTTTGCCGTAGAATTTCCAAGATTCAAGCCAAAAGGATAAAAGTGTAACCGTAAAAGTGCAGAAAAGGGAAGAAGCTGTTTCATTTTGTGATGGTGTGAATGGGGCCCTGCTGAACATGCTGTTCCCTAAATGCTCATTCAGAGCTGTGTCATTCCGTGGCCTTTCCCTAAATGGTTTTTGTTTGTTGTAAAATAAAAGCAGAGAGATTCTCTGCTCTGGTGCTGGTTGCCAGATCAGATAATGCTTCAGGAGAAAACTGTTTCAGGTGCACCGAATTTGCATCCCAGTGGGATTGTTAACCCCTGACTGACAGCAGGGAGAGCTGCAGGGAATTTATGGGGTTTGTGCTGAATGTCCAGGCTAGAAGGGAAAAAAACCTAAAAAAACCCCCCCAAAACCTATTTCTGTTCAGTGGAGAAACCTCAGATGAAGAAAACCGCACTGGCTGTCTGTGATCGTTGTTAAAATTACTTTTGGTGCCCTGAGTGAAGAGTTAGAATTTTTTTATTATTTTGGTTGTGCTAAAATATTTTCTACATAGATTTAAATTATTAAATGACATCTAGGTGTTAACTGGAGTTCTCTCTTTGCTTTAAAGGATTCATTCATCCAGAAATCAGAAATTGGGTAAAGAAAATGATGTAAAAATAAGTTTAATGATAGAGCAACGAGTTAAAAAATCAACAGTATTGATCTGAGGGAAGATTAGATTGGATATTGGGAAGGAATTCCTGGCTGGGAGGGTGGGCAGGCCCTGGCACAGGTGCCCAGAGCAGCTGTGGCTGCCCCTGGATCCCTGGCAGTGTCCCAGGCCAGGCTGGACAGGGCTTGGAGCAGCCTGGGACAGTGGGAGGTGTCCCTGCCATGGCAGGGGTGGCACTGGGTGAGCTTCAAGGTCCCTTCCCACCCAAGCCTTTCTGGGATTTTATGAAATTTTATTCAATTTTTACAGCCAGGACAATGCAGTGGCTCTAGTGAAAGGCTCCCTGTGACCGTGGCCCTGTTTCACACCGAGCAGAGTCCCCCAGAGCCCTGTGAGGGCAGGACGTGGTGGGGCTCCGCTGCTGTCCCCGTGAGCTCTGACCCCGCGTGTGCTTTCTTGCAGAAGCTGACCAACGTTCGCATCATGAAGGAGAACATGAGGACTGGCAACCTTCCAGCCAACATGAAGAAAGCCAGAGTGATTCAGATAATCCCCTGTAAGAGCCCCTCTCTGATCTCTAGGAACAAGTGCCATAAATCCCTGCCTGTCCAAGGGCGTTGGGATCTGTCTGCTGGCAGCAGCCCAGCTCATCTCAGAGCACAACTTCTCATGAAGTGTCAGACCCTTCTAAAGCATCTGCAAACACTTCATCAATTGGCTTTTACTAAATCTGTTCCAATCAGGGATTTTGAATTCAATAACTCAGCAGTTTCACCTTTTAAACCACCCTGTTTTCTGTGGGATTCCTTGCACGGTCTGCGCAGCACTGTAATTTTCTCTGAAAATGAACTTTTCCGAGAAAAGAATTGGTGGGGTTTGTTCTGCCGTGTGCAGTTGACAAAAGTGAGACTGGGCTCAAAAGTAACACCAGACTCTTTGTTTTTCCAGATGACTTTAATAGAGTGATTCTGTCGATGAAAAGAGGGCAGGAGTACACAGACTACATCAATGCTTCCTTCATAGATGTACGTATCCAACATTTTAATTTTCAAATCAGATCATTTGCTGTTGCTGATAGGTCTTTTTAAAGAGGCACAATCGACTTGGTTTGCAAAGAACATGAGCTTTTTTTTATGGGAGTTTCCACGTGCATTTCTTATCTGGTGTTTTCAATTTCAGTTTAAATGGCTGTGTAATTTTCACCTTGTTAGATTTACAAACCAAGCCTTTTATTAATTTCTGACAAAACAAATCAGCTGCACAACCAACAGCCAGTGGTTCCATTATCTGGTTCAGGTGTAAATATTTGCTTTTCTGAGCACCAGAAAAGTCAGTGTTTAGCACAGGGAAAGGCTGTCACAGTGTTTGGCAGCCAGGGTTTACTTGAGCAGAGCTGGATTAATTCCAAGCTTTCTTCCCAGCTTCCTGTTAAGCTGAGTATCACAAGATTGTGTTTTGTTTTGATTTAAATATGGGAATTAGTTATGTCCTTAAGCAGTAAAACCACATTAGTGCCTGCGGATGGTGGATGCTGAGGAAGGGAAGATCACATCCCATCCTTTGGAAGTGAGGAAAAGCTGAACTCAGTGCCTTGGTGCTGCTGGGCCATGGCTTGGACTTGATCATCTCAGAGGTCTTCTCCACCCTAATTGATTCTGTGATCCTGGGAAATAAAAGTGGAGCTCAAAAGTGGAGTGAGAAGTTAATTCTACAAAAAAGCTGAAGAGCTGCTGTTGTGATCATCTTGTGAAATCTGTTCCTGCAGAATCTGATCCTTCCAGCCCTGACTGGAAAGATTCCCCTCAGGATTGTGAATTTGGGGGAGGTTTCAGAATCACAGCATCACTGAGGTTGGAGAAGCCCTCTCAGATCATCGAGTCCAACCATTCCCCAGCACGGCCAAGGCCACCACTGCCCCATGTCCCCAAGTGCCACATCCACACGGATTTTAAATCCCTCAGGGATTGGGACTCCAGTGCTGCCCCGGGCAGTGACAACACTTTCTGTGGGGAATTTTTCCCTAATATCCAGCTTTAACCTCCCCTGGTGCAAGTGGAGGCCATTTCCTCGTGTTCCCTGGGAGAAGCCCTGTTTCAATGGTGATGTCCCTGTGCCCACCAGCTCTGTCCCTGTCCCCTGTGTGACCCCGCTCTCTTCCCGCAGGGCTATCGGCAGAAGGATTATTTCATTGCCACCCAGGGCCCCCTTCCCCACACGGTGGAGGATTTCTGGAGGATGGTGTGGGAGTGGAAGTGCCACACCATCGTGATGCTGACGGAGGTGCAGGAGAGGGAGCAGGTACGTGTCCCACATGCAGCCCCACAGTTCCCTTCCCACCTGCAAACCACGAGCATCAATGCTGCAGAAAGGATTTTTTTTTGGTGTACAAATTCCAGCAATCCCAGATTTTTTATTTTTTTTTTTTGCTTTTCCTAAAATGAGCACTTGCTTCACTGTCTGGTGTGGGTCAGCATTGCTGCTTTTGCTGAAATTGTCAGGAAACACAAAAAAGCTACGGAATATTGTGATTTTTGAAAGCTTCCAGTTTGCATTAAGGGATGCCTAACATGGGACAGTGTCTTGGGATTTGGGAACAAACTTTTCTATAAACTTTTGTCCCATTTTTCCCCGTAAAAGCTCCCGTGGCTCATTCTGAGCCTGTCCTGATACATCATTAATTAATGAAAGACTGCTGTGCTGCAGATTGAAGATTCTCGGTGGAACAAGGGTGCTGTACTGCTGTGAAAAGCTTTTTCTTGGTACTTTTGGGAGGTTTTTAACAATACTGCCTTGCTTTCAGGACTTACATTTATTATTCTATTCCGTTTTAAAGCAAGATTTGCCATCTGGGCCTCCTGAGCCCTTTTCATCTTAATGGTTTTAATATTTCTGTTACAGAAATGTTTTATCACTGTGTTCTTAGTGTTTGCAATACAAACTGTTTACAACACACTTATGCTGGATGTCACTTCTTATATCAGACTCTCGTGACAATGTAGATAAGTGGGAAAAAATCAAGGAATGTTTGCAGTTCTCTGATTCTGCAGGAAAAATGCTGCCAGTACTGGCCATCGGAGGGCTCTGTGACTCACGGAGAGATCACGGTGGAAATCAAGAGTGACAGTCTGATGGATGCCATCAGTGTGAGGGACTTCCTGGTTACATATAATCCGGTAATTCTTTAAAATTCCAGTTTGTTTTGGTTTTTTTTTTTTTCCATTGGAAGGCATTTACAAATCTGGTTATGTATCTTAAATTCTTGAATTTCTATCTAAAGCTAAATGGATTTAATCAAAATGTGGCATTAAGAGGAAGCTTATAGGAAACATTTTTGCTTAAAGCCCCTGAAATTTCTGGTCAGTAAACAGGATTAAAATGGGGAGGGGTTTTGGGGTTTTTTTCAATTGCTTCGTTGTTGCTGTTATTCCTAGATTTTTCTGCCATCTCCCATGTAGCTATCAAAGAAAATTTGATTCAGGATTTTTCATAGAATTCCAGACTTCTTTAGGGTGGGAGGGACCTTAAAGCTCATCCCGTTGCTCCCCTGCCATGGCAGGGACACCTCCCACTGTCCCAGGCTGCTCCAAGCCCAGCCTGGCCTTGGGCACTGCCAGTGTATCCTTAGTGTATCCCAGAGGAAACGGCTGTGCAAATCAAAGGAAAATTATAGGGGAATTATCAGTGGCTGGGGGGTTTAGAAACAGACCTGCCAGCTCTGCAGGACCAGCATAGGATCATGGAATATTAACGTTGAAATTAAGTCCATCAAGTCCATTACAGACCGGGTTGCAAATACTCTCCTGCAGCAGTGCATGATTCATGCTGCAGATGTTCCAGGCAGGAATTGTGTTTCCACCTGAAGTCCCACGTGGCTGTGGTGTTCCCCTGGAAGTCCCAGGTGGCTGAATGTGGTGTTTCCACCTGGAAGTACCGTAACTGAATGTGGTGTTTCCCCTGGAAGTACCACATCGCTGTGGTGTTTCCACCTGGAAGTACCCTGTGGCTGAATGTGATGTTTCACCTGAAGTCCCCCGTGGCTGAGTGTGGTGTTCCACCTGGAAATAGCACGTGGCTAAATGTGGTGTTCCACCTGGAAGTCCCACGTGGCTGAATGTGGTCTTTCCCCTGGAAGTACCATAACTGAATGTGCTGTTTCCCCTGGAAGTCCCAGGTGGCTGACTGTGCTGTTTCCCTGCTGGCAGGGTAACCAGGAGAAGCAAAGCAGGCTCATCAGGCAGTTCCATTTCCACGGGTGGCCAGAGATTGGCATTCCTGCCGAGGGGAAGGGCATGATCGACCTCATTGCAGCCGTGCAGAAGCAGCAGCAGCAGACAGGGAACCACCCCATCACTGTGCACTGCAGGTGAGCCTCCTCTGCACCTGAGCTCGGCCATTCCGTGACCCTGGTATTCCTCTTTTCCCGTTTTTATCCCAATTTATGTCAAACAAACGTGTTTTCACTGCAGTGCTGGTGCAGGGAGAACAGGAACCTTCATAGCACTGAGCAACATCCTGGAACGGGTGAAGGCTGAGGGGCTCCTGGACGTGTTCCAAGCTGTGAAGAGCTTAAGGCTGCAGAGGCCGCACATGGTGCAGACACTGGTATGGATTTACCCACCCCTGGCTTTGGGAGGGAGTTGTGTTTGTGAGGACAAAAAGGGGTTTTTGCAGGTTGACACAAATTATGGATGGTGGCTGGGTGTGTACAAGGCATTATCAGGGTTTTTACAGAGGTTTTTAGAGCATTTCTGAAAATACAGCTTGGTTAAATATTCTCTGGCTTTTAGGAACTTGAGGCTGTTAAACCAAAATGCTTTGATTGTTGTAAGGGATTAAATATATTAAGGAAATGCCTTTCAAGCTATTTATCAGTTGTTCTTTCTTACCTTAAAATGTCTGGGCATAAATTGGAATCACGGAATGGTTTGGGTTGGAAGGGACCTTACAGCCCCTCCAGTCCCACCCCTGTCATGGGCAGGGACACCTTCCCCTACCCCAAGCTGCTCCAAACCCTTTCCAACCTGGCCCTGGACACTTCAGGGATGTGAAAATCCTTGGAAATGTCTCTGACTTGTTTAAAATCTTTAAATTTTCCCTTCAAGTCCCTGCAGCTACTATGTGAAGCTTAGTCCGGATGCTTTTCCCTATTGAATAAACATTTAAAAGTTTCCTGAGACTTTTTTAAACCTGAAAATGTACAAAATTGCTGATGTTTTGTATGAGAAGCCAGGTCACAGAACTGATTCAGTTCAAGAACCATCTCTGAAAAAGCTCAAGAAATCAATTTAACCAAAGAGCAAAAATCAGCCTGTGTTTGAGCAAAGAAAGAGATCCCATTGCTTTTATTTAAAATAATAAATAGAAATCAGAACAGAGCAGTCCTCAGCTACTGGTCCCAGTTGGAACATGTTGAATTTATCACTGGGATTTGCAGATGTCAGATTTTCTCAAGGTAACCAAGACCACATTTTGACACCTTTTCTTATTTTCCAGGAACAGTATGAATTCTGCTACAGAGTGGTACAAGATTTCATCGACATCTTTTCAGATTATGCTAATTTCAAATGAGAATTCTGCCTTATTTTTTAATTTGTCTGTATAAATAGTTGTATATTATGTTAATTTATTCCATGTCATTTGGATGGTTGACTTAACTGTAAATACAATGTTGTGTTGGCTCTAAAAGTTGCATTTGCTGTATAAAGTTGTTTCTTAAATATAAATATCTTCTAAAGCAAAGTGTAATATCCCTATACTGTATAGCACTGTAAGATGGGATAGAAATCTTTATTCTAAATAACAGGAAATTAATTCTTGAGGATTTTTTTTCTTTATCTCTCAATTCTTGAAGTTTTTGACAGGTGATTTACAGTTCATCCTAAAAAAAAAGTGAATTGTGGTGCATATGTTTAAATATGATTTGTTCACCAGGAAAATATGTTCACCATGAAAATAGATATTTATTTTGCAAGGCTGTTTTGAAGAGCCTCCAGGTTTTGATGGCAGTTGGATTTTGAGTTTTAATGTCCATTAGATAGAATCAGTAGAAACACAGATTTGAATTTTGGAATTAACAGAACTTTCAAAGTCCAGTCAGTTTGTTTTTTTCCCCAACTACTGTTTAAATCATCTTAGAAAGGCAATAATGTGATTTTTAGAATATTTTGCATATTTGAAGAGTATATTTTGCAGCACCTGAACTTGTCTGCTTGAAGAGAAAGGCCAGAAATGGAGTTAAAACTCCTCTTCTCTACAAACACATGCATAATTTCCCACTTCTTTAAAATGAGAAAGAGGTGAACTCTTACTCCTTGATTTGACTCAGCAGAATAATTAAGAATATTGGTAAAAATTTGAAAGAAAACGTTTTATGAACAGTTTAATTCCAGAAACATTGAGCGTTGTAGCTAAAGCTCCTCCAGGTTCTTACCTCCCATAAATGCTATCAAAAAGGATTGTTTCCTTTCTCTAAGGGGTTTGTGATTGTGTACAGAGATATATTTTTAATAAAAGTGCTACTGATAATAGAATTGGTGAAAGGAAATATAAAAGTCTTTATTACAGCCCTGACCAGGGGTTGGAAAATGCCCCAATTCACAGGGCACCTGAATGTTGAATAATTGCAAAGTTTATCTTTCTCACTCTTTCAAAATCATCCATGACTTAATGAGCACAAAGGAGGTGAATCTGTAATTAATAACATAACGAATATGCAATAGTTCCGTCTCATCCAGCTGGGCTTTTGCGGTGCAACATCAAAGCCTTATTTAAAACAAGCAGCTTAACCTGAGCTTTTCCTGCTGTTCTTGCACTATTTGATCCCAATCGCATTCCCATTGCACCCTGGAGCAATCCGAGGGGACGGGAAGGTGTCCACAGCTCTCCTTCCATTCCATCCTGGCCAGAAAAGGTGCAGGGTAGGAATTTCTAAGCACCCAATTCCCACAGTGCCATTGGCTGCTTCTTGTCTTCCCATCGCTGCACTCCTGTATTTATTTGTACAGTAAATTATGCACTTGAAAAAAAAAAAAAATTGTTTAAAGACTAAACCTTGCTTGTGAGTCTCTATGAGAAGAAACACTCAAGCCACAGGGTTGGGTAGTGAAAGTGAAGCTGAGGAAGGGCGTGTTCCTGAAATTCCATCCAGATTGAAAGAGCCAAAATAAATTCAGTCTGGGAACTGAGACCGTGGGGGTTTGGTATGATTTATAGCACAGGGAGACTCCCAGAGGTTGGAAAATAATGCAAAGGAATTCCCATTTTATGGGAATTATGATTCTGATGTCAGCATCTTTTCAACCATTTAGGCTGTGTTTGAATAATAATTTGTCCAATTTTTGGGTCCCTGAGGTAAAACTTGGGTTGAGTTTTCTCCTGAAGCCAATCTCAGTGCAGGGAAACTCCCAGAAGGTGGAAAATAAGGCAAAGGAATTCCCATTTTCTGATCCTGATGTCAGGATCTTTCTGGCCATTTAGGCCACATTTGAACAACAATAATTTGTGTGTTGGGCGGATTTGTGGGTCCCTGAAGTAAACCCTTGGGGTGAGTTGTCCATGAAGCCAATCTCGGTGCAGTAGTGATGGAGTGTGAGGATGTGGGGGTCCCACAGCCCCCAAAAAAAACAGCACAACTCCAGCTGCCCACAGGCTTTACTAAAGGCCTCCAGTTACACCCAGGAGTAGGATGGAGTTCAGCTGAACACCAAATCCTCAGTGGGTACTCAGATTCCAGTCGATAAATATTCAGATAGCGAGGAGGAAAGAGAAATACCTAAAACGCAATTCAGAATTCCCAAGTGTAGCTCCATAATGATTTTTGTGGAATTTGAAAAGCTCCCTCCCCAGCCGTCGTGCGTGCTCAGCGGGATCTCTGGGGAGTGTCTCGGTGGGTAGGAATTTTCCTTTAAATCTCCTTATGTTGCATGGAATTCCTTTAAAACGCCAAGTAGTTGGATTGGAAGGGTCCTTCTGATCTGCCTGTGGTTTTGGTCACCGTGTGACTTCGACTGTTCATGTGTTCAGATCGGTTCCAGCTCACCTCAGCATTTAAGCGTTCGCTTCCCGACATCTTTATCCCAAAACCCTTGGGATTGCCATGGATTCCGCGTTCCCGAAGCAATCCCTTAAGTGCTTGGCTGACTTGGGCCTTAATGAAGAATGCATACTGTAATTAGTGGTTTTTAGGCTATTTTTATGTATCGGTTTTTTAAACTTTTCAAATGAGCCTGACCGCCCCGTGTTCCGTCTTTTGAAATGTTTGCGTTTCCCTCGTCCCATTTTTCATGTAAAGTTACTGAAACTTTTCTGTATAACCAAAATGTATTTAATTTGTCAAATCTTTATAATATATGTATGTATTATACAGTTTCAGCTATTATTATTTTCTTTTATTACGTTTCTAATTTGATCTTGCTGTGTTTTTAATGCCGGTGAATGTGGCTGAATTATTTGTATATGCAAATTGCAAGATCTAATACATTCTGATGCAAGAACAAAGCTTCCTTTTTATTCTCCACCTGCATAATTTCCTTTAAATCTTTTAATTTCATTCCTGTGTTGTGTGTTCATTTGAATTAAGCATTCTAAAAGAGTTGAAATCCATTATCTAGATAAGTAATTTTTCAGTGCTTATCTGCAGCTATTTGGGAGTAAAATTCTGATTTATGTCGGGACTGAACATTGTGCATATAAAGGGCGTAGAAACTCATGGAAGCAGTTGGAATCCAGGCCTTCCCAAACTGTATGGGTAAGTAAGATCTGACAAAATAAATATAGTAAAATAATTTAAATATAGTGAAATAATCCTGTGGTAAACTGTGGTGTCATACCAAGATAAAAATAGGAGCTAAACTTCCAGCTGTGTTACTCATCATGGATTGAAAGTACACTCTAATTAACAGCAATCTCTTAATTCATTTTGACAGGTTTTGCATTGGACATCTTGTAAAATTAATCAAGAAGGCCCCACAGTTGTAACAAGGGGCAGAGAAGCTTTGTGTAAACCAGGAGTAACTGCTCAGAGGTTACATCCCGATGTCAAATCAAGGAGGATTTAATGAAGCCCCTTCTCTGTTTTCCCTGGTCCACCCCACACCTCCCAAACCTCCTCAGTGTAGGTTATTTTAGGATTTTTTTTCCACAAGTTGGGAAGAACTTGTAGTCTGCATGTCCTTCCTGGGCACTGTTCTGACATTTGCAGGATGAGAGGAAATGGCCTCAATTTGTGCAGGGGAGGTTTGGAGATCAAAATTTCTTCATGGAAAGGGTTTTAAAGCACTGGAAAAATGCCTGGGGTTGTGGTGGAGTGCCCATCCTTGGAAGTGTTAAAAGTGTGGATGTGGCACTTGAGGACATGGGTTAGTGGTGGTCGATGGTTGGATTTGATCTTTTCCAAACTTTAGCAATTCTCTGATTCTAATCTGCCATTTCATGTAAAAGCTATTGATTTTGAATTATTTCAAATGTTTTGTGTGATTGGGTCATGTACTTTTAGCAGGATGTGAGACCACTGAAGTTCACTCTCTGTGAGGACAGACAGGTGCCTTGGTGTGGTCTCCGTCAATAGATGAATCCCCAGTATTAATCAGTTATTAATTAATTGTTGGTTAATTTAAATAAATATCGATAATTGTAGTTATTGATTACTACAGCTCTGCACAATTTCCACATGGACATTTATATACTCTGCTGGTGATAAAGTTGTTTTTTTTCCTATTTCTAAACATTACTAAGAGATACCATAAAGACCTTGTGGTTCCTTATGTGGTTCTGCTTTCAGAAACTCAGCTTGTAGAAAAAAACACACTTTCATTGTAAACTGTCCATGAAATATATTTGTTTTAATGGGATATTTACACAATATAAGGCAGATCAGACTGGAGTTTGTTCTATATGGGGCACATAGGTCAAGTCTCAGCTCTGTTTTGCCTAATGCAGTGTTGAATTGAGAGTTTTTCAAGCCACTGAACTTGCCAGGGAGTGTTCTTCATCTGAGGAATTAAAGGATTAGGTCGTAATTTAGATCTTTTTGTGAAAGCTTCCTTCTAATGACTTTTATCCACTTTCTGTGCTGCTTTGCACAGAGGAAGGGAATTACTCAGTTATTAATCGAGTTGACACCTTGCCAAGGAAGTTCTTTGCACAAAGAATCATTTTCTCCTTTCACCTGTTTTCATTGCATGAGAAACAGCTCCGGTGTTTTCCTGGATGTCCCCTGAACTCCAGCTGTCCATAAACGTGGAACAAAAGAGCTAAGCTGGGACTTCTTGCCAGTTGGGTGGACAAAAAGAAAGGAAAACTCTCCCAGTTGGGAAGAGCTTGAGAAGGAATTGTGGAGCGCAGTATTTTCGAGGATTTTTAGAGAAACTTTGACCTTCCAAAACCTGAAGGGAAGGATGGAGAGGGGCTGTTCACAAGAGCATTTAGTGCCAAGAAAGGGGGAATGGCTCGAGGGCAGGGTTATATGGGAAATTGGGAAGGATTTGAGGGTGGGCAGGCCCTGGCACAGGTGCCCAGAGCAGCTGTGGCTGCCCCTGGATCCCTGGCAGTGTCCCAGGCCAGGCTGGACAGGGCTTGGAGCAGCCTGGGACAGTGGGAGGTGTCCCTGCCATGGCTGGGGTGGCACTGGATGGGCTTTAGGGTCCCTTCCAACCCAAAGCATTCCGGAATTTTCTGATTCATACTGCGGATCAAGTAGAAGGTGTTTCCAAGGAAGCAGCACATGGAATGGCTCTCCTTCCTTGTCTGTGAGTATCCAGGTAAATCACATACTCTTGGATTTAAGAGCTGTTGGGTTAATTTGCTGAATCCAGGGGAATCTTGCCCCAGTCATAATAAAATGCACAAATTTCTACCTCAGCTGTGCAAAAGGACTGAATGGGAGATGCAAAATCCCCCTTACGGTTCACCTTTAGGATTAAAAGTGATCTGAAGCTGATGCCAAATTTTCTGGATTAAGAATTTTGTTCCCGGATGGAGCACAGGGTGGCATTGTTGGGGTTGTCCCACCTGTGCAGGGCCAGGAGTTGGATCCCATGGTCCTTGGGGGTGATTTTGGAATCCTTTGGAATTGGCAAATCTGTTACAGAGAGCCAGAACACACTGCAGAGTTTCGTTTTGTGTTTTACCCTTGCCCTATTTCACTGTGGCATTGTGTCTTTTGCTTCCCACTCATCTTCCCTGGCTTGGCGGGACAGCCTGTTGGAAAGCTGCTGTTCCAGATGAACTTGGATTGTTTGAAATGTAGATTTTCACTTAATATATTGGTGTGTTCATCATATTTACAAGTTTTTCCCTGAGCAGTTATGTTCTTTCACCATTTAAGGTAAATTTATTTCAAAGAGTTTGTTAAATGTGGATAGGTACCATTTTGGAAACATATCCCATTTGTTCCTAAATTTATGCAGATTTCTCCCACGTAAAATCCTCTATCAAAATTAGGTTCTGTGTATGAATACAAGCATTCCGAAAATCTTGGGTGCAATAATGCGTTAGTGTAATAAACTAAGATTTTCAGAGAGAGAGTTGTTGCAAAACATTAAATTTTCAGGGTTTATCACACAGCAACTTCTCATCTCCAGACTTGGCTTTATGCGGTGTGAATAGCCTGAATATTTATTTACTTTATATACTTTATACCTTATTTAATGAAAGCTTTAACTATAATTTGTGCTTTTTAGACTTTGAGGTAAAAACCACTGATAGTACAAATCTATAGAAATAAGCTTCATTCAGTGCTTCCAAACCACCTGTTCAGACACTGGAATAAATAACTCTGGATGAGGATCTTTATGTGACAAAATGCTGAATTTTTAATTCTCTATCATGTAGATTCAAGCACTGACTTAATCTATTTTCCCCCTCATTTTTCACAGTTGACAATTTTACTTCATGGTGTATTCAGGTGTATTTGTCAGCCTGTGCTATTAAATTAAATGTTCACAAATTAACCTAACAGCCAATTTAAACCTTGAAGAAAGTGTCTTTTTTTTCCCTCCTGTAAATCTACTTTAGCGAATATTTGTACAGATGCTGCTCCGGAGAGCAGTGCTGCTCTTGGAGACAGATTTAAAACCTTTACTATAATTTGTGTTTTCCTCCAAGTATCGCTGTGTTTGCAGGGACACATCACAAAGGCTGTGACACCACTGTAAATCATGGCAGAATATACAATTATTGACATAGTGCAGATGTAGTTATTTATTTGTGCTGTTTGATCACATGTGGGCTGGCAGAGATGGCAATAAATTCAATTTCAAAGAGCTTTTCTGCTATAAATGTTTGGTTTGGATACTTTGTTCAGGTATAACTTCACTTGTAAAGAGTCCCAGGAAGGATTCTTAAATCCCTGTCCATTAGCAATGATATCCAGTCAGATACCAAATAGAATCCTGATTTTGGCATGGTTTACAGCTAAATTAAAGATTTTCCAGCAGCATAAGGCTATTGTAAAACCATTATTATAATATTATTATTGATATTGTTATTATTATTAATTATTTCTTCTGTCTTCAGACACAGAACAACACAGTGTTCATATTGATTCTTGATCCTCTGCCTCACGGATCTTCAAGTCTCCATAATGAATTCCTGTTTGGGAGCAGAGATTGGGATCAGTTTTTTATCTAAATGAAGGTAACTCAGTGGCTGATTAAAATGGACTTAAAATACCAATTTAACTTTTCCTGCTGCTCACCCCCTCCCCTCCTTGCTCCCTTTATTTTCCCCCACTCTTTAAACCCCTTATTTTTGTGATGAATAGTATTTTTGTGGCTAGCAGTATTTTGATTCAACACAGATGCTTACATTATAACCGTTAAGTTATAAAATAAGCATAATAAGTTATAACCTAAGTGAAGCTGAATTGATATAAAACTAATGCAGCTTTTTGTTGATCTGAGGAGGTGCAAATTTGGGGCCACTGAGCCCCCTGCAAACTCCCCTCCCTCAGAGGGGCTGGACGAGCCTGGACAGGTTCAGGATTAGGTTCAGGGAGGGATTTGGGTACAGGTTCAGGTTCAAATACAGGTACAAGGTACAGGTTCAGGTGTAGGTAGAAGTTAATGTACAGATTCAGGTACAGACACAGGCACAGGTACAAGCACAGCTTCATGCTCAGGCACAGGTACAGATCCAGGTAGAGGTACCAGTCCAGTCACAGCTACAGGCTCATGTACGGATTTAGGCACAGGTACAAGCACAGGTTCGGTCACAGGTTCAGGTTACAGGTTCAGGCCGGGGCACAGGAACAAGCACACGATCGGTGACAGGTTCAGGCTGGGGCACAGGTACAAGCACAGGTTCGGTCACAAGTTCAGATCACAGGTTCAGGCCGCGGCACGGGAACAAGCACAGGATCGGTGACAGGTTCGGGCTGGGGCACAGGTATAAGCACAGGTTCGGTCACAGCTTCAGGCTGGGGCCCAGGAGCCAGCGCAGGGTCGCTCCCAGCCCCCTGTCCGTGCCCGCCCCGCCATGAGGGCCTGAGGGGCGCTCCCGCTCTGGCGCCGCCTGAGGCGCGAGCGGCTCCGGGGGCGGCGCCTCCGTTTGAACTCAAACCGCCCTCGCCGCTCGCCATTGGCTCCGCCGCGCGTCGCGCGCTGTCCCCTCCGCCAATCAGAGCCCGCCGCGCTCCTTTTCGAAAATTCAAACGGTCAGTGTCGTGCGTTCGTTTCTCCTTCCGCCGAGCCGGCACGGGGTAAAGCTAAAAGAGTCCCTCTGTCGGGTGCCGTTTGTCGCTGCCGGACGGGCTCGGTGCTGTCCCTCAGCCATGGCTGCTGCCGGCAGGCGCGGGCGGCACCGGCGACTCCCTGTCCGTCCGTCTGCGCGGCTCCTGGGGGCTCTGTTTTGGTTCCCGGCGGAGGGATACCTGCGGGGGGAGGAGGGGGGGGCCGGTGCGAAGCGGTACGGGACAGCGCGAGGGCGCAGGGCCGACGCGCGCGCGCGGGCAGGGTTCAGTCGCCGCCGCGCCGTGCCGGGAGCGCGGGGGGCGCGTCGGACGCCGCCGCACGGGGCCCCTCAGTGGCCGCCAGCGTTCCGGCAGACCCAGGTACGGCTGGGCGAGCGGGTACGGCCGGAGGGACGCGGCCTTGGGTGAGGGTAGTCGCGGGGAGGAGTTGGGCCGCCTGACAGCCCCTCGGTGGCCGCCCACCACCCCGCCATGGTGGCTCTTGTCCCCCTCTCTCCCGGTGTTTACCTGTCCTCTCCCCGCCGGCGGCTGTGACAGCCCGGAGCTCAGGCTTATCAACTTCGGCATGTGCGGCTCATGTGGCTTTTTTGGCTTGTAGGAACTGGTGGCTGCCGTGGACACGGTGCTCTCGGTGCAGGACAGTACTTGCGTACTGTCCTGCGTATTTGCGTTTCCTAAAAGCTAAAGGGACTGCCGGCTTCGCCCCAAAGTTGCGTCTTGTTGTCAACAAGTGTTTTATCGACCAAAACGCTCCATAAGGGTCTCTCTTAACTGTGGTTAATTCCGTTGTTTTACCTTGCTGCTTTCAAGTGTTGAGTGTTTTTAAAAGATGCTTCCTTGAGGATCGCTTGTGGCAAGCGTGTTTATACATGAAACAGTGCATTATATGAAAATATATAAGAAGTGTATCTGCTTGTGCCAATGCGGCGGGTTTGGGGTTTTATGCCAGTTCAATGCTGCTCCTCTTTCTGTCGTGATCTGTGCACGCAGAGATGCATTCGCCTCCCTCAGCTCTATCGCAACCGATCGCGACAGGGCTCAGCAATTGCCCAATTTCCACCCTTTCCTCAGCTGCTCCTGCCAGTGCTCCTGAGAGCTGATGCCACTATTCCTTCCTTTGCCAGGAGGGTACAACTGCAGTCAGTTGGTCTCTGTTTTAAATTCAAATCTGGGATTTTCCATGTGGGTAAGAGATTGAAAGATTTAGATTTAGGTAAGGAGAATTCAGTTTTGAAGTTGTTTATGGGACAAAATACAATCTGTGTGGCTCCTGTGCTTTTCCAAGGCTCTGATGAGTAGCAAAACTACTGAATACCTAAAATTAGTCTGACAATTTATGTTTTTTACACGGGGAAGCACACGTAAACAGCACTGAGATTCTTCTGTCCATTGGGAAATATCTCCTCTCTGGTACAAAATAAAACATAAAAATTTTCATCAATTTGCTCTCATAAACATGTAAAACATTTTTGGGATGAGTAATCTGGATGTTTTTTATAGGTAAGGTTCCTTACATTTGAAGATGCCACGCTATGGGAAAATCGTTGTCATTAAAAGGAATGGGACGGATGGAATTGTTTTTCCACTCACCTCATCTTCTTGTTTATTTGGAAGGTGAGGATTTGCCTTACATACATGGAAATAACGAGTGATGTTTTCCTGTAGATTATGTCTTGTAATGCTTATTTTAAAAAATAAATGTTTATTTAGGAATAGCTACAGAGGAGGGAAAGTGATACTTGACTAATGTTAATTGTAAGAGTAGAAAGTTGAACTTTATTTTGTTACTGCTTTTGGTGTTTTCCTTGACAGAACTACTTTGATTGATTGATTGATTTAAAGTTTTTGGCCACAGGAAATCTGGGGAAGGGATTAGAAGTGATAAGTGATAAGACCAACACCAAGTCAAAAGCATTAAGATTAGCTTAAAGAAAGTCTGTACATTTAGAAACATGTTTTCACTCCCTAACAACTTTTAAGAAGGTAGAAGTGGTTCTGCAGGTGACATCAAGGGTCCAGTTACCTGTTCTTTCTCTCAGACCAGTAATGTTAGCCTGAGAATGAACTTCACATCTGATTTTATCTAAAAATATTCCACAAGTCTTGGGAAACTCAGGAAGCAAACAATCTCATAGTAGTAGCTGTCTGTTGTAGCCATGTCTTGGCTTGTTGTGATCTGCTTTTTTCACACATTGGGTATTTCACAAATTTTTCTGATCTCGATTCTCTGATGCTGTAGAAGTGTAAGCTGCTATTTTTTGCCACTTTAAAAAGACTTAGGTAGTTAATTTTTTTCAAATTTGAGAAATCATACTTCTGTACAATTATTATCTAAAGTGTTGGGAAATCCCCTAATTCTACAGCAAATTTCCCTGTGTTTTTGTGAAACTGAACTTGTGTTTCCCCCCAGGAAAACAGAATGTGACATCCGCATGAGGCTGCCATGGGTGTCCAACGAGCACTGCAAAATTGAGATCAATGAGAACAAGGAGGTGAGATGCTCGTGTTTTAATGAACTATGCATTGCCCTGTTGCATCTCAGCAGTCACTGAATTATTTGTTTGATTTTTAGGCAGTCCTGACTAATTTAAGCGCAGTGAACCCCACGCAGCTGAATGGGGCTTGCTTTGAGCAGCCTGTTCCCCTGAAGCACGGAGATGTGTTAACTATTATTGATCGTTCTTTCAGGTGCGTGCCACGGCCAAAATCTTTAATTATTTGATTCTAGACTGTAAATTAATGAAGTTTAGTTCATATTTCTCTACAAAGTCTTGCAGGCCTCCATCAGAAGGCAGGATTGCTTAAAGATATCTTTTTGTCACTTATGTTACATTAAGCTAAATCAATAAAGAGAGAACTGTCTAGAGAGATCATTCTGATTTTGTTTCAAGAGTTGACAGTTTTAGGGGGAAATTTAAAGTGCTTTTAAGTTGCTGAAGCCTTTAAAATTGAGATATGTGCATTGTTGGGAGGGGACAACTATTCCTGGGTCATTTCTCTTGATAATGGGAACTCAGTCATCAACTATTAACCAAAAAATAGTTGTATTTTAAAATACTTCTTTCAGGTTTGAATATCCTCTGCAATCAACTCCGAAAAAGAGGCATTCCAGGTCTGCAAAAGATGAAACTCTGCAGGTAAGTTTTTGGCCATGGGCTTTTTTATTCCAAGTATATTGATAATAGTGACATGGTATTCTATTTTCTTGTTCTTTTTTCTTATTGGGAGTAACTTTTCAGCCCTAAATTACATTTCTGAATGAAAATACAAATAAACTCCTTCAGGTCAATACTTAAAAAATTTAGTAATTTTTAGTCTAAATTTTAGTCAGAAATTTGTCAGGTTTTGGTAATAAATAATTAATAATTCATTGTGTTAGTAATACAGACAGAAATATAAATGTTCCACTGAGTCTGGTAAGAAAGGGAGGTTCAAATGTGTTTATTCTTCTTCTATAGCTGTTTTGACGGCTCATAATTTAAATGATAAAATAAGATAAACTTGTGCCGTGTAGGGTCTGAAATGTATTGGTCAATGTTAAATATTGAAAGGTTCAAGGATTTCATTTGAATACTTTAAAGCCTTTTTAAGGACAATGCATATTCTTCCATAAACAGGGTTTTTTCAATGTACAGTTGAAAGCTAAACTGTGAAGTATTTGTTGCTCTGCTGTAATGTTGTACAAATTTACAGGTTCTTCATGTTCAGCAGGTGGCAGAAGTGGAATTATTACACAAACAAACTTCAGGAGCTAAAAGTCTCGATGCTTCAGGTTGGTACCTGTTTTATGAGGGCTTTGTTTGCTTTTGTTCCCTTAACTGCATTTATTCTTAGCATAAGAATTAAAACATGGTTAAAAGAGGGAAGAAAAGGCATTTTAAGGCTTTTCAATCTGAGTACATCTTGCTGTGTCAGCGATTATATCATCATTTTCAGATGCTATGAATTCACCTCTTTCATTAAAATTTAACCTGAACTTCTCTGCTGACCTACAGCTACACCTTTTCCAAGCAAATACTGCATTATCTCATGCTTTCTTTCCTAATAAAACATTGAAACAAGTATGATTTTGGAGATACAGGGTATATATTGAAATAATTGTTTATGGGAACTGTTTCCTCTCAAAGCAGAAAAATCCAGAGCTGCTAAGTCTGGATAATCATAACCCATAGACTGGTAAATGCCAGGACTTCCCCTTCCCATCCTTCTTGTCTTGAATAATCCTGATTTTCAGAGAAGGCTCTTTATTATAATTTCTGACTGGTTTTTTTTCCAATACAAGAAGCCCCAGATGTTTCCAAGCATTCCATTTCAGTGAGCCCTGGTCTTGGGAGAGAAGAAAAAAGGAATTTTTAATCTCTATTTATGGAACTTATATTTGTAGCTCTGCAATTTTGAAGTAATTCCGTGTCTGTATTTTTGTTTTGCTTTGCTTACTTTGTAGATAATGCTGAGTGTGAAGAAAAAAATGCCAATGAGAATAAACAAACTCCAGAGGAAAATCTTTCTGATGCATTCCCTGTCAAACACCAGACACCCAAATCATCACAGAGAATACATCGTATTCTTAAAAAGCAAAATGAATTGTCTCCCTTTAGTAAGCTCTATGAAAATATGAAAAATGAGCTGAAAGTGGAAAAACCTCTGCACAGGGGAAGTGCCTCTAAGCAAGCTGCAAAAGGAGACGCTGGGAGTGTTGTGCCAGAGCCAAGTGCTCCCATTTCATCCCTGAGCCATCGTTATGATCTGGGCAGCCTGAAGAAAGGAAAGCAAATAGACAGAAGGGAATATATTGAAGAATGTCCAATTGTAAGAAGAGAAGAAGAAGAGAGCCCAGGATTTAACCAGCTGTCAGCTGTAGGAAGATCTCCCAGGAAGAGTTTTACCAGGAGTCCTCGAACTTCCATTTCAAAGGAGGTGTCAGGGGACACCGGTCAGAGTCCCTTACAGGATCCTAAGGACCCGAGGACACCAGGCAGATCTAAAGGTCCTGTAGTTACACCCACACCCAGCAAGGAGAATCACAGGAATTCCCTGCTTGCACTGCAGCAGTGCTCCATAGAAAGGTTGGGTTACCTAGATGAAGGGACAATCTGCAGCCCCACAAGCCCCACAGCCGGTGTTGCTGGGAAGTGTGTGATGTGCACACCAATGCCCAAGAGGAAGAGTCCTCGGTCTCTTTTTGTGTCACCTCCCAAAGAAACCACGGCAATGAATCCTGGAAATGCTGGTACTCCAAGGACCCCACGGCGTGGGTCACTGAAACCTGAGTCTCTTCCAGAAATTCCAGATGGAACTCCAAGGGAAGATTCAGTGAGCAGAATCGATAATGCGCATCTGCCTCTGCCAGAAAACAAATGCTCAAAGCAAAGACGGAACAGCAAACAACAAGCACCAGGAAAACCTGTGCAGGAAGTGCTGAAAGAAATCTGGGATCAGGCAAACCTGGATAACTCGAAGGTGGGACACTGTGAAACCCCTGTCTCTTTCTCTCATTCCAAGAGTCCCAGGAGAAATAGCAGGCAAAGTAAAGAATTCTTGGACAAAAGTGTCCATTCAGAGGCGCTGGCTTCAGAAGGGATAATGGCATCTCCTCCTGCTCAGAAACCTGGCTCTGGAAGGAAAAGGGGAAGGCCGAGGCCCTCTGGAGAGCTGACTGAAACACCGCTGGAGACAAACAGTGTTCAGGAGCATCATGATTCAGGCAGAAGAGACAGTGGAACTCCAGCAGAGCTGGCCACAGAGGGAGATCACCAAAACCAGGGTTTGGAAGATGCCAGTGCTACAAGAGCTCAGAGACCATCAGCCAAGAGAAGTTCTGCGGGAAGTGCTGCCGAGCTGAAGAACACTGAGCCTGGCTCAGAAACGAAAGCTTCTGGCCTCTTGGATGGAGAAGACTCAGGTAAATACTTTGGATCCCCTGTCTTGTTTCTTATATTAGAGAAATTCTTGTAGTGCTTTTCTGAGAGTTCTTCCACTTTGATAAAATGTAGAATTGATTGCTGACACTAATTCAAAAATATTTATCATGGAGTTATATTTGATCTTAACAATACACAATATATATAAAAGTTTCCTTGACTGAATCTCTGTAAGGTAAGTTATGTTTGGTTTTGTTTCCAACTTTGAAATGCACAAGGAAAGGTTAAAATACTGCCTCAGATTCTTAGATACCTAAAAATACTTTAAATTGTTCTTTTCAGGCAAGACAAAAAGGATCTCTCAGAAGAGGAAAAGTGGTGAAATGCTCCCTCAAACTTTGGGAAAAAGGAAGAGAGTGTCTTTTGGTGGTCATCTGAGTCCAGAACTCTTTGATAAAAGTTTGCCTCCCAACTCTCCCCTGAAAAAAGGAGCTCTCCCTGCCAGACTGAGTTTACCCTATGGAAACTCTCCTCGGGCTGTGCTCAAAAAGGCTCAGGGACTGAAGCACCTGATGGGTCAGGTAAATGTTGAGAGTAGTCAAGTTGCTGAGTCCATACTGTGAACAGAATTAACGCATTCTATTATATATGTATTTGGTATTTATTAATTTGAAATGAGTAGTAAAGCTTGTGTGATGCATGTTGGTGTCATTCATGAATGGTTTGGAATGCTCAAAGAATCACCAGCAAAGACATCAGGAAAAAAAAAAGTTTATTATAAAGTGGAAGTGCAACAAAATTCATTGGCAAGGTCACTCTGCTGCTACTTATTGGATGGGTAAAACACACAAGGAAAAAATCAGACTGAAATAAATCAATCTGAAACTCAAATCGGCATAAAATTGTTTAATTGGTGGTTGAGGGTGGATAAAGGGTAAGGATGGGAAAGGGTAAGGATAAAAAGGAGTAGAGGTAGACCCTCCTGCCAGATTTAACCCCAGACTTGATCAACAGTTTAGGAATAATTTCCTGTATCATTCCTGAAAATGTAAAATAATCCAAATCTCAGGCAGGGTTTCCCTGGTCAGATCACCTCATTAAAAAGAAGCAAATATGCTCCATTCACTAAGATGTATTTTTTTTACCAGGAAGCTAAAAGGTCACCCAAAAATTCACCAGCCCAGCAGTCCCCAGGTGCCTCATCCCCTGCCTCAGGGAAGGCAGCTCCTCAAATCCCTTCAGGCTCTCCAGCCCCTTTCAGGAAAGGGCGTTTCTCCAT
The DNA here is from genome assembly GCA_013397895.1 of Origma solitaria. NCBI lineage: Eukaryota > Metazoa > Chordata > Aves > Passeriformes > Acanthizidae > Origma > Origma solitaria. The sequence goes on along the minus strand of VZRL01003415.1, from coordinate 951,235 downwards.
CTCCCAGCTCCCCACAGCACTCCCAATTGCAGAGGAGAAGGATGCTGCCACAGAAGACATGGATCCGAAGGAGAAAAGTGTTCAAGGGAAAACTCCAAAATCTTCTCCTGCTAACCAAGATGACAAAGCCTTTGTGACAGTGACACCTGCCAAGTCAACCAAAAGTGCCCAGCTGGGTTTGAAGGGCACTGCCATGAGGAGCAGAGGTGGGGCTGTGGCTGTTATCAATGCGAAGAGGAGAAGTGGTGCCTCCAATGCCAATTTATTAGGTTGGTTTCAATATTTAATTTTTAATATTAATTTTTATGCTTTAAAATACAGGCAACCAAACTGGAAAGTGTCTGTTATGCAGAGGCCACCAAATGATTGGTGACTCTTCTGAAATCTGCTGGGCTTCCTGGAAGTGCAAAGTGTTGCATTTTCTCATTCATAAAGCAAATTTATTAAAGCATCTATAAACTCATTTAAACACAAATCTTAATGTTCAGAAGTTGAAAAATGGTAAAATTAGCGTTCTCTTTGCAGGGTTAGAGTCATGATCTTTACAATCTGTCAGGTTCAAGTAGTGTTGAACTAAATCCTGTTTATCACATCAATTTTGTTTTGGAAAACTTAACACTTTATAGCAATGCAGCTTCACTTTGTTTACTTTGTACCTTATTTTCATACAAGGTTCACGACTTTTTTCCAGGAACTGGGCTGCATTTAACAACTCAAAGTGGTGCACAGCAGATAGAAAAAAAAAATAGGATCATAACTGCGTATTACTTTCAAATCTTCAAAATTCTCAGTGTTGAGCACTGCTTGGAAATAGTTTTGACAGCATTGGAAATACTATGATAAGGGGAGTTCTGGTTCTTCAAATTTTTACTTTCGAATAAACTTTTAAGTAGGGTGTATTTATCACTGTTTTCGTTACTTAAATCAATTGGATAAAGTCAAATTCCCCCTTCACTCAGGAATTTTTATTACTTTATTATTCTGTCCACTTTAAGGGCAGCAGAGCTCTTGAAAAATATCAGTATCACTCCATTTCTCAGCATCTCTTTGTAATGTGTTTTTTAATATCACTGCATCAGTTCTGTAACATGAAAAGGATGTCACAGCTCTTAAAAACTTCAGATCCAAAATAAAACTGTTTCCAATGCTTTTTCAGATGATTTCCTGAATACTTGGCATTTTCTCTGCATCCTACACACCCTGGCAATGTCAGCTTTTCAAAGTTCTTTTTATTTACAGACTGACATAGCAATTCTGACAAGAGAATAATAACATCCTTTTCTTTAGGAACAGCATTCCCCTTTTTATCTCTACTTTAAAAAATCATTTCTTTTCTATGATCCCTGTGTTCTGATCGCTTTTTTTCTGAAGTAAACAAGGCAGGTGTCCTACAACTTGCAGCTTCATTTATTACCCAGCTGTAATTCCCTGCTCCCACTGCTGTGCACAGAATGATGCTGTCATAAAGGTAACCTTGCTTTGGGAATTTTGGGAGTGTGTCACAAGGAGAAGGTGATACAAGAATAGTTATGAGGAGTCTGTGTAGATCTAAATGCTGTAAGCAGGATAAAGTTTCCCGACTGAAATTCCTCAGGAACTGGTGAAAAAAACTTCACTTAGAAACAATTTCTCTTCTTTTAAATCTCACTAGAGGAAAACTCATCTATAATGAAAGAGTCTGAAAAAAGCTTATGGTAAGTTTCTGTTGGGAAAATGAGTCCCTTACAAAAGAGTGAGGAAGGAATTGGGTCAGTGTTCAGCTCTAGGATCTGGCCTGTGTGAAGCTCATTGTTTTGGTGTGGAAAGCCATACTTGGTACTTGGACTCCTCTTCAAATGAAATTGAGTTTTCAAATTGAAAAATTTCAGAGAACACTTTAGGTGTTGTCAGATCATATAACAACCACTTTCCTCTGTGAGACTGCAGAAAATCCATTGGAATCATAAAGAAATAATTGTGAACTTCATTTACACAGCTGAGAGTTAAAGTGGTTCTTTCTCATTTGCTTCTAGTTGCAAAATCTTGGGCAGAAGTGGTAAAATTGGGAGTTGCAAGACCACAGTCAAAGACTGCTAAAAAAAGTGTCCAGAAAGGAAGAGCCTTGAAGAGGATGAAACACCCACCAAAGGTATCCTTTTCTTTTTTGTGTTTCTTTTTTTGTTTATTGCATGACCACCAAACAGCTTGGATGTATTCTGATACTGAAGCTGGAAGCTTCTGAGCTCTTGGTGTGAGGTAAAATGGGTGTTGATGTCTCTCACAGCGTGTGAGAAATGCAGGTTTGTACAAAAGGAATCACAGAATTATTAAGGTCGGAAAAGACCATCTCCAAGATCCTGGAATCCAACCTCTGATCATAAACATCAGATTGGTCAGGCAGGACCTGCCTTTCCTAAACTCAGGCTGGCTGGGCCTTCCAGTCCTTCTTGGCATTGGATGTCCTCCAGTGATCTGGAGCCTCTCAGTTAACCAGGACTGATGATAAATGATGGAAGGAGCTTGGCCACCTCTTCCACCAAGAGGAATCTTGGGTTAATAACTCTTATTTAATTTTTCCTTTACCTCTGCAGACTCCAGAGAAGAAAATAAAAGATCACTTCAGCACAGGTCATGCAGAGTCACCTGCTACCATAGTTGTAGGTCGAGCTTATTCCACCACGGTCAGATCTGCTGGACACGTCCCTAAAGTGGTAAAAAATCCCATCCTGAAGCTAAACATGGATATGGATGAAAGCTTCACAGGTGAGATTTTAAAGTCTTGCTCCCTCTGCCATCTGTGCAGTTCTTTTGTCAAAACATATGCTCATTTCTGCAAATACAATTTCTAGGAGTGCCTGAAATGTTTCAAACTCCAGAAAATCAGAGTGGGACAACATTCCCGTTGGCCATGTCTCGGAATGCTGAGTTTACACCGCCGTGTGCTGCAGGGGACATTTCTGACTTGCACACTCCTGAGGAGTCTGGTAAGTTTGGTACTTTAAAAGAGGAATGTTTAGGTATATTATGGGTTAACAGCAGTCTCAACCTAGGCAGACTTCATTGAGGTGAAGTATCCAGTAACCCATGACAGGAACCTTTGACATTTATCAGGTATTAAAAGAAAATGTTGGAGTTTCCAGTTAATTTCTGAGTAGGATATTTCATTATTCATTTTATTTGGTGTGAGACTTCAAACTGTTTAAGAGTTGTTTCGGACACTGAATGCCCAATGCCCATGTTTGGATTTTGATTTCTAGAAGGCTCTATTTGAATTGGAATTTTTAAAAATTATACTGCAATTAAAAAGCTTCGATTTTCTGCTTAATTTACTTTCCAAATGACATAAATCTACTGCTTGTTTCAGAAGAGATGATGGTGTCACCATTAAATAATTCAGATGCTTCAGAGCAGAAACAAGAGAGTCCAGGCATATTGCGCTTTCTGAGAGGGGAGTCATCTCCATCTATGTTTGATGAAATATCCACAAAAACTCCTGAAAAAAGAAAAGCTGTGCATGAAGATAATGCAACAATTCCAGAAAAACCAGCATCTCTGGTGAAATCAGGAAGTAAAAGGAGGACTCCAAAGCAGAAGTTGGAGCGTGCTGAGGTCATGTCAGGCAAAAGGAAGATTTTAAGGACCCCTGAGCAAAGGTCAGAACCAGGAGAGGTTTTGTCAGGTATCAAGAGGCTCATGAAGACCCCAAATGAGAAACTGGAGCCTGCAGAGGTTTTGTCAGGCATCAAACAACTCATGAAGACCCCAAATCAGAAATTGGAGCCTGCAGAGGTTTTGTCAGGCATCAAACAACTCATGAAGACCCCAAATCAGAAATTGGAGCCTGCAGAGGTTTTGTCAGGCATCAAACAACTCATGAATACCCCAAATCAAAAACTGGAGCCTGCGGAGACCTTGTCAGGCATCAAACAACTCATGAAGACCCCAAATCAGAAATTGGAGCCTGCAGAGGTTTTGTCAGGCATCAAGCAGCTGATGAAGACCCCAAAGCAGAAGACAAGGCCTGCAGAGGTTTTATCAGGCGTCAAGCAGCTGATGAAGACCCCAAAGCAGAAGACTAAGCCTGCAGAGGTTTTGTCGGGCATCAAACAGCTCATGAAGACCCCACGGCAGAAGCCAGAACCAGTGGAGGACCTGTCAGGCATTAAGCAGCTCATGAGGACCCCACAGCAGGAGCTGGAACCAGTCACAGATGAAGTTGCCTTTAAAAGGCTGCTGGAGACTCCAGTGCAGAGCAGGGAAGCAGTGAAAGCTGTGGCACGTGTTGCTTCAGCCAAGAAAACCCCAAAGCTGAAATACCAACCTGTGGAAGACATGGTTGGGATCAGCCGCATTTTCCAGACGCCAAAGCAGAAAACTGAGCCCGTAGAAAACATGTTTGGCATTAGCAGATTAATGAAGTCTCCAAAAGAGAAATATCAACCAGTTGAGGATTTTGTGGGGCTGCAAAGGCTCATGGCAGAATCCAGGCAGAAATCTCCTGATTCTGAAGTGGACTATGTTGGAGTGACAGAAATGTTTGGTACCCCAGAGAAAATGAAGGTAAAACACTTTTTTAGCTTTTGGAAGGGATGTTTTTAGACTTTGAAACCTGTGGTCGAAATGAATTTAGATTTCCTAGTATGACATCTTAGAATATTTTACAGAGACAGCATTTGCCTGGGTTAATAAGTATTTGAAGGGATCTGTCACAAACGAGCGTTTTAGGATCGCTAAAGAATCAACAGCAAAGTATCATTAAAAACAGGCTTAATATCAAAGTGACATTCCCAGCATCTCCCTCACCATTCCACAGTGACCATTACAGGTAGGAAAGTCAGGGTCTCCACCCAGTGGGTCAGGCTTCGTGATGTGTGCCCAGCCTGCTTCATTCTGGTGCTGGTTTTTATCATGAGGAGAACAGCTTGATCTTCAGTGGAGATGTGCTGCCATCCTTCCGAGGATCATTTTTGGGAAAAGTGATTTTGATTTTTCTGTTTTGTAGGTAAAATGTGGAGTCTCACTGGGCTTAGTGCTTAGAACTACAATAAAACACTTCAGAACACTCCATTTCCCTTCAGTACCCCAAATTTCTTTTGAGCACTCATTTAGGCACTTTTCAGCCTCTCCACAGTGTTTGTTATCTTTCACTTTAAATGACAAGAATTAAGTTTGTTACATTTGTGTGCTTATATCAGATAAATGGATGTAGTTAAGACTAATCAATTTCATTTTTAGAGAAATGGATTTGACAGGAATTTTTATAAATACTGCTGTACATTCATTGTGCATTGGTTGGCTCTATAAGCTCATCCATTTATTGGTTATTGTTTATTCCCGTAGGTCAGCTCAGTAAATGTTATGGATTCTCAGGAAGAAAATGCACCTCCTGGTTCTAATTCCAGTCACAAATATGGTAAGTACAAATACTTGGCTTAGAGGAATAATGATGATACTAAGTCATAAACATTACTGTGAAATTCAAATCCAGTTTAAAGCTCTCTCAGTGAGTCCAGCTATTTCCTGGCCCATGATCCTTTTTTCCCTTTGACTTCCCAAATGAACCAAAGAACTTCAGTCAGAAGCCTGGCCTTTAATCTAGGAATTGGTTAAATATTTCTTTATTTATTTATTGTATGACTTGTTTGAGCAAGATGCCTCTGTTAGGAAAATAGAAACTCACAAATACTTTGATCAGGCACAGTAATGTCTAATTTTGTTTGTGCTCTTTACTCCCTTCTAGAAAATAAAGGAAAAGTTTCCCGAGATGATTCTCAACAGAACTCTACTGGTGAAGAGCAGCCTACCCAGAGACCAAGAAGGGGCAGAACAACGAAGGCTGTACCTCCTGCTGCAGCAAAGCCAAGTGAAAATGGTGTGAATTTAAAGGAATTGCGGAGTCCTGATATGGGAGTGATCACATCTGAAAACAAGGGAAGAGGAAGGAGGGCAAAATGTTGCATACCAGAAGTTGTTTCAAAGCACGCTGACCAGGAAGGACTTGAAATAGTTTCATCTGTGGAACCACCTGGAGCTACTCAGAGGCCAGGAAGAAGTAGAAGGAGAGAACTGAAGGAGTTAAAACATCCAAATGAAAATCCTGAGTCTTGTGTTGAAGATTCTTCAGTGCTACAAAAAGCACCTGCAAATACCAACCAGAGTCTGCAGGACTGTGGCGTCAGCGATGTGTTAGAAACTGAAGGTGATCAAGCAGTAAAGACAGGACCTGGAAACACTCAGAATGAAAATTGTCAGCTGCAAACAGGTTCAAATGAACCTGAGAGCAAAGCTAATGACAGTGGGATAGAGGACAGTGAAGAAGGGCTCTTTTCACCGAGGAGGAGGCGCAGAGGAGTGGAGAACACTGAACCAGTGATTCCACCCAAAAGGGGAAGAAGAGTGAGGAATGACCAAGGTGAAGCAGCTTCTCCAGGAGATCCTCGTGGAACAACCAGAAGGCTTCGTAAAGACCCATCCCCAAAGGTTACCCAAAGAGATGAACAGACTTGTGACAAAGCTCCTGAGGCTGTCACAGCGCACGAATCTGAAAATGGCACTAAACTTGAACTAAAGACAACAGAGAGAAGAGTTAAGTCTTTTAGAAGTACCAGAAACAGAAAGCACTCAGCTGAAATAAAAGCAGACACTCGTGGGGTCGCACTTGAAAATACACAAAACATTCAGAAAACTGAGGAAAGATCAACTGAAACTGATGCTGAAACACAATCCCACGTGAAAAATGAGATGAAAGGATCTCAGGGATGTGCAACAGAAAATGCTCAGGAAATTACAACAGAGGCAGCTCAAAGATTAAAGGCAGAGTCACCTTCTGCAGAGACAAACAAAATGCCAGTCGGTGCTCGGAACTTGGAAACAAACAGGGCTAGAAACAGGAGAGGCAAAAAAGACACTTTGGAGCAAAAAGGAGATGAATTTACTGAAGATGTGAACAGCCTAAAACTAATTACTCCCAAATTTAAGTCAGAAGTGGAGGGATCTTCTCTCCAGGATTCCTTGGGCTCTGCTTGTGTCAGTGCAGCCCAAGCCAGGAAGGACCAGCCCAGCCCTGCAGGCACTGCTGCAGACAGTGCCAATCCTGCTCAGGGCCGTCAAAGCAGGATGAGAAACAAACAAGGAATACTTAAAGCAAAGCAAACTGAAATCCTGCAGGAGAATCCAGCACAAACAAATGCAATGATGTGTAGAACAGGAAGAGGTAAAAAAGTTAATTTTCAACTTGAAGGCAGTTCCAACGTGGTTGAAGGAAAAAGGAGTTTACCTGGGGAGCAGGACGGGATAACTGACAAAGATAATCAACATGAAAATTCAGAAAACGCTCCTTCACAAGTAAGGAGGGTCAGGAGAAAGCAACTTGGTTCCATCCCACAAATAGCTAGCCCTGCCTTTATGGAAAAACAAACATTTAGTGCAGATCACAGGGAAGATGAGGCTGTTGTACAAGAGCAGGAATCAGCTTTGGAAGCTGCTCCCTCTTCAACAGAGGACAATCCACTGAGACGAGGCAGGAGACGCGAGGTGGCTGCAGCATCACAGACACCCAGATCGTCTTCTGTCAGAACGAGGCGTGGGGTGCTGGAAGGGGATGATAAAAAGATGGCTGAGAAAGAAGATGAAAATCCAGCTCTGGGAAATAAAACTTTGCAGGCAAAAGTGAATGCATCAGCAAGGGACAGAAGGAAAAAGACTGATCCGGCAGCAGAGGCAAAAAGTTCAGCTCCTCTCCAGGGAAAACGTGGCTTGTTGGAGACTGATGCTAAAGATCAGGGTACTCCTGAAGAGCAAAGTGTGCCTTTGGAAGCTGTGTCCTGTGCAAAGGAGAAGCCACCAGCAAGGGGCAGAAGGAAAGAAACTGCTCTGGCATCACACACAACAAATTCCAGCTCTCTTCGAGGGAAACGCTGTTTGCTGGCAGGTGATGGTGGAGAAGAAACTCCCAAAGAAGAGCAAAATGTTCCCTTAGAAATTTGTGGTCCATCTGGAAAAGAAAATCAGCTGAGAAGAAGCAGGCGGAAAGGAATTGTCCCCTTGGTAGAAACCAAAAGTTCTATTCAGGGAAAACAGGGCCCACCAAAACAAAGTGGTCGGAAAAATAACAGTAGGGAAGCAAAACGGAGTTCGGACAATTCTCCTTCCCAAGAAAAGAGGGATCTTTCAGAAGGGAACTCAAGGCATGCAAGCACTTCACTGGCTCTTAATCCCATCTCACTTCAAGGTTTTCCAGGGGATGGTAAGAATGCAATTCTTGAAGAACAGCAAAGTAAACTCTTGGAAGTTGCTCTACCTGCCAAGGAAAATTCATCAAGAGTGGGCAGAAAGAAAGCAACTTCTTCCACATCTGAAGAAACTACTTCCACTTCTCTCAGGGGAAAACCCGACCTGCCCCGAGGCAGAGGTCAAAAGAGGATTCTTAAAGAAGGTGAAGATACATCTCCAGAACATAATCCATGCCAGGGAAGAACAAGGCCATTGAGGAATAATAAAAGGAAGGTGGAATTCACATTAGAGGCAGCTATTTCTACTTCTCTCCATAAAAGTGACTTGCCAGGAAATGGCAGCGCTCTGGAAACTCAGGATTTGTGTGGGACATCCACTGGTTCTGAAGAGAATCAGCCTGGAAAAGGCCAAGAGGGTGACCCTGCTCCACAGGCAGCCTCCACTTCTCGCAGAAGGAAATGCCAGCTGCCAGCAGAGGATGTGGCACCCAAAAGATTAAAATCAGGTGAGGAAGGATTGGCTTTCTTATTTCTAAGGTTGTCTAAATTGTCTGTAGGCATGACAGTAATGTGTACAGAACTGTAGATTGTAGAATCAGGAGCCTTCAGGTTGGAAAAGATCCAAGATCCCAAATTCGTCAGGAGCTCCTGGTGCTCCTGCCCCAGCTCCATTCCCTTCTCTGGACACAGCACTGGAGGTGCCTCCCCAGTGCCCAGAACAGGGGACAGTCACTGCTCTGGTCCTGCTGTCACCTAAAACATTCCCTGGAATTTCCAGCTTTACTTAAAAACTCCCAGTTAGAAAATAGTATCAAATCTAATTGACGTAGAAATGACAGCAACTCTTTAGAACTACACAGTGAGGGATTTCCTGCCATAAAGCTTCCTCTGTTTTCATTTTTGCAGGACTTTGGTGTTGGTTCAGTTTTAGTTTTCCATATCAGTAGAAGGAATTTTAGCTTGAAATGGGAGCTAATTGGTTTTGGTGCTCTCATTAATGTTAACCTACTTTCAGAAATAGCTGTAAATCCTCAGGGATCCAACTTAAAGGATATTGGATGTGCAGGAGTGTGGGCTTGGTATCTGGTTTGTTGAATTTGTGGATGTAATCTTTGGAATGTTGTCATTGGGGACGTTTCCTTTCAAAACAGTGGAGGTGAAGATGGAATTTTGTGGGAGATGTTTGATTGGTGATACAAACTGACATTTTTCCATGTGCAAATAGGGAACGATGAAAATGGGTCTCTCCAAAGAGGAAGAAGAAACAGAACTAAAGAACTTGGAGAAGAGAATGCAAAGGCAGCTCAGCCCACTGGAGGGATGGACAGAAGGACAAGATCCAGCACAAGAACAAGGAAATAGCCTTAAGAGTCCCAGAACCAGTTCTTAAATCAATTCAGTAATTCCAGTTACAGGTTTCTTTAATGTGAATTGATTTGCACTCAGATTTTAAACTCAGATTTTTGATAATTCTATGGTTGCTTTACAAAATATATTTCTTACTGTGTTTACAGATAGAGGGTAGATATTTTTTTAGAGCTCTTTCTATGTATGGTGCTTCCTAAACCATGGGGTGCTTGTGCAAATCTGCAAAGATAAAATAAATTTTGTTTTACCAGTGTTTCTCCCCCTTTTCCTGTTGATCAGTACAGCAATCAGGAAGCCATATTACTGCCAGCTGAAGCTATTTTCTGCTGAAATTTTCATAAGCTTAAGTTCTGTAAATATTCTTTTTTAAAAAAAGCTGTAGTTATATTAGCAGAATGATGATGCTAAATTTTTGATAACTTTTTAAAAAAAAATTTAAGCTTGTATTGAAAAGTGCAGATTTGTAAGTCATTAAACTTGTAAACAATTTGGGACTTGTGTGCTTTTTTGGTTTTAAGAATGCTTAAGAATGTAATTGCTGCTGTCTTATGAGTTCATTTCTAAGGTTCATCCTCTCTGGTTGATGTGGTTTGGAGACACCATTTTTAGGACCTTTCACAGGTAATTTGTCTTCAAGGCTGGGAGCTCCTTAAATGCAGAAACAAAAAATTCAGCCTGGGCATCAAAATTCTGTGCAGTTTTTAGACCTGACTTAAAATCCTAAGTGTTTATGTGGGGCGTGAGGAGTTCTGGATGTTTCTGCAGCAGAGCAGTTGGAATTGGAACTGTTAGGAGTGGAAAAGACCCCTAAGGTCAACTCCGGCCATCCCCAAGTGCCACATCCCCACGGCTTTGGGGCTTCCAGTGCTTTACAGCCTTTCCATAAAGGAATTTTCCCAATGTCCACCCTGAGCCTCCCCTGGCCCAGCCTGAGGCCGTTCCCTCTCCTCCTGTCCCTGTTCCCTGGAGCACAGCCCGACCCCCCCGGCTGTCCCCTCCTGGCAGGAGCTGTGCAGAGCCACAAGGTCCCCCCGAGCCTCCTTTGCTCCAGGCTGAGCCCTTTCCCAGCTCCCTCAGCCGCTCCAGGGGCTCAGACCCTGCCCTGGACACCTCCAGCCCCTCCAGGTCCTTGTGAAAGGTCCCAGTTGGATGTTATGTTTGGGTAGTTCCAATTCCTCTTTTTGGGAATGAGATTGAGTGGCCCTTTCTTTAGGTGAGTTCATATTTCTGAAGTCTGTTCTCTTCAAAATCCATAATAGGTTAAGAAATGCACTGGGGTGATGTTCAGACTTCAAACCTCAGAAGTGATATGATATTAAGAATTCAGATTTTTAATCAGATTTTTTGCTTATTTGTTCTTTGTTATGTAGAATGTGCTGTATCCGTAGCCACGGGGGTTTGTCAGATTATAATGCAATTTTTAAAAAAAACCTATTTCTAGTAGGTAGATTCCTGTCTGTACATCCAGGGTTGCTCCATCCCCAGTGCAGAATTTGGTATTTTCCCTTGAACTTTACACAGTTGAGATGAGAAGTGGAATACGTTACGGTGGAGGCTTTTTTTGGTTTGTTTTTTTGTGGTTTGTTTTGGTTTTTTTTAAACTTTCTTTCCCAGTCATGTCATTCCTAAAATTTCAGCCCTAAAATGTCAGAGGAAAGCGAATTTTACCATTGCACCTAAAATCAGAACAGTGTCCTCTGCACAAGCACCTAGGCCAATGCCATGGCTGGGAAATAAAAGGATCCACAGGAATATTTTTCTGTTTCTAAGAAGTGATTTGGGTTTTTTTTCTCCAGTCACTCTGCTTTATCACTTTTGGGTCTGGTCCTAGTTCAAATCTAACAGAAGCTCAGCTCAGATTAAATGACTGAATTCTCCTCCTGAGCTGGGGTTTCTCCCCTTGCAGCCCAAACCATCCTTCAGGAATTGTCTGCTCCTCTCACTCCCACCTTCCCAGGCTGCCTCGCTGGGTTTGGTCTGCAGACAGAAGGAATCCTGGGCACTCCTCTAAGGTAGGCAGAGTCCCTCCTGAAGTTCATCCCATTGCTTTTGTAGGAACTGGGAGAAGTCCAGAGTTCCATCCCAGTGTTTGTCATGCCAGGAGCACACCTGTGAAGATCTGCAAGGCCACATCTGTTCCGTGAGGAGATGGACAAGGCGGGATGGGAATTCCCAGAGTAAAGAAGGTTCCTGTGTGGCAGTCTCCCTGGAAGTGATGCTGTACCATTTTGGGGATGTTCTGCAGCCAGCCAGGGAGAACAGCAGGAGTTCAAGGTACGTGGCTGATGCATTTTATTGTGCATAAAGCTGGGTTTGGTTGTGAAGACACTGCAGCCACCCAGAGCACAGCTTTGCTCACTATCCAGGACATTTCCGGAGGAGATTTGTTTAGTGCTCTTTTGTAGAACTCGTATTTAACATGAATTCCTGCTGATTCAAATTTTGTAAACATGAATTTAATACTCATTTAACATTCATCTCCACTCAGAAAATTTGAAACTGCAAATCTACCTCAAGGTAAATAGTTCTGAGGGGCATCTGAAACAAATCTTTTGTCTTAGGGGTCAGTCAAAGAAACAGATCTCTTTCCTCTAGAAAATTTATTCGCAGAAAAATTTCAAATTATGTTCTCTGTAATTTCTGTAGTGTTATGTATTCAGTTGGTTGTGTGGCAACATAAATTAAAAAAAAAAAGGGTAGAAAAATTTCATTGCTAACTTTCTGCATTGTCAATCTGATTTTTCATCGGGGCAGATGACTTTCTTTAAGGAAAGAAAGAAAAGAATGGGACATAAATGAAAAAGTCAGGAAGCAGAGATTCCTCTTAGAGTTATCCATGATTGTGCTTGCACTTTCAAATAGATATATCTATATATTTTTAATATTTACAAATTTATTTAAATGGTAAAGTGATTTTGAATGAGTAGTAAAGAAGCAGAAAGTACTTTCAATGTTGTTTAAATAGAGTGAGCTGCCTGTTGGTGATATTTAACATCACAGACTCATTTAGGTTGGAAAAGCTCTCTGAAACCATCAAGGCCACCACTAAGCCATGTCCCCAGGTGCCACATCCTCATGGCTTTGTAATCCCTGCAGGGTATTTATTATTTAAGCAGGGATTGTATTATTTTTCCAAGGGTGTGAGTTTGAACATCCTTTGATGGCATTGTCACCACTGTGCTGTCAATTGTCACCGATCCACATCGGTTCCCTGTGGGGACCTCCATCTACACTCCAAATTTCATCTCCACACTTATTAAAAATAGATGGACTTTCTGCTTCTACTACATAAATAAGGTTGAAAAATCAACTTGATTGTCACAGAGAGTTTCCAAACCTTCAAAACTTCCTGACAACAAAAGTGGATTTTAATATTTCAGCCCTGCATTGTAATCAATGCCACAGTTCTGTCTGTTCCTGACAGTCTCTTTCATATCCAATATCCTTCCAGACTTCTGCAAGTTCTTGGCTTGAAGGAGTTTCTTGACAGCAAGATGAGCTGTTTAATTACATGAAATATGGAGAGGAATCTTGCATTGGTTGGAATTTTGCACCTTTTAATTTGTCTCTTTCCATGGCATTCCTCTCCTGACCTGACCTGGAGGTGTGATGCTATTTTGGGAGAACAGGAGCAGTGCAGTTGTTAACCTTGGAGCCGAGCTGTAAACACCACCAGCTTCTGTAATTTCCCAGAGGCTGGGGGCTGATGGAGGCAATTCTCCAAGATTAAAAGATATCAGGTAATTGAGGATCTTTGAGGACGTTGTCTCCATAGATTCCCACTCCAGCTTCCTTCCCTATTCCGTTAGAATATAATTTATGGCTGTACTCAGAGGAGGTCACAAAAAAAATAAATCCTGGAGACTGGTGGGAACTCACATCCTTTCTAAAAATCACATGTGAGGTTCCCTGCCACTCCAAAAGTCATAATTAGTGAATATTCTCAGGCTTCCAACCAGAGGCTGGAATTTGTGGATAAAATAAACTTGAGGAACATCTCATGAAGTAACTTTGCCTTCTGTAGTACTGAAAAAGGTAATGAAAAGCCAACTGGAATTTAAATATCAGGGGTGTGGAGTCACTTGGGAAGTTTTTATGGTGTTCAGGGCAGATATTGATGTTTTTATGGTTCATGTAGGCAGGTCAGGACCTGTCAGCCAGTGACAAGCAACAGATATTAACACTGAAAATTGGGAAAAAATCAGGGTATTGGAAAACTAAAAAACCAGTCCTGTTTTGGCCTTCAGCATTATAAATTTCCCTTTTTTATTTTAATGTGTTTAAGCAAGTTCTCCATATTAATGCAGTACTTTTTTCTCCAGAAGGACTTTTTAAATTCCGGTAGAATTCAGGATAGTGCAAGGCTAAAATTCACCCTTGCAGCTCCAAACTGATGTTTGATAACCACAACTTCTGTAGGACAGAGGACAGAAGAAATAATTAATATATTCTGCTATATGTAGATGAATATATTCTGCTATATGGAGTAATGAATATATTCTACTATATTTCACTGTAAATATCAGTTTTAACAAGAGACGGTCAGAATTTGGAATTAAGGGTAGGGATACCATAAAAACATGGAAGAAGTGCCTCAATATCCACTCACTGCTGATTTGGAGCAGCATCATTCAGAATCAGCTTGTCCAGGAAATATTTTTAGCCAAAGCCAGAAGAAATCAAAGCATTTTGAGACCAATATTTCTGTGTCTGTGTGTGTTAAGGAAGAAACACTGGCAATAAATCAGTGCTTTTAACACTACTTTTAGTGCTACTGTTAGAATTATCTGAATAAAGTTAAGTTATTATATTTTAAAAGTTATGATATTAACGTACAAAAGTCTTGCCAGAAATTCCCCCGTGGCTTGTTTTCCCTCCTAAAATTGGATGGATATTTCAAACAAAGCCTGTGTGAGAGAAGTCTCACTCCCCAGTGTTCATTTAGGAATTAAAAACGCCTATTGTGACTTCAGGCCAGCAGTTTAAAACCTGCTGATACAAATCCTTCAGCACAAATGTCCCAGCTCCAGAAGAGATCTGGACTAAGGGAACGGCAGCACTTTGAAAGAGAAGTTTATTCCAGTTTAACTCAAGTTTAAACTTCAACAGACACAATAATTTGTTGGATTGGATTTGTTTTCATGTTCCACCACAAGAGAAACTTCTTACCGAGAAATTGCAACTCTTTCATTAAGCAAAAGACTTGTGATTTCCAGAAAAAAATACCAATTTTTGCTATTTGTAGTAGGAGATCAAAGGACTGCACAGATTTGCAGCCATCTGAAACGTGTGAGTTTATTTCTAAATTTCTCAATTTATTTCTAAGTCGGAATTTATTTTAAAAATGAATTCAATGTTAATATTTAGCTTTTAAATGGAAATATCATTATAAAATATGTTAATATGAAATTACTACAGAACATTTTTATATTTAATGTTTAGCTTAAAAAAATTTATTAATGTCATTTCCTTCAGTGAGAGGATCACATTTTCTAGGACAAGATATAAGTGCTGGCATGGTGGAATGGAAATTGGGATTTTATGCAATTTGAGAATTTTCCAGGCTGCTTTATGGAAGAACATCAGGAAATCTCAATGGCTACTGTGTGGCACAGGAATGAGCTCCTGATCTCCTCTGCTCCTTCCAGAGGGAGTTGCATCTCCATCAGGATCTGATCCTCTCAGTTTAGCTATTTTAAATTCCAATGTTTGTGAATACCAGGGAAAGATGCAGGTTTCATTGCCCTCAAGAAGGTCAAACTTATTTTTCTAAAAATCAGCTAATTAGAGCTGTGAATTAAATTAGACCAGGCTTTTCTCAACCACCTACGAGCATTTCCCCTGTAAATCTCGGAGGCAGAGCACTCTGCCATAAATCCCTTTTTTTTCTTTGAGGGAAGATATCCCTCCCACCAGCTGACCAAAACTGTGCTGGTGAACTTTGTAATTAATATTTTGCATGTGTTCATAAAACTCCCAATGACCTATTTTTAAATAATGGGAAACGAGAACCCCCTCTAGGAGGGTCAGGCAGATCAGAAATCATCAATGAGGCGAGAGAAGGGCCAAATTAATTTTAATTGAACCCACTGAGAGCATCGCTTCAGTCAAAGCCTGAAACTAAGTTTAAAACTAAAGCTGGGACTTTCAGGGGCCGGACCAGATGAAAACCCACCAGGTTTTCTATTTTGAAGTTGAATCCTGCCAACTGACCAAAATACAGCTCATTATACATCTGCAAATCAGGCCTGCGGTGCCTTTTTGGAGTGGGGGCATTGCTTTGTAGCGCTCCCGTTCCGATGTGTGATTAATCCCAGCAAAGTCAAGCCCAGCAATTAGCTCTGGCTCCTTTTTCTCCTTTGCCTCCTCCGTGGCACCGCACGTTGTTCATTAGTGGGTGCACCCAGTGCCAATTAGGGAGCCAGGCAGGCACGAGCACTAATTTGGTCGTCGGGAGAGTTTCCTCCCAAGATCTGCGGAGTCAGCGGAGACGTGGCCGTTCCTGCAGGGCGCTCCAGCTCGGCTTGGTGCTCCCGTTCCCCCTCTGGAGAAGCCTCCTGCTTTCCATTAACTAAAGGGAAAGCCTCGATCCCGAGGCGAAGGACTCCTTTTAATGAAGGAAGTCCCAGGCAGTTTGGCTCATGAGCTGTGGGGCAGGGGCGGCTTTTGAGTGAGCAGAAACACAGGCACTGCCACCCCACACCAGCACCCCACCGCACCTTTCCCAGCTTGCCCATGGCTTTCCCAGGCTCTGTCCATGGCTGCACTGCTCCATTGGATCAGGACTGGCCATAGGCACAGCGTTCCCCCTTGGAAAACTCCTGTGTTCCCTCAGGACACCCCTGACCACACCAACGTCGTGGAGGAACGGGAGTGATGAGCCTTTCCGGGGTCAGCACTGGTAAGTGATGTTGGATGTGGCACCTGTTTCATGGAATTCATGGAATTCCAGAATCACTCAGGTTGGAAAAGACCTTTGAGTCCAACCACAAGCCCCGTTCCACAAAACTGTTCATTGCTGCAATTAGCAATGTCCACTCTGCGGCTGCACTACAGCTGACCCTAAAGAGAAGCAACCCCTTCACTCTGCACACTGTTGCTCCCCTTTGATGCCAACTTTTCAAAGTCCAAATTCCCTGTCAGGATCTTGGAGCACACCTTGGCTGGTGAGACAGGACTCCACATCCTGTGCTGGAAAATGAGGAGATTCCTCCTGGAAGGTTTGGGAGAGCCCACCCTGAGCGTCCTGAGCAGTAACACAGCTGGAAAAGAGCAGCCAGTGAGTGCATTTAATACCTTTTCATATTTAAAATTGCCTTGTCATTTGAGTAATGGGCTCTCTATGCTTTCTGCTGGAAAAGATCACCGTGGAGTTTCATTCTTGGTGGGGTACCCGCTTGGGCAGCCCAGGTGTGTTGCTAGCTGAACCAAAATTATTAACCTTAATACAATTTTTAAACAATTATTAAGCTAATCGGATGCAAATTAAACAAAATGAACCTATAAATATATGTGTTTTTCAAATTAGTAATTGGATTTTTTGATGATCTTTGGCTTGACATTGATAAGCTGCTTCTCATAACAGTCTAATTAGGCAATATGTAAACTTTGGCATTCGGTTCTGTCCTAGTGGCTTTTTCAAATGATGTTTGTAAAATTTGCAATTTCATATTACAGATTAAAAATTAAAAACTGCAGGAGGCTAACATTAAAATGAGAATTCATTTCATGGAAAGCCCTGTAGACAAAATTCACCCTAATAGAATTGTGCATAAGGGGCTGCAAATCATGATCTATAGTTACACAGGGGAAGGCTTGTCAAAACCAGTATTGTTGGCCTGTAGTTCTATTCACAGTATTAAACCCATCAGTGGAGTCACTTTGGGGAAAATGCGAACATTATCAAAGAACAGTAAATTAGCAAGAAATTAAAGCATATACCCTTGCATTTCCAAAACAAAAGATCCCTTCATTAAAAACCTTTCATCAGTGGTTTAATATTCATAGCAGTAATTTGCATAACTAAATCAGTTTTCACTGATGAGAGACGACCAAAGTTTTTTTTTTTTTTTTTCTTCACTAATTTCTTTTTTGAATGAGCTCTCTAGTTTTTTGATTAAAATTTCACACCAGTAGTTGAACAAAATTGAATACATGACTTCACTGTATTTGTGAGCATCCTCCTTTTCCAGCCCAGGGTTAAATGTTGCTGCTGGGTGAAAAGCACTGCCTGGGGTGGCTTTGTTTACCTTCCCGGGGTCTGTCCCTCCCGGGCCTCCCATCCCGGTGTCCCTGCGAAATCCCAACCCCAAACCCCACATTTCTGGGGTTTTTACTGTCTTTTCCTCACTCTCATACCTGTGCATAAACACAGGGCAAGCAGACAACACGGATGAGGTAGGAATAAAGACAAGTCGTTTGAGTGCACATTAAGAACTTTCTGTGAAAGGAAAAACCTTCTTTCTAAGTACTTTTTTCATGTTTTCCAAAGACCAATTCCCTTGTGAGATGCAAGGAGGGGAGAGGAAACATGTTTGCCTCAGGGAATGAAGACAGAAAAGTCTTTTTCAGTATAAATCAGTCTTTTTTTGCAGGAACTATTTCAAGGAGTTGATGGTTGGACTTGATGATCTTAAAGGTCTTTTCCAACCGTAACAATTCTATGATTCTATGCAAAATAAATGTATATGGTGCTGGCTGAGTAGCCTTTGTTAAAAATTATGTTGAGAAATATTGAGGTTTAATTCAGTCTAAGTCATTAAGAGATACAGTGGGCAACCAGTCATGCAATATTTACCTGCAGGTTTTCTGGGCACTGATTTGTACATCTGAAATAATCAAATTTATTGGAATCCTGACAGGACCTCAGTCACAGAAAACAGCTCTGATAACAAGTAGCAGAGACTTCATTTCTCCTCTTATCCAAACTTTTGATAATTTATTATTAGATGGATAAAACTACTTTAAAATGCTTAATCTTTCCCATTGCAAATTTTTCAAAGGTGTGATCTCCCTGAGTGTTTCTACTTTAACCAGCAAACAATATTTCATACGATTATGATCTATTAATTCTGACTAATATTGAAGCAGATATTGGCAGGCCCTTCCAAGTTCTTCCTCCACTTTTAAAGAAAGGCCTTGAAAGAGAAGAACCTTGTCTTCAAAATAACAAGGGGAGATATTTCTCGGTTTTTGTATTTTTCTGTCATTTCTTTGAACGATTCATTCCATGAGAATTATTTATCTTTACTTTCACTCCAGAGTGATGATGAAGTGTCCAGCTGTGAAGGAATGAAAGGAATCAAGATGAACAATGGTTGTTTGTGGTTTATATTAATCAAATTTCCTTCCAAGAATACCAAAACCTGCCTAAGCTGAGAGTAGCCCTTCATTATTCTGCTAAAGAGGGCACTTGAGTCTTGTTCCTGATGCTCCAGGTATTTCAGTTGATGGGATTATGGTTCGATTCTTGGATATTTTTCATTAAAATCTAGCAAGGAAATTTCCGTGGGGGCAAATCCACTCCGTTGTTGCCCCATGGGCTGAGGGCTCCCAGCATGCCCTGGTGCCAGGGAATGTGCCAGGGAAACCTCATCAGCTTCCAGTCCAAGCAGAAGAATCTTTTCTTTGCAGAATCCCAGGTTTGGCTGGAAGGGACCTTAAATCCCACCCAGTGCCACCCCTGCCGTGGCAGGGACACCTCCCACTGTCCCAGGCTGCTCCAAGCCCTGTCCAGCCTGGCCTGGGACACTGCAGGGATCCAGGGGCAGCCACAGCTGCTCTGGGCACCTGTGCCAGGGCCTGCCCACCCTCCCAGAGTACAGTTTCTCCCTAATATCCCATCTAAACCTCTCCGTTCTTCACCCTTGCCCACTTTGATATGAATTTACAGCCCATGTATGAGAAAAGTAGAACAAACTTAACTTAAAGCCCACCAAAATCCAAATGATGAATAATCTGCATTAAAAAAAAATAAATCAGATTTTAATCTGTTTGTTCTGTGTTAATCATCTAAAGGACAAGGCAGAAGAACAAAAAAGGACAGAGAGATTTGTTATTTTACTTAATTATGTAACTATTAGAAACTTGGGTGATAAAAACTCCCTGTAGTTTAAGGGTCTATATAATAATGATAAAGACTGAAATTTTGTTGTTTAATATTGATTTATTGCTAATATAGACATATTAACAATATTGCTAATATTGCTAATATATAAGACATATATTACTAATATTACTTATAATATTACTTATAATAATATTAATTATACTATTATGCTATTTTAATATTGGAATATTGGAATATTATAATATTATAATATAATATTATAATATTTTAATATATAAATTAATTATAATAACGATAATATTAATTATATTAATATATTATTACTTATAAGTTAATACATCTAATATTGCTAAACTAGGGATTTTGCTAAAAAATAAGTTTAAGTGCACAGCCTACTACAATTAATATCTTTCCACGGTAATTAATTAATGTGTGGAATGGCGATTTTAAATTGCAAGCTGAGACATTTGGGGAGGTTTACAATGTATAAGTGATTGGGTAAAAGAAACTTGGCTCTAAATATTGTCCTTCTCTGTTTTGCAGCGCTAATTGTTATTGCTGTATCTCACTACCGTGTGCCTGACTTACCAAAATGCTCCACACAAAACTTTTTGGTGGTTGGGATTTTTTTTTAAAATCAAATATCATCTGGCTTCTTAAAGAAATCCTAGTGGTAGCCCCTGACCCAAATGTACATCCAGTGCTGTTCCCCCATGGCCCTGGCCTATTTATTGCTTTCCTAACTACTCCGGTTCAAACAGGAGCTCAGAACAAAATTGAAAATGAGCTTGGGGTCTTTTTCTAGTCCCAATTTGTTCACTTCCAAAACCACTACCCAATTTAGCGCGGCTGCTCAGGAGAGGGCAGGGGCTGCAATAACAGGGATGCGCGAGGGCAGGGCTGCGGTGACTGCAAAACAGCATGGAAGAGCCTTCCCAGCACTGCGGAATTCCTCAGCTGTGACAATTGGCACGAGGGACTGGAGAAGGCAAAAAAAGGCATTTTTTCATAGTCCTGACTCAAAATATGTGTATTTAAATCTGTAAGGAGCTCTGGCAGCAAGACAGGTTATTACTGAGGACTAAATATCAGTTTATTGCGATTTATCAAGGTGCTGCTGGCTTATAAAGGTGGAAAACACCTGAGCAGGAGGTGTATTTTATCAGGAAAAACATTCCTGTTTACATTTGTCCCTTGTGCTGGAGGAAGTCCTTGTCGGGTACACAATTAGGGACTTTACTGCTCAGAGACAAGGTTTGTGGTGGAAACAAGGAGCTTCATACCCTCCGCTGCCCACTGCAGAGTTTGTTTCTAACTGGTTGCCCAGAATTGAAACACTTATTTTATTTTATTTTGCTTTATTTTGCTTTATTTTGCTTTATTATTTTATTTCATTTAATTTCATTTTATTTTGTTTAATTTAATTTAATTTAATTTCATTTTTTAATTTTATACAGAGGCACGGCTTGCTTTGAATGGTTTACACGGATGCCTTTGCAGAATGGAACAAAAGTCGTGTTAAGGTAGGTAAGTGAATATTGACCTGGGAAAAAAATGAAAATGTAAACGAAAAGTGAAAAAAAATTAGGTCTTATTCTTGTCCTAGTGGAAAATCTTACAAGGAATATTAGCATTAGATTTAAGTGGTACTTTTAGATGAATGCCTGCAGTCGCCTTTGTCCTTGTCCTGCTCCGGGTGATTTCCTGGGTCACATCAGCTCTGGGTCACATCAGCTCTGGGTCACCTGCCCCTGCTTTAGGAAATGCCCCTGAGCAGTTTCATTGCCTTTGGATGTACAAGAGACACATGTGGAAACCTTCCCGCTATAAATTAGGAGTAAAACCAACTCATTAAATCCAAAAAAACCCACAAAGTGTAAGAGAAGTAAGATTTAGAAATGAAGGGAAAACTCAAGATTTTTGGTTTGCTGAGGTATCGATGGAGTGGCAAAAACACCGCACACAAATATTGCTCCATGACCATTTTTTTGGACTCTTCTCCTGTTCTCCTGACGTTTTCCACTTGGCTTCACATGGATTTGGTGTCAGGAGACACCAAGCGTTCAGCAAAGCAGGTACTTGGTCTGGGCAGAAATAGAATCACACCTTTAATAATCATTTTCATAATTAATAATTAATTTCTAGAAAAGTATTTTTGCTTTTGAAATATTGAGGTGGTCTTACTCCACCTGTGCTTTTAAGGATCACTTATGCAAAATGCATGGACTTGAATCTGGGATTTATATGGATGGCACAGGAAATAGCCTTCCTCCTACAATTAATTATTGCTACAGCTGCCTCAACTAGAAGGCTTTATTCTTGTCAGGTAAAAAAAAATCTTTTCTATGCACAGATATAATTTTTTTTTTAAAATACTGTAACGGGATGAAAGAATTCAAGAATTTGGTATGAACTATATGGATAAAACTTTGCTTGGTTAAGTGAATTAATGATGAATTTGGCTTCAGAAAAGATGAAGCAGTTAAATGTGAATGAAATATTTGTTATAGGATTTTAATCTTCTCACAAAATTGTAGGATGTGATTTTTCTTAGACACTCTCACCTTTCCCTTCTGGCCAAGAAGCCCTTGGTTGTCCCAGGCATTGTCACATTAATAAAACCCAAATAGATTAAAACCAGTCAAGTTACAGCTGCTTTCTGTTCTTCCCAAGTCCTTGTCTCACTGGGATCACCTGCAAACAATAATTTAAATAAAACCCCTGCCCTGTCATTTCTTTCAGGTAAAATATAATGTCCTTGGAAGAAAATAATAAATGTTTCCTGCCAGTTGTGAGTGCGGTAAGACACGCCTGGAAATTGAGAAGTTCTGTGTAGGTTTGTGAACTGGGGTTGCTCAGGAAATATTCCCAGGGCCCAGAAGAATTCCCGTAACTCGCTGTCCCTGGAGGTCCTTGGGGTCACAGGCTGTGGGTGCTTTCCCTTCGACCCCACAGCCATGAGGAGAAAAGGAGGGAGCAGAGCTGTCGTTGTTTCCAGGACGTGCATTTGATGGATTCCATTTCCCAGCAAACCCTCAGGGCTGCCCTTTGTGGATCTCCAGCACATCCCCCCTGGAAGTGTTTTCCTTCAGTGCTTTCTCCATTCTCTGTCCAAAAGCAGAAACTTGTGCTCATCCCTTCCCAGGACAAATGCCAAGGGATCTCCTCCAGGGGGACAGCAGCTCCAGCCGTGCTGCCAAGTGCTCTCACCTTGTCTCAGCCTGGCAGTGCTTTATGTCTTCTTTCCAGTTCTGACAAACTCCAGGACTGCTGGGGGCTCCTGAGATCTTGGGCCACCTCGTTTTGATGAGCTCAGGACAAGCAGCACTGACTCCAAAAATATCAAATTTCTCAGACAATCAGCTCACCATCCCTCCATTCCTCTCCACACTCCCATGGCAGCACTGCAGGCTCATGTTCCACCCTGACCCCACTTTGAGATCTCAGCTTGAAGGGATCCTTGAAGGGATCCTTGAAGGGATCCTTGAAGGGATCCTTGAAGGGATCCTTGAAGGGATCCTTTCCCAGGAATCCTTCAGGAGAGAGAAAGAAGAGTCAGCCAAGGCAGGGGATATCCACGTGGCTGGGCTCCCCTTACTTAGTTTTCCTTAAGTGGGGAAGAAATTAATCCTGTGGCTCAGTCATTTCAGAAAAATTTATTCTCTACAACAATTCTGGGTTTGCTTGACAAGGTTTTGGCAGAGGGACAATCGGTGGGAAGTTTCTCTCTTCTGGGAGAAGCTGTGGGAAGTTTTCCCCATTTCCCACAGAGCCAATTCCAGCTCCAGGAGGGACCTGCCACCAGCCAAGATGAGCCCAACAGTGGCACTCCAGCAGCTCAGGGATAACAGGGTTAGGAAGGGGATAAAAAGACCTCTGCATGGCTTCAGCTGGACAGGGGAGTGGGGATATGGGAGAGGAAGGTCTCTGCAGGACCCCAGGCCTGTGAGGAAGGAGGGGCAGGAGCTGCTGCAGGTGCCAGAGCAGAGATTCCCCTGCTCCCCTCGGAAAGGAACCCACCTTGGAACAGGGAGGGGGTGAGGAGTCCTCCCCCAGAGGTGACGGGCTGACCACAGCCCCCATTCCCCATCCCCTGTGCCACTGGCAGTGGGGAGGGAGAGAAAATTCTGAGTGAAGTTGAGCCCAAGAAGAAGAGAGGGTTGGAAGGGGAAGGTGCTTTAAGATTTGGTTTGTATTTCTCATTATCCTGCTCTGATTCGATTGGTGATAAATTAAATTAATTTCCCCAAGTCGAGGCTGTTTTGCCCATGAGGGTGAGGGGTGAGTGATCTCTCCCTGTCCTTATCTCGACCCCTGAGACTTTGGTTATATTTCCTCTCCCCAGCCCTGCTGAGGAGGGGAGCGATGGAGTGGTTTTGGTGGGCACCAGCCAGGATCTACCCTCCACCACTGCAATGCTCTTGAGTAAATTGTCAGTGTTGCAAACATGCTTTCAGCGATGCCTTTTTCCCCAAATCTGCCACCACCCTGTCAGTCCCTGGTTTGCTGGTTTACACGAGGAATTTTAGGCTGTGTTGGTGTCTCAGAGGGCGATAAATTCTTCTGGTTCGTCCCCCATCCTCTCAGATTCTCTTTGTACCCCCAGCAGCCCAGTGGAACTCTGCAGTTCCATCCGGGAGCTCCCAGGTTTGCCACAAAGTGCATCAAATCCTAAAAGGTGTATTCGGGCAGCCCCAACAAGCACTTCAACCTTTTAAAACTGTTTTTTTTTTCCCAAAAGCCAGACAGAAATTTTTGCTGTAGATGCTTTTACAGGGTCGCAAGAGAGTTGACTTTAGTCCTCATTTTTTCCATCCTGGCCACAATTCAGGTCGGTGGCTTTCTTTGCAAGCTTGATGATAAAAATAATATTCCAATTGTGTTGTTATCCAGGCAAGAAAAAGAGGTTTCCAAAGGGATTTCCCAATGGCCCAAATTCCTGGCAGCAAGCGGTGTTTCTGGTAAGTCAGAGCTGAGTTCAGGCACTGTTTATCAAGGCCAAGCCTAAGGAGCATTTCTGAGATCACAGAGTGGCCAAGGAGGGCTGAGGGGATGCCACACCACAGACAGATGTGCCATAATGTGTAATTTATTATTTCAAGCTGCGGGACAGAGGATCAAACCCTCCTGAGTGACTCTCCAGCCTTGCAAAGGCACTGCCTTTTGCCTCTCAGGCTCTGGTGAAATGCAAATTTGAGAGGCGCCAGTATTTGTGTGTGTGATCCCCAGTGGGACTGGGAAAAGGGGGACAGAAACAGTGCCTGAGTCTGGGAAAACAACCACCCAAAAGAGGAATCTGGTGGTTTTTCCCAAGCTCTCACCATTTACACATTAAAACAAGTGGTACTTAGCCCATTTCCAGACAGAATTATGCATCACAGCCTTCTGGGAATGCTGGCTTGTACACCTATGAAATTGGAATTTGTGCAGACTTGAAAAGAAGCTGCTTTTTAATGCTTTCCTTGTTTTCTTTTTCCTAAAGTCGAAGAGAAAGGTCTCGCCCGTGTGTAAAAACTGCAGCGTTATAAATAATTTGTTCTGTCCCTTTCGAGACTGTAAAAATGGGAATGTTTGCTTTCAGCAGAGTTTGTTTTCTGTTGACTTCATTTGATAGCTGTCCAGATAAAAATATGAGCTAATCTATTTTGACATATTTCCTTGGAGTGGGTGTGACATCAGCCGGCTGTGGCTATCTTAGGGAATGTCAGAGTGATGTCATGCAGCCACTTGATTTTAAATGAATTCAAGATGAGATATGACCCCTCTGTAGGTTGTTGTGGTGTGTTGAAGCTGTACAGCCACATTCATTTGCTATCACCTTAAAAGTATTTCAAGTTTTGTTGCAATAGCAGAAATTCTGATCTGGTGTCCAAGAGATGGGAGAGATAAAATACAGCTCAAAACAGGCTCTTCTTCAAGATATTTATCACTGCATGCTTTGTAATTTTAATTTATGTTTGCTGTCTAACCTGGTTTTCTACACTCCTGACATTCACAAATGCAGCCATTGACTGTTTCAATGAGTGATTCTTGGAGGAGGATAAATTACTTAATTAATGCCGCTGCAGATTTTCTGCACTTAAGCCAAGAGTAGGGGAATGGGCAATAGGTGACCTCAGTGTCTTAGAACCTGTTAGAAATATAAAAGCATGAAAATTATCTCATTTTTTCATAGATCTGCCCAATTCTAACTGGGAGTGTGCTTGGCATTTCTTCGTTTGTCCAGCTCTGAATGTCCAGGTAAGGAAGTTATTCCTTAATTTAAATAACAGCAATTTTGGCTGATTCAGAGCACTCAAAGTGATATCAAGATACAAACAAAATCAACCAAAAAATCATTCCAAACTGATCACGTTTGTGATGTGATCTCCTCTTTATGGAGTGACGAATCAGCTTCAATTTTAACATTCCCCAAAAATTTAAATTTCAGTCTTCAATTTTGTCTTGGTTTGAAAGACAGGTGTCTGCTAAGGAAGGTGGGAATCTTCCTTTGAATGGATAATGTGACCCTCCTTCCATCCAAATTATTATAATTTTGGAATTAAGGGCTGTCAGGCACAAATATGGGAAAAGGAACAGCAGTTCTTTACTAGTATCTATAATGAGAGAAACAATCAATAACAACAGCAGCGATAACAAACAAAACCCAAATCCCGGTGGCAGATGTCCCTGGGCTGCCAGGCACTGTCCCTTTGGTGCAGTCCCGGTCACAGCCAGCAGGGGCGCTGTTGGCTCCTGGCCGGGCAGGGCAGGTGCAGTGACTCCCATGTGCCTGCAGGGGGCGCTGTGGGGCGAGGGCAGGTGTGTGTCACATGGGGAATGGGGGAGGGGCTGGGCAGGGATGGCGCAGCAGGACAGGCTGGGCAGGGATGG
>VZRL01003415.1:896766-924475 GCA_013397895.1 Origma solitaria | reverse complement strand
CACGTGTCGCACACGTGTCGCACACGTGTCGCACACGTGTCGCTCACATGTCACTCACATGTTGCATGCATGTCACTCACATGTTACTCACATGTTGCATGCGTGTCGCATGCGTGTCACTCGCGTGTCGCATGCGTGTCACTCGCGTGTCGCATGCGTGTCACTCGCGTGTCGCACATGTCCCGGCTGGGCAGGGCAGGTGAGCTGACTAACATGTGCTTGCAGAGGGTGCTGTGAGGCGAGGTCAGGTCTGTGTCATGTGGGTAATGGCGGACGGGCTGGGCAGGGATGGCGTGAGCAGGACAGGCTGGGCAGGGATGGCGTGAGCAGGACAGGCTGGGCAGGGATGGCGTGAGCAGGACAGGCTGGGCAGGGATGGCGTGAGCAGGACAGGCTGGGCAGGGATGGCGTGAGCAGGACAGGCTGGGCAGGGATGGCGTGAGCAGGACAGGCTGGGCAGGGATGGCGTGAGCAGGACAGGCTGGGCAGGGATGGCGTGAGCAGGACAGGCTGGGCAGGGATGGCGTGAGCAGGACAGGCTGGGCAGGGATGGCGTGAGCAGGACAGGCTGGGCAGGGATGGCGTGAGCAGGACAGGCTGGGCAGGGATGGCGTGAGCAGGACAGGCTGGGCAGGGATGGCGTGAGCAGGACAGGCTGGGCAGGGATGGCGTGAGCAGGACAGGCTGGGCAGGGATGGCGTGAGCAGGACAGGCTGGGCAGGGATGGCGTGAGCAGGACAGGCTGGGCAGGGATGGCGTGAGCAGGACAGGCTGGGCAGGGATGGCGTGAGCAGGACAGGCTGGGCAGGGATGGCGTGAGCAGGACAGGCTGGGCAGGGATGGCGGGAGCAGGACAGGCTGGGGAGGGAGGTCAGAGCAGGGAGATGAGTGGCAGGATGGGCTCGCCTGGGCTAGCCAGCACCAATCTCTCCAGCTCTCCCCTCCCCTCACCACACCCTGGCCACAATCCTTTGTCTTTTACAAAAGAGTAAATGGTCCTTAAATATCTGGTCATTGGGAAAAATTTCGCCCCTCCCCCTCCAACTTCAAGGAATTTCAATTAAAATTTAGATTTTAAAATTCCCCTAAAATATCTGTTAAGGCCAGAGTTGTGATTTCCAGTTTTGCCATGGCCTTCTGAGCTCCCTTTTTGCCACCTCCAGTGGCTTTTCCAACCTCAGTGATTCTGGGATTTTGTGACTATGATCCCTTCCCAAACCTTCCCAAACCTTCCCTTCCCTTCCACAAATTTTGATGAATTCATGCCTTAATTTCTGTCTGTTTAGCTCAGACCTGTGCCTCTGCAGTCGTGTGAAGGCAGGAGGAGCCCTTGGCCTGCGATGTTCAGGAAAGAGGAGCAGAGCCTTGGCCATTCCCACTGGGATCTGTGCCCACCCCACAGCTCAGCCCTTCTGCTCAGGTATTGATTAGCAAAACAAGCTCATCACGAAATTGCCAAATTTAATTTCGATTAGTTTTGTCTTCCCCCAAGGAAAATTCACGCTCATATTTTTTTTCCCCTTTACAGGCAGAAGTGGAATTCTCATGTTCTGGATTTTACTAGTGACCATCTGGTATTTTGTAGACACTTTACTGGTGCTGGATATTGATTTCTCTAACGATTCCTGTGCAACCCAGCTCTAATTATTTGGAATTTTTTTACTGTTTTTAAAGTAGATTGAATGCTATTTTTGATGTTGGCTCTGGTGATTTGCTTTTTCCTCCACAGCAAAAATAGACCATGCCTAAAATTAAATAACTGGGCTCTTCATTTGTATTTTTTTTAGAGAAACTTCAAAATATGTCATGTTCGTGCCGTGCCACGGAGACTGTGGTTTTATTTGTTGTGCTAAGCAGGCATCTGATGCGTTTTATGGAGCATTGTGGCTTGCAGGAGATTTCTCAGCTCATCTGATGAGCGAGGTCATGGCAGGGACCGGATCCCTGCGGAGTCACACACCCCCAGGATGACAATGCTCCTGCGCTGCCGTCCCCCCCGCTCCGAGGGCTGGCATTGAGGACAAGGCTGTAGCCCCAGAGCAGTGGCCAGGGAGCCCTTGGAGCGATTCTCCAGACTCTTCTCCAGCTGGGAAGCAGCGGAGCAGCACAAAGGCTCCGCAAGGTAGGAGCCATCCCAGACCCGGGTGGCTTCTTCAAACACCTCCTGCAGCCTGAGCTTGGTCTCCAGATGGGCTTTGTGTTGCTCTGGGTTTCTCAAGGCTCTCCCAGGCTGTTCTGTGCTGTGAAGGCTATGAGGGGCTCCGAGGGACAGGATGAGACATGGGAACCCAGCCCAGGGCAGGAGCTGCTGGGGCAAACCCAAGGAAGCCACGAGATTCTCCAGGGCTGGAGCCCCTCTGGAGCCAGGCTGGGAGAGCTGGGGGGGCTCCCCTGGAGAGGAGAAGGACACAGGGAGAGCTCAGAGCCTCTGGCAGGGCCTGAAGGGCTCCAGGAGAGATGGAGAGGGACTGGGGACAAGGCATGGAGGGACAGGACACGGAATGGCTTTAAGCTGAAGGAGGGGAGATTCCCATGGGATACTGGGAAGGAATTCCTGGCTGGGAGGGTGGGGAGGGCTGGGATGGAATTCCCAGAGCAGCTGTGGCTGCCCCTGGATCCCTGGCAGTGTCCCAGGCCAGGCTGGACATTGGGGCTTGGAGCAGCCTGGGACAGTGGGAGGTGTCCCTGCCATGGGATGGGATGGATTTTAAGGTCCCTGCCATGGCCAGAATGATCTTTAAGGTCCTTCCCACCCAAACCATCCCATGATTCTGTGACAGAAGGAATCCCACCTGGCTCTTGCAAGCTCTGCCCAGGCTGCAGTGTCCTGCTCAGGTGTGGAACAGCCTCCTGGGCAGATTTGTGCCTCCCTGGTGGAGAAATGACCCCAAGAACCTCTTGGAAAAGCCCTATTTTTGCAGGAACTTCCTCCTGCATCCTGTTCAAGTATTTACAGCCATTCTGTTTTATCATTTCTACATCAATATTGACGTTTAATGTCAATATTAGTATGAAGTGTCTGTGAGGGTTTGGAAAATAGGAATCAGAGAGATCAAATATTTTATTTATGCACAGTAAATTTTTTAAGTCTCCCCTGTGCTTTGATCGAAAATGCATATTACTGAACAATTTAGTTGCCAAAGTCTTCTCTGATGTAAGATTTATCGGGGATCTGCCATGGGCTGATTGAAATATGGGAAAAATCAACATTGCCCTCACCTGCAACCCCTGTAAATAATAATAATAATAATAATAGTAATAATAGCAATGATGATAATAATTAATAATTAATAGCGTCTGGTTTTTTTTCTAAGGCAGCATTTTCCCTCCTTTTCCTTTGAAACAAAATGTTCTAAGTAATAATAATAATAATAATGTGAAAATGAAAAAAACCTACCACCCTGTAGAGACAAATTTGCCCATTCTTAGTAATTTTTTTCAATTAATGGCAAATAAACATGTGTTTCCTTAATTACCCTTAATTCCTAATTAATGGTGAATAGCATTCTCTTCACCTCCAGGTGAAGGCTTCCACTGTTGGAGGCTTGGATTCTTTGGTGGCCATCTTTTATATAAGTAATCCCTTTAAAATATCACAATAGTTACTGTTAAATCCTGGGAATTGGCAGATTATTACAATTTTTTATTTCTGAGTATTTAGGAGTGTGTTCTATTCATTTCTTCCTGAAACTGGAGTTTCTGACAGTGTAAAATGACAGAGCCTTGCAGCTGGTCCCTCTTTCCATCCCTTCTCCCACATTTCATTCCATTCCATGCCCTCAGAAACTGAGCCAAATTCCAGGACAACTCGAGCCTGTTTTGCCAATGTCTTCCTTGTGGGTCTGGCAGTGCCTCTTGGTTCTCCCTGAAAATCCACTTTGTGTGGAGCAGCCTAAATGCTTGTTTTGGTTTAATATGCACATTTATGTGTATAACAATGGAATTCCAGAATCCTGGGATGGTTTGGGCTGGACAGGACCTTAAATCCCACCCAGTGCCCCCCCTGCCATGGCAGGGACACCTCCCACTGTCCCAGGCTGCTCCAGCCCCAATGTCCAGCCTGGCCTGGGACACTGCCAGGGATCCAGGGGCAGCCACAGCTGCTCTGGGAATTCCATCCCAGGGCCTCCCTACCCTCCCAGCCAGGAATTCCTTCCCAAATCCCATCCAGCCCTGCTCTGCCTGCCCAAGTGTGGCCAGAGAGGAAGTTTTCCTTAAATCACCCATAGCTGGTGGAGGATCCTGTTCCGGATTTAAATTGAAAGGATAAATCTCTTCATGGCAGAAGAAAACAACGACTCAGATTTCCTCTGGAATGGGAACAGCAGGAAGGTGAGTGCCGAGCACCTCCATCCCATGATGGAGCTCATGAAAGGTCACAAGAGAGTTGTCTTTAACCCTGCTAACCTTCCATCCTGGCTCCAATTCGGTCAGGATCTTTCTTTGAAAGTTTGGTAACAGAAGTATTTTTCCCTTTGGGTTGTTATCCAGGCAAGAAAAATCAGTTTTTGAGGCTGTTGGTTAAAAACCTGGACCTGGCTATCCAGCCTGAGTTCCTGGGAGCAGGCAGAGTTTCTGCTATGCTCCATAGGAACGCCACCTCCTCTTTATTTTATTTTTTTTTCAGCTGAGCCATGACTTTTCTGGCACAGCAAGCATCACTCCTGGGTGATTCCTTCCCTCGGATAACTCCAAAGCACACGGGTAAGCTTTAAACCTGTGCCCTTTCCTGCCAAGGTTGTTGGTTGGCACAGGGAGCAGCAGTTTGTGATTAATCAAAGTGTTCATTAGAGCTGTTTATTTGCCACGGGAGCAGCACGTAGGTGGTGACTGGAGGTGGTGGCAGTGACATTGCATGAGCAGGATCCCTGTCCAAGGGCTGCAGCATAATTAAGGGCCTGCTCTCATTTGCATACGGCCAGGATGCTGCCAGTAAATATTAATGGCTTACTTTTTGTTCATTTAGCCTGTGTTTTTGAAAGATGCCTAAAAACAAAAAGATCATATCTGTATGTTGTTTTTTAATTTATTTTCACCTTTTTGTCTCCTTTGGAGACCCCTGGTGTATCAGCACTTTGTTTACCACAAATTAAACCTTAGCTGATTGTTTACCAGACTGAAGACCCTTGTGCATTACTCCAACCCTTTCCCTTTTTTTAATAATCACAACCTGGGATTCATTTGCAAGAGGCCCTAATCTGCATGAGAATTATACAATTAACTTTTGATTAACCGCCTAGTTCTTTTGGAAACCGCAGTGTATAGGATACTCTGCATTTAAATAATTTGCCTTAAATTGGGAGCAGGCCTTTCATTAAAGCGCTGAGTTTGACTAAACAACAACATTTGGAGATAATCAGGGTCAAGACAATAGGCGAGGCTGCAAGGCTAGAATGTCATCTTTAAATATAACAGCTGAGATAAAGGCACCCAGATTGCGCCTTATCGAAACACAAAAAATCAAAGCTCTCTCTTGTCTGTGGCAAAATACCAGGCCCTGGTGTTTAGGGCGCTCATTGTCTGGGCCTGGAAGTGTTGCAGGATTTGCATTCAGAGAGCCGGGGCTGACACACATTACATCACGTAGGGTACTTATCTCGGAGTCTGACAATAATTATCAGGAAGAATATACTCAGAATGACTTTTTTGTGATTTTTATGCATCCCCAACACAAGGAAAGGGAGATAACAGCATTATGAAAAAGGGGAGAGTCTCCAAAGGCTCTCCCTGGAGCTGCGTTCTTCGATTAAATTTGCTATGCCACTCTGGTGTGCTGAACAAGTGGAAAGAAAGACTATGAGGCTTTTATAGAGGGTAATAATAGTCCTGAACACAGCCCTTACCAAAAGATAAGATCCATTGTCAAAACAAACAAAAGGAGCGGTATTAAACACCACTTGAAGAATATCTATGAGCAAAGTTTGAAATCCTTGCCTTTTTTGCATACCTTGAACCTGCCTCAGTCTCGTAGCCATCTTCTCACCAGGCACCTTTGCCAGCCCAGAGGTCCCTGCTGGCTCTTCTCCCTCTGCCCTGCTCCAAGGGACTTTCTGGTGGGATCTATCTGCTTCCAGGGAAGCCAGAAAAGAGACTTAAACCAGCCCAGCCCAAGTTTGGTGTCTCCTCTGATTTTTATTTTTTAAATTTTTTTTAATTTTTAACATATTTATTGCCTACAGAGTATTTTGTTCCTGCACTGCCTTTGCTGAGGAGTGCTGTAATAATTTAATGCTCATTTTTAAATGATGATTTTGGCCTTGCATCAAAGCTCATCTCCAGCTCAGCACAGGAGCGTTGAGGGTGATGGACACCTCAATCTACCTCTGCTGAGGACGGGAGGGACAAGGGGGAATGGCTGCGGCTGGAATAGAGTAAATTTAGATGGGATATTGGGCAGGAATTGTTCCTGGGAGGGTGGGCAGGCCCTGGCACAGGTGCCCAGAGCAGCTGTGGCTGCCCCTGGATCCCTGGCAGTGTCCCAGGCCAGGCTGGACAGGGCTTGGAGCAGCCTGGGACAGTGGGAGGGGTCCCTGCCATGGGATGGGATGGATTTTAAAGTCCCTCCCAACACAAACCGCTCTGTGATTCTCTAAAAAATGTATTAGAAAACAGCTGAGGCATTTTCCTGGGATTGTGCCTTTGGCACCCATGATCCCCCAGGCTTTCAGAAGATGTGTGTGTGTGTGAAAGTGTGTGTGCATGAAATGTGTGCACATAAAATGTGTGTATGCATGAAATGTGTGTACACATGAAATGTGTCTGTGCATGCAATGTGAGTGTGTATGAAATATGTGTACATGAAATGTGTGTGTATAGAAAAAGTGTGTGTACATGCAATGTGTGTGTACATGAAATGTGTGTATGAAATGTGTGTGTACGTGAAATGTGTGCACATGAAATGTGTGTGCACACAAAATGTGTCTGTACATGCAATGTGTGTGTATATAAAATGTGTGTGCACGTGACGTGTGTACATAAAATATGTGTGCACATGAAATGTGGGTATATAAAATGTGTGTGTGCATGAAATGTGTGTGCACATGAAACGTGTGTGTATATAAAATGTGTGTGTATGAAATGTGTGTGTATAAAATGTGTGTGTGTATGAAATGTGTGTGTGTGCATGAAATGTGTGTGTATAAAATGTGTGTGTGCATGAAATGTGTGTGTATAAAATGTGTGTGTGCATGAAATGTGTGTGTGCATGAAATGTGTGTGTGCATAAAATGTGTGTGTGCATGAAATGTGTGTGTGCATGAAATGTGTGTGTGTATAAAATGTGTGTGCACAGGAAATGTGTGTGTACGTGAAATATGTGCACATGCAATGTGTGTGTGTACACAAAATGTGTGTGTGCACATGACATGTGTGTATACAAAATGTGTGTGTGTATAAAATGTGTGTGCACAGGAAATGTGTGTGTACGTGAAATATGTGCACATGCAATGTGTGCGTATATAAAATGTGTGTGCACATGACATGTGTGTATATAAAATGTGTGTGTGCATGAAATGTGTGTGTGCATGAAATGTGTGTGTGCATGAAATGTGTGTGTGCATGAAATGTGTGTGTGCATGAAATGTGTGTGTGCATGAAATGTGTGTGTGCATGAAATGTGTGTGTGCATGAAATGTGTGCGTGTATAAAATGTGTGTGCACATGAGATGTGTGTGTACATACAATATGTGTGCATATGAAATGTGTGTGTATAAAATGTGTGTGTATATATGAAATATGTGCACATGCAATGTGTGCGTATATAAAATGTGTGTGCACATGAGATGTGTGTGTACATACAATATGTGTGCATATGAAATGTGTGTGTATAAAAAGTGTGTGTACCTGAAATGCGTGCATGTGACATGTGTATGTATATAAAATGTGTGTGTGTATGAAATGTGTGTGTATATAAAATGCGTGTGCACATGAAACGTGTGTGTGTATGAAATGTGTGCACATGAAATGTGGGTGCTCATGAAATGTGTGTGTGCATGAGATGTGTGTGCACATGAAATGTGAGTGTATATAAAATGTGTGCTTACATGAAATGTGTGCACATGAAATATGTGCGTGCATGAAATTTGTGTGTATGAAATGTGTGTATGAAATATGTGGGCGCATGAAATGTGTGCACACGCAATGTGTGTGTACATAAAATGTGTGTGCACATGCAATGTGTGTGCATATAAAATGTGTGGGTATATAAAATATGTGTGTGTGAAGTGTGTGCACATGCAATGTGTTTATATATAAAATGTGTGTGCACATGCAATGTGTGTGTGTGAAGTGTGTGCACATGCAATGTGTTTACATATAAAACGTGCGTTTGCAGCAGGAGCAGCTCGGTGAGTGCCATCCCCGCGGTGCAGGAGCAGCCCGGGCTGAGCAGGTCTGAGCTCAGCTGCTGCACTGCTTTTCCTTGTGCCACCCTGGGCAGGCTGTCCCGAGAGCCTGGGGCTCAGCCGGGGCTCTGCTGGCAGCAGGAGGCTGAAGCACAGCTCCCTGCCCTGGCCCTGAGCAGCTCCTTCGGGCAGTGATCAGAGGGGAAGGGCTGCAGGGAGGAGGAGGAGGGCAGTGTGCGAACGTGGTGGGTCCAGGGAAGTGAACGATTCCTTTGGCACCTCAGAAAGTTCACAAGTTCAGTTCTGACAAAGCTCTGGTGCTTCAGATCAGTATCTTTGTAAAGGTGTGACCCTTTCAAATCTTTATTTCAACCTGCTTTTTTTTTTCCCCTTTCTCTACTCCTTTTCCTAAACTTTTATTGCTTTCAGGGGACCCCATTCTTCTCCTAAATTGAATCCAGGTCTTGCTTCTGTTCCCTTCCTGCTTGTTTTGCCCATTTTTCCCCCCAGCAGGCACTGCACCTTTTTGTTACTGCATTGTTGAGTCACTTGTGGTACTCAGTCCTTTATTATAATGTTCTGCATGCCATGACAAGAGCGTCTCATCATGCACAAGCAGTCCAAGCACTCAGGAATCAAGGTGAGGCCCCCAGATCGTGTCTAAAAAAAAAGATTGTTAAGAGAAAAATGTCACTTGTGGTCCTGTATTTTTTTTGTTTTGGTTTGGTTTTCTTGTTTGGTTTTTTTTTTGTTTGTTTGTTTTTGTTTCTGTTTCAGTTTTTCTTCTGTTAAGGTTTTTGTTTGTTTGTTTGGTTTTTTGTTTGTTTTTGTTTGTTTTTGTTTCCGTTTCTCTTCTGTTAAGGGTTTTGTTTGTTTGTTTGGGTTTTTTGTTTGTTTTGTTTGTTTCAGTTTGGTTTTCTTGTTTTAGTTTAACCTTATGGGTACTTAAAGAAAAAAAACAAACACGAAAGGGGCGGAATGTGAGAAGTACAAAAGCCCAGCTTTGTGAGTCATGGGAAGCATCGCAGGGCTTGTGATTAAATCTGTATATAACATTTGAATGGAGCAGGAGAAGATACTTTATTTCCCGAGTAAATCAAAGTGCATTGATGTGGAAAAAACTGAAAGGCTGTATTTATAGGTTGCAGAGTCTTGCACTCTTTCTCCCTCTCCTTATAATTTCTATTATTATTATCATCATCTCAATAACAATAATAGCAGTAGAGGTAATAATTGTTGTTGTTGCTGTTAAAGGAGAAGCCCCCGCCTGAGCATCCTCACATAAATCAAGGATTCACCGTCCCTGGAAGTGTTCCAAACCTGTGGATGTGGCACTCATGGCCACATTTGAGCAGTGAACACCTGAAACTCTGCACTGGGGACCCCATCAGCCCTCAGGGAGAGACTCAATCTCTGCCACCAAACGAATGTCCCGTGGCAGTGCCGGGGTGTGCTCCCTTTTTTTGGAAAGAATATGACAAACTTTGCTTTCCTTCGTGCTATCAGCATGGCTGGAATCCCAAATCAGTCTGATTGGAAAGGATTGCTCGGCTCTTTTCCTGATTTTTATTTGTGTTTCCTAGGAACACCTCCTTTCTTTTCCTGCAAGCACCCAGGAGCACCCAGACTTTGATGCATCTGCAGCCAATGAAATCAGCCAGCTCAGATTTTTAATTGTCTCATCTGTGTGAAGTATCTCAGCAGGACTGGAACGACCTCTGCAAAGCTGCCTTTAGTGATTTCATGCTTGTCTTGAACTTGGAACTCTCTCTAAACCAAAGTCCAGCTCAGCCAGGACAGCTTTAGCTGATGCTCCTCAGGACCTGGCAGACAGCAGTGGAGGTTTTTCCCACTTCCAGACAATGCTGTCCTTCGTTCCAGAACTTAAACTAAAAAGAAAGGTAAAAACCAATATCTTGCACAGAAAAAAAGAGACGCACAGTTGTTTCCTGGCAGAGTGGAGAGGCCTTTGGGGGATCCTGAGAGCATCTGCAGCCGGAGGGATGCGAGAGGTGCGGCAGGGCGAGAGCAGAGCCTGGAGCCCCTCTGTGGGACACAGCCTGCCAGGCCAAGTCAGGAATGATCATCTTTACAAACTGCTGTAGCAAGCAGGAAGGGAAGCAGAAAACCTTGAGGCAGCTGTGATTTGCCAACAGATCTATTTAAATGGGAGTTTTCCCAGGAATTTCTGCTCTTTGCCCCGGAGTGCAGGGGGATGGTCGCTGGGCTCCAGCACTCTGCAGTCTCCTTTCCAGCGGTGGGAATGGCCATGTTTTGGTCTCTCACTGTCTGATATTCCTTCTCGTGATTGATTAGCTCCCCTTTTCCCTGTCTGAGCTGGCAGCACTGCACGGGCAGGGAGCAGGGCAGAACATGGCTCCTGGGGAAGGAGCAGCTGCTCCGCGAGGGATGCAGGGCTGAGCTCCTGATGCTGCTCCCAGAGCCAGGTGGGTCGTGGGGATGCAATTCCCACC
Organism: Origma solitaria; assembly: GCA_013397895.1. NCBI lineage: Eukaryota > Metazoa > Chordata > Aves > Passeriformes > Acanthizidae > Origma > Origma solitaria. The sequence continues at coordinate 913,659 of VZRL01003415.1, read as the reverse complement.
AGCTTGGGATCCTGGAAGCACCTGGATTAGGCCCCTGCTGCTGGAGGTGTGTAAATTCAGTTTTATTCTCACCCAAAATGCAGCGTGGAAGTTATTTCCTCTGTCTCACCTTGCGGGGCTGGGAAAGAGGGGAGGATACACCTAGGAACTGGGAATGCACTGCCTTCCCAAAAGTTCAAATTTAACTTATAAACTTTCATATTTCATCTGAGAAACCATCCATTGGCATCCTCTCCTAATCAGGGGATTTTAAAGTCTTTCTTTCCAATACTTGCCATTTTCCCTCCATATTTGCCTTTCTTTTTTCCTAGAAAATTAACAGAAAATCTTGTGTTTTAATCCAAATATACTTAAATTGGAATTTTCACAAGATTTTTTGCTCTTTACCCTGCATTAATAACCAGGAACATGGGAGTTGTGTGTGGGAGGAGGGTAGCAGGACTTATTCACAGATTTTAAAATTGCACATCCAAGTAGAAGTTTGTATTAAAATAACTTTTTTTTTTTTACTGATAAAGATCAAAGTTGCATGGCTACATTTATAAATAATAGCACAGATACTTGTTATCTTCACATCTCTGTCATCCGAGTCACCATTAATTTGCAAAAATATTAAAGAGGGGTTGTCATCACCTGTGACCACTTCAGTTGTAGTTCTGCATGACAGGAAAATGAGAGTATTGACAGAGCTGAGAGCGAATTTGGGAAGGAAGGATACTTAAGAGGAAAGAGCAAGACTTCAATTTTGGTCACTTTAAATTAGAATTTGCAGGAAGGGGTGTGAACAGAGAGAGAAAAAGGCAAGGCTGAATGAAAGGAGACAAACTGGGACCAGAGATGTGCATTTGATATAATTTATATAAAAATAGACATTAAATGACTGTGTGGATGAGCTGCTCCACCCTCGTTGTCAGGAGAAGCAGGAGGTCTGTTATGGAATATTCTGGAGAAGAAGGTGAAGAGGATGAAAGGGGAAAATAAAACTGAAGGGGAAGAGAGAGAGAGAGGCAGAAATTTCCAGAAAGGCTCACAAATCCTGGGATTTAGTCAAAGGATGAGCAAAGGCTGCTGGAATTGGCTTGAAATTCAGATGAAGATGGACAGAACTGGAGAGGTGCCCTTCATTCCCCTGGGAAAGGACATTTCTCACTGCTGTGCTTCAGGACTGTCCTGACTGAGCCATTCTGGGCTATTTCCGATGAACCCCCAGGCAAATGTGTCGTGCAGTTTGATAATGTGGGAACAGGAGCTTCCAGTTGTTGCTCTGGGTGGATTAGACAACCTCACACATCCCTTCCAACCTCAATTATTGCACAGCTCTCATGGATACCAAAAATATCAGCACATGGGAAGGGTATTTGGAATCCTCAGCAGCTTCTGAGCCACTCTCAGACAGAATTTTGTTTATTTGTTTGCAAAATAATAGAAAATAATTTGTATTATTTTTGTCTGCTTGGTTGTTTTTTTAGGGCAAACTCTCTTTCAGTGCAGGACAACGTCATCCCTGTGTTATACCAGAAACGGATTCAGGAAAAACCCTTCAATGTCCTGTCCAAAGATAATCCGTGTGGCTCATCACAGCCAAAAGGAGAGGGGTGAGGAATTGTTGTTGCGGTTGTGCAGGTGGGGAAATGGGCTGGACAAAGGGAGAAGCTCAAGGTCGCCCCGAGAGGCCGTGGTGGAGCTGGAAGCAGAACCCAGGCTCTTTCCTCCAATCCTTGCATTAATAACCTCGATGAGCACCTCACCTCCCGGCGCATTACCTCAGCCAGGATCTCACTCGTTAGAAAGCTCGTGTGATTAATCAGTGCTGCTGGAATCGTCACTGCAGGCACAGCCTCGCAATTACTGCCTGGTTCCTCCTCAAATTAAAGAGGCTGAGCGGTGCTGATGGCATCAGGAAGATGCTCCTCAGGAAGAGGTGAGGTGAGGTCATATTTCATGCTCTCTACACGTCTTGGCCAGCCCTGGGAAAGGCAGAGAGTGGTGATGTATTTCTGATCGCTGCCTTTTAGCTTGGCAAAACAACTCCTAAAGGCAATTTGGAGCTGGTACAGGACCACTGCTTGTGCTGGAGGTGCTGCCAGAGCCACTGAACAATAGCAGATCCAATAACAAATTATTCCAGAGCATCTGTTTTGCACTGCTCCGAGTCTAGGAGGAGAGAATCCAAAGGAGTTGACAGATTTGGTGCTGAGCAGAAGTTCTTGGTGAGTGGCTGAATTCACAGCTCGTTTCTTTCTGCAGTGTTTTACATCTCCTGGGTTTGACCTCCTGAGGCAGGAGAGCCTCATCCTCTGGCTGGCACTGAGGGAGGGCTCTCCAGTTTCACCCCAGAAATGTTAGAGCAGAGCTTCTCATGCATTATCACGTTATTTTTGCTATCAGCTCAAGGAAATGGACACTTGATTCATCTTCTCCCATCTATTGATTCAATCCTGCTTTTAATTCAGCGCTGGAGCAGGCTATTATCCTCCATTCACATTCCACTGAGATAATACATGCTGATAGCTGCTCTCCTGACCCATTATGGAGAAAATAGTTTTGTTTCTGTGTGTGAGGAGCTATCGACTCACTCTGCTGCATTTCCAGCTCTCGCTGTCCTCATCCTGCATGGCTTAATGGCCTTCGCCAGGTGGGCATCGAGGGAAGCTCCTCTGAAGAGCAGAGCGAACGCCTTGGGTAATGCCTTTTGTCCTGGAAAGGGACCCAGCCTCGTGCCTGGAGCTTCCATTGAGTGTATTAAGGTTTGTGGAAAGCAGACCCCATCTCTGCCATCAGCATCAATCATCCTTTTCCATTTCTCAGGCTGCAGACCCCGGGAAGGTTTGTTCTGCCAGGATCCCTCACTCCATCAGCATCCCCCTGGGATCCTCCACATCTTCCTTCAGCCACATCCAGCTCCAGCCCCGCTCACTGCGGGCACAGCAGATCTTGGTCACACCATCCCCACTGACTCGAGGGCTGAGAACTGCTCCTTTATTTCATTTTTATTTTGAATTTTTTCTTCAAATTAATTTTATTTTTATATTTTTTCATTTTCATATTTATTTTGTTTATTTGCTAGTGTCAGCCTGCCTTGGTTCACCCCCAGAGGGCTGCTGCCTTGGGATTCTGTAACCTCCAAATTCATGGAATCTCGGATGGTTTGGGCTGGAAGGGACATTAACGCCCACCCAGTGCCACCCCTGCCATGGCAGGGACACCTCCCACTGTCCCAGGCTGCTCCAAGCCCCAATGTCCAGCCTGGCCTGGGACACTGCCTGGGATCCAGGGGCAGCCACAGCTGCTCTGGGCAAAATTGAAACCCTGGGCAGGTACTCAAGAACCCTTTCCTTTCATTCAGAAATCATTAATATTCTGTTAATTATCAGTTTGGGATGATCTTCTGAAGAACATGCAATGTAGAAAATGAGATACACACACTGGAATTTTTTTTAAAAGTCTTGCCCCAGACCTGCCTTTCCCTGTAATCGAGTTTCAGGGATCCATTTCCTGTTTATTTCTGTTTCTATTTCTCAAGCAGGGTAAAATATATAAAATATTAATCACATTTTTAAGTTGTCAGAGAGACAAAAAGTTTTGTCTTGTGCAAGAATACACTTTTTCTTTAAAAAAAAAAATTAATATAACGTGTTAAAAAGTCCCGGTTCTAATTGTTGCTGCCACGGAAAAGGTGCAGCTGACTTAAATTAATCCATGGGAGACTTGTTTCGTTGTGCAGCAGCTAGCACTGCTCTTTGAAAGGCCGCGCTTTTTTCTGAGCTCCTTATCTGAAAAGGTTTGCCATGTCTTCATGCGAGCAGTTGTCATGCTTTAGAAAAATCACAAGCAGCAAAAAGTCAGAATTGTCAGTTCAGAAGACACTGCTTGTTCCACTGGGTAAAACCCGAGGAAGCAACGCCGGCAAACGATCTTTAGGAAAGAGGGGAAAAAAAAAAAGCCCCGATGGAAACAGCAGCGGAATGAAGATAAAAAGGGTTGCAGGCTTTATTCTCATTGAAGGTTGGCAACGGAAAGCTGCTGGAGTAGAAGAAGAATATCTGATAGGTCATCTGTTGTGTAATGAAGAATAGAAGACAAGCGAGGAGAAGCAAGGTGATTCCAAACCTCAGAGGGATGGAAGATCTTGTGAGAGAAACATGAAAGCAATACCTCTATAAACTGACCAAATTTAATTTACTATCAACGAGCCTTGTAAGACTGCAGGCTGACAAAATCCATTTATAATGCTGTGGGTAAGGATGAAGTCAGGCATTTTTCTCCTGTGGAATCATTTTATTATGTATTCCTTTCTTTTTGGTGCAGGTTTCCTGATTAAAAATTGCCATGAGGATGTCAAATATTTCCTTGTCCTCTGATATCTGGGCCTAGTTGCCCCATAACTGCTCCTAAATATCCATCTCAATAGTCATGAGAAAACATGGTTTCAAAAGCAGATAAAGAAGTTGTCATTTAATATGCACAATTTCCTGCAAAATGTCCATATTGTTCTGCTCTGGATGTTCCTGGAGTTGTCAGGATGTTTTGTTGCAATCTTTTAAATGCATCTTATCAAATGCATTTCTGATTTCAAGTGGGAAGTCGGGAAATGCTCTGCATGAGGTGGTGAATGCTTTTCCTTTCATTTGTGACACACTGAGAGATGTGAAAACCGAATCCTTTCGCTGGGAGGACGTTGGGGTGGGATGAGACAAGAGCAGATTGTCATTGGATAATGGCAATGGTTTGGGTACCAACATCCCAGGGCCAGGCTGGGCTCTCCTTTGCTGTGTGGAGAGAGAAAAATGGGTTTTAAATTGAATTTCTAATTCATTGGTGAGCACAGTGACTGACTCCTGTCAGCGTTTCTGAGGTTTGGGAGGAATTTAACAGCCTGGGAGAGCTGGGGGTGCTCACCTGGAGAGGAGAAGGCTCCAGGGAGAGCTCAGAGCCCCTGGCAGGGCCTGAAGGGCTCCAGGAGAGATGGAGAGGGACTGGGGACAGGGGATGGAGGGACAGGACACAGGGAATGGCTTCCCATGGCAGAGGGCAGGGACGGATGGGATATTGGGAAGGAATTCCTGGCTGGGATGGAATTCCGAGAGCAGCTGTGGCTGCCCCTGGATCCCTGGCAGTGTCCCAGGCCAGCCTGGACAGGGCTGGGACAGTGGGAGGGGTCCCTGCCATGGCAGGGGTCACAAGGAGCTGATCTTTGAGATCCCTTCCCACCCAAACCATCCCAGCATTCCATGAGTCTGTGAATTTTCCCTCTCCATGAGCGGAGCTGTCTGCCCTGGGAGAGGAGCCAGTGTTTCGTGGTTGGGAGGTTTGGTTCAGGAGGAGGAAGAAATGACCAAGTCTCTCCACCTTCTGTGTTTTGCAGGCACAGGACGATTCCCACGACTTCTCTTTGGCTTCCACAGCATGGAGAGGAGTGGGCTTGGGATCCTTCACACTTCCATGAACCTCAGCTTTTCTTGGAAGGTAAAATGGGTGGAGAAAGCAGAGGAGAGGGGAAAGCTTCGTGGTACAGACAACAAGAGGCTTTGGAGAGCTGTGTCTGGTTTGAACCCTGACTTAATGGGTCAGAAGGAGAAGTCCTTCCTCCTTGATCATGGAAAAATGGCTGGAAAGGGGTTAATTTTAGGGTTAAATCGGGTTAATTTTATAGAGGGATTGAGCTGGAGGGGTGAGCACCTTCAGCATCACAGTTCAGAGATCATGTCTATGACGTAACACAGAAAAATGTCAGTGCTGTGATGTCACAGCAGTGCAGTAAACCCAAAAGTAAGAATCAGTCCAAAAGGAGCATTTTATTGCATTGTAACCCTGTTTTACAATTAGAATTCTCTGCCAGTACAGTTTCTCAACTCATTATAAGAAGCTCTGTGCGTGGCCACGCTCATTTTATTTCATCTTGTTCTACAAATCTAATAGAAAAACCCAGCTAAATTAGCCTAAACCACTTGATTCTGCTCTGCCCTTTTAAATACTGTAAAGTAAGAAGATTATGTTACCCCCTCCCCCATAAATCAGGATTAAACTGCAGTTTTATGGGGTTTGTGCCAACAAAATCCCCAATTTGCTGAGCTCAAATTCTCTAATCAGAATCCAGAGGCCAGAAAAGGGGATGCACTTTGGAAACTGCAACGACCACGTTGTGTGTTTGGAAGAATTAGGAATTTTTCCTTAAACTATCAGTGCTCTTTTCCTCCTGCCATGGGAAGAGTGAGTTTCTTACCTCTAGAACTTCTTTGCTTCCTCAGCGTGGGCCACGTTTCCTTGTTTCTCACGCACTTGTATTAGAATTGGAAAATTTCACCTGCAGCACAACACGCATCTATTAAAATCCGTGCCAACCTCCTCATCTCATTTTCAAGAGAACGTGAGTTTTCCTTCGTAAAATTCCAGCGGGCAATGAATTAAAAATGACAACTCTATATACGGCGAAAACAAGAAAATAAAATATACAAAACATTGCTAATGATCAGTTCTTGAAAAATTTACCAGACACATTCTACCAAGGGAGCTAAACTCATTACCAGAAACTGATAGGAAAGCTGAGAAACTCCAGGATGAGGCTCAGGCACAACATATTCAAATGAAATCTCTTTAGCAGAATAGTTCTGTTTCTTTCAAATATTTGGCAGCAGCCGGTGTTGCTTTTTTTTTTAAAAGAGGTTTTTGGGAGGTTATGGCATTTTGTTAATCATGTTTACCTGCTTGGGAGCTATTCCCTCCTTGGGGAAGGAAAGGACCTGAGGATGGGCTGGAGATTTTCTGTTTTCTCAGGTGGGTCCTGCTCAGGCACAGCCCATCCCTGGTCCCCGAACAATCCTGGACATTTCCTTCTCTGGATCCAAGGGTGAGTTACAGACCTGGGCATGCTCCAGACTCACCCAGGCCATCTCTACACTTAACAAATTGTAATAATTCACAGTATTCGGGTGGCCTCACGCAATGACATTGGGGATGGCACAACCCGACCCATCCACGTCCTGCGTGTGGCACTCGAACACTGACACCTTCCAGGAACAGACAATCGTTTCACACCTCATTTGCAAACTAAAGGAGATAGGGAATGAATTAAACTTCCTGCAAACACTCAGGAGGTTTGCAAAGAGTCCTATCTCTAAGTCTACTGTACTATTTGCATAAAAGAATTCAGTATCAATGTAATTATTAATGATAATTCTCGAGTAGTTGTGCTGCTTCAGGATTTTTCAGATTAAGAATGTAATGAATTAGTAATAAAATCTGAACACAAATTTATTCCTAAATACAATTTCCTTTCTGGCCGTGAATCTCCTTGTATTTATTAGAAAAGATGTACTTGTTGAAGCAGCTTTTCTCTGGCGGCATGGTTTAAAGGCACATGTCTCCGACAAAGTCAAATTCCTGTCAGCAAACCACTTTAGGAGAAGCTTTCCTGTTCTTTGGGCAGCGAGAGGATGTGACTGATGTGTCCTTAATGAGAAATGTCTTCCAGGCATGCACCTCATCCTACGTGCGGCTCCGGCAGCGCTGCGGAGGGCTCGGAGAGCTGGAGCTGCTCCTGTCCCCGTGGAGGCTGCAGGGCCCTGCCCAGTGACCCAGCCAGTCCTGCTGCTCCCACTGTGCCTCTGCTGCCTGCCTCCTGCTCCCCAGGTAAATCCAGGTAAATCCACCTTTGGAACCGCCCGCGATGGCTCCCCTGGTCCTTAACGCCACCTTGGTCCCCTCCCTTTTTGTGACACCGCAAATCTGCGCCTCGGCCACCTGTCCTGCACTCCAGAGAGTCCTTAGGACAGATGGGATGAGGCACAGATGTTGGAGGAACCTTCATGGGTCACACCTGGGACAAAGAAACCCCAAAGTTTTAGTGTTCGTTGGGCACCGCAAGGTGAGCGAGTTCATATCATGTGGAGGTGGTGACACATTTTTATTTAATTAATTTTTTAAAAAACCCATGTCTTGAACTTTCTCTTGGAATAATCATCAAACAAGTTTCAACTGGTGAAGGTTGAATCCCAGCTGCAATGTAAGAAACTCTTCCATTCTCTCATGTTTTCTCCTCAAATCATCACCTGGACTTGCAATGCTGGTGCAAATGCTGGTGCAAATTTAGCACTTCCTGGGCTGTCAGCTTTGGTGAAAGATGTGCTTTTCGCAGGAAACTATAGGGCTTTGTCATCAGCTCTAGAGCAGATTACATTTTTCTGTTGATAATTTAGACAATTTTTTGTCTGGTTTGATATTCTGCAAGATTAGAAATAACAACATTTAATAGGTCTGGTAGTGCAGCAATATCTGGACATTGTTTTAATTCTGAACAGAGTTCTGCTTCCCTATTTAATATCCAGATACTAACATAACTTCCTGGTGTGATGGTGGGATTTCCAAGCCATGGTTTCCCATTTTTCCAGTGCATATGATCGCTCCATACCCGCTGATCCTCAGCACGGCCAAACCACCAAGCCGAGTCCTTCCAGGGAAGCTGATGGGGCTGAAATTTCCCATGATCTAAGGAAAAATCCCATTATCTCCCCAGCTGGGGTACCCTACCCGGTGCCAAATCCCGGTGCCAAAGGAAAAGCTAAACCCCCTGTGCCCATCGCGGTGATCACCAGGGGACAGCACCCACCTTGGAAATGCCTTGGAATGTGCCAGGGATGAATCCATTACCCTCCTCCTGCTGTGGCGAGGCCTGCCCTTTCATCTGTGAAACATTGCTAAAATATTGATCGCTCGGCAGGACGGAAACCCTGGAGGAAGGAGGGCTTTGGTCCTGGAATGCTCCCAGAGAAACGTTGTCCTGCCAGGGTTGTTTAATGGCGCTACCCTGAAAAGGAATTGATGTTTGCTGAAAATGAAGATATGCTCTTCTCCCATTCTCAGCTTTGGCCTCCGGAGAACTAATTTGCCAAGACATCGTTTTCCTTGGATTTAAGACCAACAGCACACAGACTTCACATCACACATCCTGATCCCTGTTAATGACGGCTCCGGTAAAATTTTCATCTCGGGATGTATTTTTCCTAGTGATCCCATTTTCTGTCCAGATTATATGAATATATTTAATCTCAATAACAGTGGATTCCTGTTTGTTTCAAGCCACACTGGAAAAGAGGAGTTGCTTGTTCTCTCCTTCCAGAAGTGGGAGCTACTGGATATGGAACATCCAAGGGGGAGGCACAAAATGTGCAGTGCTTTAGACTTATGACTGAAGGTGAATTGTCTTTCAAATTGTTTGCACATGGGCAGAGCTGCAGCCTCACATGCTCATTTCCCTTCCCTTTCCAGCTGAAGTGTGTGGAAAATCCAAATATCCAAATTATTTATTCCAAGTTCGAGGTTGTAAATGGCTACCTGGAGGAAACACTTTGAGAGCAGCTTTAATTCACACCACGGACAGTGGAAACCCAACACCAGTGGCTCATTTTACCCTAACAATACTTAAAATTCGGAATTCTTTTGCGATGTTGTTTTTAAAAACCACAACAAAAGAATCCTGCTTTTCCCCACAGTATGGGATCCCCACTGGCAGCAGCCGCAGGTCATTTGGGGTCTGCACCCATCATGAACCTCAATATAAAATCCTAAGGGAGATATCCTACTTGGATGGAGCAGTCACTCCTAGACTTGGAAAAGCTTGAGAGTTCCGACATAAAATGTATTAATCTTTCAGATCTGGAGAAATAATTATATTATTTGTTGTAAGGACAAGGAAGTTGACAAGTTCCTGGAATTTTCCTTCATTAAAATGTAGAAGACATTACATTAAATGTAAAAGAATTTGCTTTGTGAAATACTAAATTTAAAAAAACAAAGGTAAAATAGTGTGATGTTGGGTTAATGATTAGGTAAAAAGTAACACTGCAGGGTCCTTTGGTGACAGGATTTGGGTTTCTCGGAAGGGAGGCACAACCATCTCAGGATGGGACAAGAGGAAATGGCCTCAAGTTCCACCAGGAGCAGTTTAGGTTGGATATTAGGAAAAATTTCACCATGGAAAGAGTTATCAGACCTTGGCACAGCTGCCCAGGGCAGTGCTCAGTCCCCACCCCTGGAGGGGTTTCAGAGTCCTGTGGATGTGACACTTGGGGACAAGGGGCAGTGGTGGTCTTGGCAGTGCTGGGGGAGTTGGACTTGAGGGTCTTGGAGGGTTTTTCCAAACTAAAAATCCTGGGAAAACAAGGGCGAACATCTGTCACAGCTCTGGGATCTGGGGACAGAAGCAACACCTGATATTTCTTCCTGGGATCCCTTGCCCTGGAACTCCTCTCCACTGCTCTGCAGCCTTGGTGGACATCCTGGAGGAGGCTGGAAATGTCTCCAAAGCTGCGAGACAATCATTTTCCTGTGTTATCCCAAGGAACAGGAGGAAAAGCCTTGCAGCCCAGCCCTCGGCTCTGGGACAGCTGCTCCTAACTTGGGGTCATTTGCTAAGTCATTATTTAAGGTGAGCTCTGGGGGAAACCCTGAAGAAGGAAATTATTCTTTATAAATTTTTATCTTAGTGTGTATTTTCTCAGCTAGTGACTCTTTAAAATTCTCACTGAGAAATGTGCTGCAATGCAAGTTCAGTATTTGAAGGAACCTCTTTTTAAAAATGTTGTTATATCATGGAAAAAAGTTCCCGGCCTACCCCAGCTGCCTTTTTGAGGCGTTTTGGCTCAGCTCTGCTCTCACGAGTTTCCATGGTCACCTCCAGCCACTGACCCCAGGGATTCCTCAGCAGGGTCGGGGCAGGGTGACTTAGGAGCTGAGCCGAGCACTCCTGCACGGCCCCAGAGATGCTTTTCCCTGGTTCCTGTCCGTGCCTGGTCCCTCCTCGATCAGACCCCGTGTGGCTCAGCCTGGTTTGGGATTGAATCGTGACCCTACAAATCTGAAATCCCCAGGTTCTGTGGGATCTCTGTGCAGTGCTGGACCTCGGCCCACCTTCATTGCTCGCAGATGTTGAGCTTGTCCTGAAGAAACAGTGCCTTGGCTCATCCTAAAATCCGTTCAACATCTGGGCAAGCACTTCAAACTGTGATCTGTGGCAGCACACGTCTCCCCCTCCCGTTTATATTTATTCATTTATTTACTCATGCTAACCTAGAATAAGAATTTCGCTGTTCACACCTGAAATTTCCCAGCTTTCAGCCTGGGTGGAGCATTCTTACTTCAGTCACTTGTGAGGCTTCTCTGTGTTGCTTCCCCTTTGGTTCCCAGCAGTTGTTCCACTCACAAACTCCCTCTGTTCTCCCACATTTTCCTGTTTGCTGTAATGAAGACAACTGGATTTTTGATAGTCTATTAAATGGTCTATTAAATAATGTGTTGCTGGAGGGACCCTGGAAAGGCTGTATGGAGTGGCAGAGTAATAATTCTGGGATTCAGATGCTGCATGGATTTTCTTTCTATTCCAGCTGTTGGAAAGGTTTTCTTGAGAGTTTGCATAAATCTTCCTCCTCCTCATCTGGCCTGCGGCCAGCACAGATCCACTTGTTCTGCCAGAACCTGGGATATTCAGCAGATGGGGAAACTCCCAAATGTTTGAATTGTCAGTCCAAGATACAGAAGACAGGGTGGCTGGACTGGTCTGAAGCTAAAAATCATGGGTTTAGTTACAGGATAAAATCTGGATAATTATAAAATAATTTCTAAATCTGGATTAATTCTGTGAACAAAGATGAGTTTTTACCTTTATGGTGGGACAGCAGAACTGCTCTAAAGGTCTCTGATCTTTGGAATTATCTATTATATTGAAACCCTTTATATTTTGGTTTCAGCTCAAACTGAATCTCCGTATCTAAGGTACCTTAAAAGCCTCCTGTCCACCTCAGTGCTTCCAAGGTTCTGTCTGCAAATGCAGAAGAGATAAGGTTTGATAAGGCTTTAATTGATCTAATTGATCTGCAGGACTTGCTCGTGTCGGAGCAGAGCCTGAAAATGTTTCTTGTCTCAAACTCCAATACTTGAAGATCACAACTTAATTTCCCTTGAAGATCTTCATCCCAGAGGCACAGGGATGGTCCTGCTGAGATTCCAGGTTAAGGGTTTTTCTGAACTGGGGATGAATTTCCTCCCTTGCTGCTGGCAGTGGTGATGGTTGTTGGACATGGCTGTAGTAGAGTAATGTGTACTCTATAAAATTGTTTTAAACTTTTTCCTTTTTTCCTCTGTGTTGGGGTACGCCCCCAAAGCCCTGCCCCCTCCCGGGCGGATCCAGAGACTGACAGCCTCGGGGGGCAGGAGTCCAGGGTGTGAGCACGCCCCTTGGGCTGGTCCCAGGGGTGACAATCACCTCAACCCCGCCCCTTCCTCCAGCACTTTCCCTGCCCGTCAGGGCCGGTGGGCGGTGCGGGGCGTGGTGATCCTCCCCTCTCCTCCCCCAGTTCTAGAGAGTTCCATGTTCCTTGCGTTGAGATTGGTTGTACACATGTCTGTATTCCTTAGTTCCACCCTTAAGTTATGTTGGTTGGTTACTCATGTTCTGTTAACGCCCCCTTACTGTTATCCTATTGGTTGTCTCCTCCCCTTAAAACCGCGTGTCCCGGGAACCTCGGGGTCTCTCGAGTGGATCCCCTGCACTGCTATCCTGCTCCCGCCGACCCGAACCCGAGCCCGACCTTCAATAAACCCTGCCACCGGAGACAGCTCTCTCACTCTTTTGTTCCCTGCGCCGATACCACCAGCTAGCAGGCAGACGGACCTGAGGTTGAGAGCCTCCCACAGAGCCAGCCGGGGAGAGCCACCCTCCCAGGGAGAAGAGCTCCGGAGTACCCGCCCGGTTGCCCCGGCGACCTCCTCTCCTCTGGCACGCAGCCCAGGGAGGGACCGAAAGATACTTTCTGTTTATTTTATTAAAACTGTACCTCTGTTCTTCAGTTTTCTCCCCCACCTCTGAAATACTGCATTTACATTCCACTTTGTGCATTGTTACCCCAAACCCTCACCATGATGTAGCACCACAGGAAGCCTGTGCAGTGAAATACTGGTTTTTTAATTTTTTTCCAGCCCGTGCTCATTCTCCGTTGGCAGATGGACCTTTACTCAGACAGGATTGACAATGAGCAGCATTAAATCCCAACACTCCTTCCCTTTCCTGTTCCATCCAAGTACCTTAAAAACACTTCTAAACCCAATGACAGCAGCCACGAAGGCAACTTTTTGTGCAGGGTTTCTATTGGGGAAGGATTTCATTGGTGTGACTGTGGTTTCTGTCAGCAACACCTCGCCGATTATTGTGTTCTCTGCCCTTTGAGTGAGCAGGGGAGAATTTTGCTGCTTTGGACTCACTGAAAGCTCCGCTGGGTTCTGTTGTTCTGCTCTCTCTGGACTCAGAGATGCTTAGGAGCTCCCACATCCTCAGGGTAAGGACTTGCTTCACCCCAATTGCATCTCTCTGTCCTCTTGGGGGTTGGAACAACACAGGCTTTAGGGTCCCTTCCAACCCAATCCATTCTATGATTCTTCCATGATTTTACAGAAGGAGAATGACATCCTGTGTTTGGTTGGTTTGATAGCATTATTTGCTTTTGCCATGAGCTTTTATACCGTATATATTCTTATATTTTATTCTATATATTCATGTATCTCTTATATTCAATAGACAAATTGATTCCAGGACAGGCATGACATTTTTTTCTAGAAAACCTGTCAGGGTTAGTGCTCACGGTTCTCCTTTCTGTGCTTTTCCTTACCCAGGGACTCTGCGGAAGCAGCTGAGACCTTTTGGATGACACCTCCCACCCTCCCCATCTCTTTATAGCCCTGATTCCTTCTTTCCGCATCACTTCCCTTGTCACCTGAAAATCAGTGTAAAACTTCTCTGTAGCTTTCTTTTCCTTTCACTTGCCCCAAGGAATTATTGGATATTTCTCTGCGAGTTCTGTACATTAAGACTTTGTGTTTGGGCTTTGTGTTGCTGTCTCAACACTTAATTTGTTTTAGTGATTTTGTCACGGTGTCTCAGTATATTCCATTTATTCTGCAGGATCAATTTTTTTAGTACATTCAGGACTTCCTGGTGAACTTAAAATCCAAAGTGCTGCAGACTCCAGGGATCAGAGACCTCCAAAAGCATTGCAGTGCTGTCCTGTCCTGGGAGAGCATTAAATTGCTATTGGAGTTGTGGCGTGAGAGCACAGAGGCTCAGAAATGAAAATTTTGGAGTGGTATCTTCAGAGTTTGAGGTCAACCCTTTTTTTGGTGCTGATTTCATATAAATCCAGCACTTTTCACTCCTCCTCAGTGATGTGGCTCACACTGAACTTTGGCTGAGGTAGTGACATTTCTCCTGAGGAATTCTACGATTCATATTTTGGATTCAGTACTTGCAAAAAAAAGTGTGGTCAGAGAATGAGGTCTTGTTAGAGCCTGGAAATTATTTTATTCTGCGGTTATTATCAGATGGGACTTAATTCTGAAAAAAATCTTGTCTTTGTATCAGTCACCTGCAGTTTGTTTGCAGCATTATTCCAGGTGGAAATCACATTTCCCTCTGTTATCAGCCATCCTGTGGATTTGGACTGCAGGCTCTGGTTCCTTCCCAGGCCCACTGGATAGCTGGGAAGGAATTATTGGGCATGATTGGATGCAGCCCTCAGAAAGGGTGAAAAACTCTTCTGAAAGGCTCCTCAAGATGGTTTTGATAAATTCAAAGTTGGAGAGTTTTTATTTGCTTTCCATTAAAAAGCTATAAAAGAGACGACTGCTCATATGTTGCAGGAGGAATTCCTTTACCCTGTTGAGAGATGGAAGATGGAAAATCAGGAATTTTATGCTGCAGTGATAGCTCGCATGTTGTACATGTTAATGTCCTTCTTCCCATCTTCAACAAATCTCTAAATTTGGGGATGAGACAGAGGCAAATCAGAACCTGTTTCCTGAGGGGTGTTTGGGGCTGCTTTCTGTCCTCTGTGGGTGTCACTGCCATTCCCTGACCCATCCGTGCTCAGTTCCCCTCCCAGTTTGGGGACACAGGGAAAGAGTTTCACTCCCAGTTTTGCTCTTCTGTGGCACTCTGTATTTCTGGTGGGGGTTGGTGTTCTGAGCCAGTGCTGCCAGGGGCTCCTGTGCCCTCAGGGTGGGCTTTGGGCTCCGTTGCCCACGCCTCTGCCCCAGCAGAAGCTGCTGCAGGAGGGTTTTCTCTGCCCTGGTTCTCTCCAGGCCAAAGGCAGTGGACAAGCTGAACACAACAGATGTTCTTGTTGCTTTTGCTGACATTCAAAATCTGCCTTTCCTGATGGAACAGATAATTTTTGTGGCAGCCCAAGAGATGAGATCCTTATTTCCCTGAACATCTCCAATGGATATGAAGGCAATATTTTGCTTTCTCTGATTTATCGGGGTGTGTTGCCAATGCCAGCAGATGAAATGGATTTTTACTTGACATTGTGGAGACTTGTTACAGATGTACATTTATTTCTCTCTCCTCTGCTCCTCCAGAAGATTTGTACATTCTGGCAGACACCACAAGCTTTTGTTTTGGGTTAGGAAGAGCACAGGAAGGGTTTCTGCTACTGTTTGCATGAGCTCTATCAGCTTTCCTTGGGCTTGCCACTTCCTTAGGATTTGCTTCTCTGCTCCAGTCCCTGGGATGGAATTTTTATTCCTCTCCAGTTTGCATTGCTGATATTTAGTAGAGCTCTGAATGTTTTGTCATCTGATTTTTAGGTGTTTGGCATCCAACACTGGCTGAGAGACTGCCCTTAGTTTGTCTTCATTCATTTCTTGTGCCAACCTTCCATGCCAGAGGGCTTTTGGCTGTTCCCAAAGTCAGTGCAGGGAGCGAACCCTTGCTGGGGGACAGCTCTCCCCATCCCCATCCCACCGTGTTCCTGAACCTCTTCCCACTTCTGTGCATTCCAAAAGCAGTGGAATGCAGTAGATTTATGTCCCAGAGCCGTTTTTTATGGAATGCTGGTGCTTCCCTTCCTGCACACTCAGCAGGATCTGTGCACCTCAGGGAGTTGGGTAAACCCCCTGGTGTGGGGTGGCTCTGGGAAAAGCCACCAGGTGCCCTAGGGACACCTGAGCCTGGTCTTGTGCTCGTGGGGGAGCAGAGGGGCTCGGGAGACCTGGGAAAATCCCAGTGCTTGGCTTCGGGATGTGCTCAGGTGTAGCAGTCCCTGGGTGTGAGGATTGGCTCCTTTTTGGTGAGGGTTCAGTGTGACCTTTGTGATTATTCAGAGTGGAGAGGAGAAGGCTCCAGGGAGAGCTCAGAGCCCCTGGCAGGGCCTGAAGGGCTCCAGGAGAGCTGCAGAGGGACTGGGGACAAGGCATGGAGGGACAGGACACAGGGAATGGCTTTAGCTGGAATAGGATAATTTTAGATGGGATCTTGGGAAGGAATTGTTCCCTGTGAGGGTGAGCAGGGGATGGAATTCCCAGAGCAGCTGTGGCTGCCCCTGGATCCCTGGCAGTGTCCCAGGCCAGGCTGGACAGGGCTTGGAGCAGCCTGGGACAGTGGGAGGTGTCCCTGCCATGGCAGGGGTGGTCTGGACATCCTTTAAATTTCCCCTCCACCCATCCCATTGATTATTTCATGATTCCTTGCCTTGTTGCAGCACCAGGCTGTTATTATTTGGGTGGGCACACAATCTGGGGTCACTCCTGTCTTTGCTCAGGAGCTGTCCCCGTTCCCAGGGATGGGCAGAGGTTGGGGGACAGTTTTTTTGGGAGGTGCTGCTGCTCACCCCTCGCTCCTGCGGCTCGCTGGGAACTCGCAGCTTTCTCTGCCATCCACCCGATGGCAGCACAGCGATGGATGTCACACTGCCGCCACAGCCCTGCTCTGCCTCCCAGCCCTCGCTCCCAGAAAAGCGGCAGTTATTCCCAAATCCTAAAAACCAAAAAACATAAAAAGAAAAAAAAAAAAGCCAAAAAACCCCCCCAAGAAACCAACCAAACAAAAAAAAAACCCAACCAAAAAACAAA
>VZRL01003415.1:816227-892817 GCA_013397895.1 Origma solitaria | reverse complement strand
TTTTTTTTTTTTTTTACTGAGAGATGTATGGAATTTAAATCCTTACAGATTTGTAATATTCAAAATATAATATTTTGTGTGTTCCTAAACCACAGGCAGAAAGAGCAGTTTCTCTTTTTATTTTTAAATTTGGCAATTAATAGCCAGTAAAACATGAAACTCTGAAATGTAAAGAGCCCCAGAGTCCAAAAGCACAAAGGAAATGGCTTCAGAATGAAGACATTTATTTTCTTCTTGCTTTCTTGTCCCATGGTTTATTTAGTTTCATGTGATTTGTGCCAGGACAAAGTGTGTTCTATAAACAAAAAAAGGGAAAAGGTTAAACCAGTAATGAAGTGCAATGACAATAAAAAATAATGATGATTTTTAAAAAAAAGGATGATTAAGAAAAAGAAAAGAAGGGTGAGGAGTTACAGCGTGGGTGAGACGGTGGGACCCCAAAGAACAGATTTATTGGGAAATGAAAATCACTGTGTTTTGGGGGGAAAGAGGAGGACTCAGAGCCCCAGCCCTGCTCCCGGAGCAGGAGCACCAATCCCATATCCACACGATGGCACTCTTAAGCTTTCAAACAATTCCAGCTCCAGCTCTGAGCATTTAATCCCAAACCTATTTTTTCCCCTGCCAAATGCCAAGGAGGAGCTGGGGGGGTTGGGGGCACAGAACGCACTCACAACTTGGAGCGAGCCCCCCATAAAATCTGCAAGTCCCAAGTTGTCCCCGTCCCACCCCATGCCGTGACCTCGGGAGTGGTGTTCCAAACGGATTTGGGGTGATCAGGACAGGGAGGGAGAGGGATCTGCCCCTAAAGCGCGATGGGGAGCAGCCATAAAAAGGATACACCCAAAAAATCCGATCAAAAAGCCCTTCTGCTTGGCAAGAGGGCCACAAACCCCAGAGCCTGAGAGCCAGCTCGTGTTGGGACATTTATAGGGAGAAAGGTCAGAGTTTTTGTTTTGGAGCTTTTTCTGCGCAGCCTAAGCTGTACAAAAGTCAGGAGTGCAGGCTGCTCTCTTGAACAGTTTTTGTTATGAAGTGTGTTCTATAAACAAGAATTCTCTGTTTCCCTCTGGAGCACTGAGTTTAGTCCCTATTAAAGTGTGTGTGGGAGGCAGGGGGTGCTGGGGGCCGCTCTGCCCTTCCCGGTGCCCCATCCCAAGGATGTGGAGCCCTGGCCGGGAGGGATGAGGGTGCTGCTGGAAAATCAGCAAATCACCGCACACCAGCACGGCCCTGGAAGCAATTCCTGCTCCTTGTACCCTCTGCCGTGTTATCCGCTGGGCTGGGGCTCTGTGCTCGGGTCTGGAAGGGGTTCCTGGGTCTGGAAGGGGTTCCTGGCTCTGGAAGGGTTTTTTGGGTCTGGAACAGGTTCCCAGGTCTTTAAGGGGTTCCCGGGTCTGGAAGGGTTTCTCAGATCTGGAAGGGTTTCTCAGGTCTGGAATGGTTTCCTGGGTCTGGAAGGGGTTCCCGGGTCTGGAAAGGTTTCCCAGCTCTGCACCCCATGCCCTGTGGGGCTGCCCAGGAGCAGCTCGAGCCCTGCTGCAGACCAGAGCCTGGCCTGGAGCTCCGGCTGCTGACCTGCTGAGCTCTCCCAGCAGGGCAGAGCACCAAACCTCTCTCCTTTGTTCCCTTCCCCACCTGGAGGGAGCTCTGCCTTCGGATCTGGACCTCCAAACTTCTCCGGCAGGTCCTGACCGCCAGCGTGGAAAGCCACGGCTCCTGCTGGGCCAGCCCCTACCAAGCTGCTCTTCAGGGAAGGGTTTCTCCTCACCGCTTCACTGATCCCAAAAAAAAAGGGCATTTCATCACCAGCTGGAGCAGGGGTGGAGTTTGGGAGGTTCCAGCAGAGCCCTGTGTCACCTGTGCTCACATCAAGGAGCTCCTGCTGCAGGAGCGGGAATTGATCCTGAAAAAGTGGGCACAGCCCCTTCTTAAGAACTAAGTGGCAAAGGATCACCAAATCAAGGGCAGCCAGAGCACAAAATTATATAAAAAAGGTAAATTTCTGACTCTTTGCACACCAAATGAGCCCTTGGTGGCGGTGCTTTCCAGGTGGCAGAGTAACCAACATCGTAAGGGTACCAGAATAATGAACATCCTAAAGGCACCAGGGTAATGCACACCCTAAAGGTGCCAGGGAAGACCCACCCTGAAGGTCCCAGGGTAAGAAACATCCTAAAGGTCCCGGTGTAATGAACACACTAAAGGTCCCAGGGAAGACACATCCTAAAGGTCCCAGCACGCTGGGAGAAGGGCTGATTCCAGTTCGGGGTCTCTGCAGACAGAAGAGCTCTTCCCTTGCTGTGGGGTGTGCCCAATATCGGTGAGTATTGGGGTGTCAGGGGGTTTTGGGCGGTGGGTGGGAAGCAAAATGGCTTTGGGCAGGGGCAGGGAAGGAGGTGGGAGCGAGGATTCCCAGCCCTGCCTGCCCTTGGCTTCCTGGTGACCCCTTCTGATGTTTTTGGGGTGTTTGAGGCTGGGCTCCTGTCCTTGCTGTCACCAGCACCCACGGGGACACTTCTGAGAGGGCTTGTGGCAAGGGAGAGCCTTCTGAGCCGTGCTGGATCGCATCTCTCGGAAATTGCCAAGCTGGGGTTAGAGGGCATTCTCAGGGGAGTGTCCAAAATCAACACGATTATCTTGATTATTAATATTTGCATTGGCAGAACTGCTGGAGATTTGTGTGGAGAAGCACAGGCCCTGCACTGCTCACGGCTGCCGAGCCACGGAGCAGCAGTGATGCAGCTCCAGAGTGGACAATCCAATTTTTTTTTGCGTTTTCCTAAATGTCAGGAGAGTTTAAAGTGCAATCTGTATTAGTGGCTCCTCTTTTGGGGTAAATCCTGACCTTGGCCCCAAAATGTGGTGTAGGGATCCTGGTGTGGATCACCTGGCTCTTCAAAGGACAAGCAAGACCTGTGCTTTAGATGAGTGTGGGAAATTTGGGCATATTTTTCTGGCATTCCTAGGAATCCTAGGTACCTTAATTCTCTATATTTTCCATCTTTACCCAGCCATTTTTTGCTGAAACTTAGTCCAGTGTTCTTTTTTAAGAAGGCCCCCCCGACCTTTGCGAAACAATCCCTGGCACTCCAGGGGTTAAAAATAATTCACTCCTTGAATTCTTCAGCGCTTAATTAGACAAGCGATTATTTGGACAAACCAAGAAACAACCATTTGGGCAGGGTTCACTCTCATGGTGTGTTCTGCCTTATTTTTCTTGAAGAAATCCTTTTGTTTTGATTTTTGGAGCATGAGCAGGTCAAGTGTCACCCTGGCTCTTTTTTTTTTTTTTATTAAAAAAAAAGGCATTGTGGTGCATTTAACAAAAGTATAGTGGAGAGATTTATTGCTGGAGATTATTGCTGTACAGAAATTCAAGTTCATCAGTTATAAAACTCCACTCTTTTGTTGCTGAGCACAACCTCACCGTGTTGCCTTGCTAATCGAAGCAGGAAATTGGGTTGGTTTGTAAATATGTGGTGAGAAACAATAGATTTGTGCCTGAGAAGAACTTGGTCTTGTCTCAAGTTATTGGCAGAGCTTTTCCCTGGAAAAATCTGGGCAGGGGAATGCGGCAGGGACTCTTCAGTGAAATTACAACATCTCTCTGGAGGTCACCTGCATTTTTGGCTCCATGCCTTGCAAAGGGAGCATAATTTATTCCAGTTCATTTTGGATTTGGGGAGCAAAAAGGCCCAGGCCGTTCATTCAGGGGCTGCAGCAGGTTTTGGGTTCTTCCCCTGCGCCCCAAGTGCTGCTGCAAGAGCGGAGCTCAGCCCCGGGTTTGGGGGGCAGGCCCGAGCTTCCCCTTCTGAAATGCAGAATGCTCAATGAATGGCAAAAGTGCTTTTAAAAGGGGCTCGTGGAACACTTTGAAAATATTAATTAGTGTGTTGAAGCATTCTGCATAGCATATCATAGTAAAACTGCTCCAGGGGGTTGCTTGGAATGAATTATTAATATGAATCCCTCTCTCCCTTATGCTTCACACCCTGATTTTATGGGACTTGGCGTGGGTTGGGGTGTCTATTAGATTCACTTATTGCCTGTTTAGTGGGAGTACTTTGTAGACTGCATCAAAAGGTCACTATTATTTTTTTTTTTTCTCAGAATCCCAAATTTTAATCAGCGGAGAAGACTAAATTCCCCCCACCAAATGTGGAAGGAGAGCTATGAAGAAAAAATTGCAAAAAAAAAAAAAAAAAAAAAAAAAAAAAAAAAAAAAAAAAAAAAAAACCAAAAAATTGAAATCATTTTTTTGGGAAAGGGGAACACGTCCAGAAACCCAGGACTGAGGTGGTTTAGGAACATCACTCTGGGGTTGCAGGGAGCAGGACTGGCACAGCCACATGCAAATCCCTCCTCCAGCCTTGTCCAAACCTCTCCAAGAACAGCAACCTCACGAAAACACTGTTGTAACATGTTCACGCTTCCTTCACAGCCATTTAGATGCCTTGTACCACAAGTAGAGAATTCATTAAATTCACAGAGCACAGTTCCTTTTCCCCTTTTGGCTTTACAATATCACAGAGCTGAACCTGTTAACCTAACACTGAAAGAGAAAAGCTGTGCTTAAAAAAAATTGTTTTTCAGCTCTTGAGGTCTGTTTTGATGAAGTCCCTCGTGTGCAAATATAAATAAATCCATAAAGTAATTTGACTTTTAATTCATACTTGGATTATGGAAATATTTGTATTTGCATGGCTGCTAGACTGAATTACAAAGGGGTTTGAGGGTCCAGTTTTCATTCTTACAAGAAAAGAAATAGGAAAATTATGGTTTAGAAAACAGGGGCACCTCTGACACAGAGACTGTCAGGGGACAAAGGTTTGTGGCAAGCCCCAGTTTGTTATCTCAGGATCCCAGACTGGTTTGGGTTGAAGAGACCTTAAAGCTCATCCCTTTCCACCAGGGACACCTCCCACTGTCCCAGGCTGCTCCAAGCCCTGTCCAGCCTGGCCTGGGACACTGCCAGGGATCCAGGGGCAGCCACAGCTGCTCTGGGCACCTGTGCCAGGGCCTGCCCACCCTCACAGAAACAATTCCTTCCCAAGATCCCATCAAAATTTACCTTTTCCCAGCTAAAACCATTCCCCCTCACCCTGTTATTATCTCTGCTCCATGGAGGCTGAGGGACACTGACCTTTGGGCTTTGGTCTCAGCCTGAGTTCAGAATTTCCTGTGTCTGCAGCACTGCTCTGAGTGCTGAGGGTGGAGGGAACATCTTTCTCCATAACATTAAACAAAAAAGAAATTAATAAGAAGTTTATTTCTGCATCTGAAAATAGATGCTTAAAAATAGATCCGTGTGGCATCTTTGAAGGGCTAAGGAGATGGTGCTCAAGCTTTCTCTGCAAGGAGCAAAAGGCAAGAAGAAAGGGAAAGCTACTCACAAACAGCAGTGACATTCTGGGAGCACAAAGCTTTCAGTTTATTTGTGGTGTTAAAAACTTCAGGCAGAGTCATCATTTTAAAAAGCAAATCACACAGAGTGAAAAATGCCAAGGAGATTATTAATAATGGCTTTTTTATTTTGTTTCCCTTTTTTTTCCTTTTTTTTTAAATTAAAAACCAAAGGTGAGAGACAGCATGTTCCACTGGAGTCTAATAGAGAGCATAAATCTGCACCATCTGCAGAAGTTTGACACGGATTTGCCTCTCTTGCTGTACTTCCCAAGAGTTCTGAGCTGCAATTCCTTGTTGATGACAGCTCACTGCAATTATGACAGAAAGCAATCATTAGCATCAGCCCTTCCTTACTTTTAAGAGAACGAGCAGCTTTTCCATTTGTTTTTTAAAACAAAGCAATCCTGAGAACTCACCCTGCTTTAAGAGTTTAGCTGGTGATGGATTTTTCCAAGGAAAGGATCGTCTTACGTTTTCTCAAGTTGTGAGTGTTATTGGCTCTATGAAATGTCTTTTTTTTCTGCTTTTTTTTGTTCCAGAGGAGAAATGTTGCCAGCTGATTAATATTTGAAGCATGTAGACAACCTGCAGACCTTGCTCTACGACTCGGATTTCTCCTTTCTCCCCTCCCCAAAAAATGGTTCCACTGCTAAAAACTCATTGCTCAGATTTCCTCCTCCCAGGTGAGATGTGATTATTTATTCCCTGTATGTCACCAAAATTCAGGACAAAGAATTCTAGAAAGAGTTCAGCAAACAGTTAAAACAATATTGCATGGAATCTCTGTGGAGTTTGGTTGAGATTTCAACTCCTTGCTTAAAATTATGTGGGTCAGCCTTATGATGTGGGCAGCGAATAGGAAAATCTGCTGCATTTCAGACACTGAATTTTCGATGTCTTTGAAGAAAATGCTGGAAATGTTTAGTGCAACAATGTCCAGGATGTCAATTTAAGGGTTTGGGTGTGCTCAAGGTACTGCAAAGTGAGCTGGAGTGTGCAGTTTAGGCTCCTCCGCATAATTTATGGAGGTTTGTTTTTAGTTATTATTCAGGTGAGGATTTAAATATTCCACATTCTCACTTGGAAATGTAAGCTGAGAAACTGAGAATTTTGGTGAGAAAAGAGAGAGAAAGGAGCTGAAGAGGATCTTCCAGTGGCCTCTCCGTGCTGGCCAAGCCCCAAATCCATGATGGCTTTTTGTTGACCTTGAGCTTGGCTGAGAGGAGCCACTCCAGAATTGCACCCAACCTGGAAAGGCTGGAGTTTGAGCTGAAAAAAATCTGGATTTAGTTTTTCTCTGATAAGTTCTGCGTGATTTCTCTCCATAGGGCCTATTTCTCCTCCCATCACTTTTATTTTATCACTGGAGCTATTTTTGATTTGTATCTGCATGACAATGACACCTTGGACTGCTTTACACAAGCACCAAACAAAGCTTTTAATTTTCATCATTCATTATTATTTTAATCTCCTTCTTCTCATCCCACATTTCTCCTGAATTTTTTGTTTGACTTTACTCTTGTTGAAAGGCTTATGGGAATTACTTCTAGAGTACAACAGATATGACAATGGCAGCAGAACAAATTCTGGTTTACAAATTAAAAGGAAATAGAGATTTTTTTTTTTTTTTATTTAGAGCCCTGAATGGCAACTGGCAACAAGTAAAATGCACAAAAGATGCTATGCAGACTTTACACGAGTTCAGAACGATGATTCCTCGGCCAGTGAACACTAAGGAGATCTCTGGTTCACAAAAGGCATAAATTAGAAAGGATTCAGAACTATAAAAAAGCATATTTATGGAAAAACCGGTTCTGCACGTTAGAAGTTCTCCCTTTCTTTTGGCTTCTTGTGACTCTAATTCTGATTTTCCTCTGCTCCCTGGTGATGTTCAGTAACTCCTCATCACCTTCCTGCTTTCACTGAGATCAGGGACCCATTTAGGTGCACTCAGCCTGGGCCTACCTGAGTTTTTCATCTCCAGGCACGCTGGGTATGTGCTCATTTGATGGTAAAATCTGCATCTTAAATATTTGCAGAGTTCCACACATCTGTTGTAAAACCACAGATGTGCCTCTCCGTAGATATATATATACTTCAGTGTGATATATTATGTTTTATAATTAAAATTTTATTGAATTTTAATATAAAAACAAATTCATACATTAAAAATTAAGTAGAGAACAAACATGTGTGGTATCAGGAGGATACAAGCTCCAGTACAGTAGGACAACAACATCTGACCCATAAAAACCACCCTGCTTTAGTTATAAAATACCTTTGTGGCTGGGAGATTAGTGGGATATATGCTATTGAGATTCCAATATTTGGGAAAAATAATTCTGTTTTGTCACTTCCATTCATGAGGAAAGGAGCAGCTTCCGAAATTCCTCTGTTAAACACTGGAAAACAAATGGATTTAGACAGAGCGTGGTCTCCCAACAAGCAGAGTGGGTGTTTTTTGTGGGATAAAGTCAACATTTTAGAGCAGAATAAAAGGTTTTATTTCTTGCAGTGTCCAACAGAGCACAGGAATTTGGATAGTGGAGAACTGAGCTTGGATCCAGGGAGAACCCAGCAGTTACTTGCAGTCCTTCCCTGGGCAAAGGTAAGCTCTGGTTACACAGAGGAGCTTACTCCCTGTAGGATGTGTGGCTGGAGAGATGGAGAGACAAGAGCCTGGGGTGGCAGGGCAAGGGGGAATGGGCTCAAGCCATTAGGGCCAGATGGGATATTGGGAAGGAATTGTTCCCTGGCACAGGTGCCCAGAGCAGCTGTGGCTGCCCCTGGATCCCTGGCAGTGTCCCAGGCCAGGCTGGACATTGGGGCTTGGAGCAGCCTGGGACAGTGGGAGGTGTCCCTGCCATGGCAGGGGTGGCTCTGGATGGGATTTAAGGTCCCTTCCCACCTAAGCCATTCCATGATTTTACATTTTTGTGATAATTATATCCTACAGTCCCAGTAGGAGGGGGGTCCAGAGCAGTTCACCAACAAGATTTAATCTTTAAATCACTGTCAGCTTTGGGGATCAAATTGCAGTGGGGAGAAAATGAATGACCAGCTTTGGTCAACAACAGGGACAAGCTCTTGGCTCTCTCCACCAATTCCAACTCATGGACACCACTTACTCTCCCTTTTCCTGGACCCATTTTCCCCTGATAAAAAGCAAACCGCAGCCCAGGATGTGTGAGAGAAAATAGCACTGAAATATTTGAATACTGTTACATAAAGGGGTGATGAGCCTTTGCCTTGAACGCTGCTTTCATTTCCATTTCAAAAAAGGTACAGCCGAAGTAGAAAAAGTTCAGAGAAGGCTGATGGAAATGATTAGACAGAGGGTGAGATGTGCGTGTGACGAGAGCCTGTCAAGTTTGGAGCATGAATTTCGTGGCTTACAAGGATGAGAATGGCAGAAAGGTATCAGACAAGGAATAGTTGATTGGGAATATCTCAGGAAGTTGTTGAGGATGCCTTTCTTCCTCCACTTTCTGCTGATGCAAGAATCCAGGAGCAGCCAAAAGATGTGGCAGGGCCCACACCTCCGGCTGGGGACAAGAGACAGTCTTTGGGGAGGGATGTGGGATCATCGCCACAGGAGTCTGAGACCCTGGGAGGGTTTAAGGAATGAGCAAGCAGTGATTTGGGTTCCAATACCCCAAACTAAGGGATATGATCATAGAACTGTTAAGTCTGGAAAAGATCTCTAAGTTCATCAAGGCCAAACTTTGATCTCACGCCACCGATGCCCACTAAACCACGTCACAAAGTGCCACATCCACTCTTTATCTGAGCACTTCCAGGGACGGGGACTCCACCGCTGCCCTGGAGGGTCTGTCCCAGTGCTTGACCACTCTTTCAGTGAAGAAACCTTTCCCAATATCCAGCCTGAACCTGAGTGCAGACCCAGGATTTGAGGGCAGAGCTGTTGAGGAGCACACGCAGCCCCACGTGCGCACACCTGCACACACACGAGCCCCGAGCTCAGCCTGGCTCTGCTCCTCCAACTTCTCACACGCTTCCCCAATTAAACCATTCCGGGCTCACGTTAAAGAGCTGTCCACAGCCCTGCAAATTGATTTATCCCCTGATGACAGTCCGAGCTGCTGCCCAAACTGCTGCAGAGGAAAAGGTCTTTAATTTAGGGGTTGTTTTCTTTCTTGTTACTTTTCACACTGATTTTCAGTCACTGTTGCTTCACAATTAACTTGAGGTCGCAAGTTTAGGGGGTATCACAGGGTGATCTCAGCTCCCTGTGGCACAAATAATATTTGTGTTCCCATTTCTTAAATGAATGGATTAAAATGGGATTTTATTGAAGTAATGAAGCTTTTTATTTATTTTTTTAAAAAGGGGATTTTGAAAGGAGGATTGCTAAGTCATTGCAGATAGTTTTTTAAGGAATCCTTTGGAGGTGTCCCTCCCCATGGCAGGGGTTTGGAATGAGATGATCTTTAAGGTCCCCTCCAACTCCGACCATTCTTTGATTCTATGATTCACTGTTGTTATTTGTGCTCCGAGGATTTACTGAAAAGGAATTTTTCAGGTTGGAAATTTATTGAGAGTGTGAAGAGATGACAGCTTCTATCTGGTGAAAAAAAGGGTATTTTCCTCTATTTGTGCATTTACTTTGTTAATCTGCAAACTCACCAACACTTCAGAGCACACAGCTGAGTTTTTCACCATTTGCAGTTTATAGAAATCCAAAATAAACCTGGATGAAAGATTGGGTTATTCACAGGTAATCTGCAGCTCTCTCAAATGATCACTTTATGACTGTGCACACAAAAAACAAACTCCTGGCTTATTTTTGATTTGGAAAAGAACCCCAAACCCTTCAGAAATGATTAATAACAAGTCCCAGGAATTTGTTTAGGAGAGGGACTGTCCTCATGTTATCACATGTCCCATTAATACTGTCAGCAGAATATTGATTATCCACAAACGAGCTCTACTCGCAGTTATTTCACTGCAAAAGAGCAACCAAAAGAAAGTTTAAAAAAACAGATTTGAAGGTCTATAGATACTTTTTCTGGTGTGTCTACAGCAAGATAATTTACAGATAAAACAGCAAAAAAATGGTGATAATTTCAATAGATATTATGTTGGTACAGCTTATATTTGACACTTTTTCACTACCAAACAGTGTGAGGGAAAATTGAAGTTCTGTGAACTTGCAGTAAATCCCTAAATATTCAGAGTTGGATATTGATAGAAGACAGGGAAACGGACAATTGTCATGACAGTGCTCTTCTGTCCTGATGTTGCACATCCAAGAAAATTTTCCTCAGCTCCAGCTGTCTTAAATCAGGGCTGAGGAAAAGCCCAATGAGTTATCTCAGTGTCTTCCAGAAAACTCTCAATGATAATAGAAAATAACAACCTTCACACAGCACTTTTTATACCAGACTGTAAAATTTAATCGAGGGTTTTATCTTGCCATAGAAATTTGTTGTTTTTTTTTTTTATAAAAATCCCAAAAACGTTTTAACTTCTGCTCAGTCCTTTTTCTAAGGAATGGCTGTGGAATTTGCTCTTTTTTCATTTAGATACTTCCAGGAGCTGCACCTCTTGAACGACACAGGATTTTTCCAAGGGTAAAGTTAATCCCTCAGGAGGTTTGGAAAAATCCCAACCCTCCTCATGATGTTGAAAGCTTTTGCACATCTAACAATGTCTCTGGGAAAAAAAAAATACAAAACTGTGTTTTATAGGAGCTTGGTGAGGAATAGAACCTGTAGGATTGCCATCAGTGGGATTTGGTTGGTTTGTTTCAGACGGTCGGGATGGAGACGAGAGATCTCTGGAGTTTGGTCTTAGAGCATGAGGTTTATTGTGAAAGGTGTGGGTGCAGGGGAGCTGCTGGGAGCTGCCAGACACAGCTCAGAGCAGGGAGAGAGGGGAGAGAGAGAGGGAAGAAGATAGAATCGAATAAAGATAGAATATCAAATGCCGTGGTTGCCGTTTACAATACAATAAATCATCTTCTGTGCTGAATATTCTAATTTTCACTAACCAATCTAGAACAAGCTACAAATCCTACAACATTTACACACAGCCTAGGAGAGTCATTGCATTACCATACGGCGTTATATTTTAAACTCTAAAAACTGCTTTCTGGACCCTCTGCCAAGGTGGCAGGGTCTGCTCTGCCCCTTGGAGCTGTCTGCAAGCAGAGGGGATTGTTTAATCCAAAGGGGATTCCCTTCAGTGGCCACACCATTGTTTTCCAGTTGTTCAGTACCTGGGGTTTGGGATCTCAGAGCTTGTCTTCATTTCAATCTCGCTTATAGTTTCCATATTCTCAGCATCTTTTGCCAGCTAATCACATTTATAAGGCTTTCCTATTTCATCCTCCCCAACATCAACCCCTGGCACTCCCTGATGCAGGAGGGTGAGATCTGCACCCCACCCAGGGAGTTTTGGGGAGGATGGAGCTGTAGGGCTGAGCCCCTCGTTCAGCAGCAGAGGGAGGAGAGCAGGAGCTGCCTGGGAAAATCCCAGAGGATGCCCTTAAACGCTCGTGTGTTTTGCAGCACTTTGAGGCTTTTTTGATGCTTCTGAGGAGGATGCAATTAGCTTTTCAATGATAAATAAATTAGAGATAGTTGATTTTGCCGTTCACACATTTGTTTTCTTCACTTTCATGAGGGACTGCAGCCTGTTTATGATTTTCTCAGAAGTGTGAGAGACTTGCTTTGCTTAGTGACAAATCCTCCCCTCTAGGCAGCACAAGGAAAAAAAAAAAAGAGGAAAGCAAAGATAGTGGGAACCTGCAAATGGCCAGTGTGTCTGCAGGGAAGGGAATCCCCTCAGGACTCCCAGAGGTTTGGTTTGTTTCCTGGCTGTTTATTTACGTAATTAGAGCTCGTAATTCCACAGCAACGCGGAGGGAAATAAAAAGCAGCAACAAAAGAAATCACGGAAAAGCACACGCACCAAGCAGTTGGTTATCCAGGACTGGAATAAGGCTCTGGTGGAACTTCAGGGGTGGCTGTGGCTCTGCAGGTGGTGGTCAGCAGCTGGTCTGCAGCATGGGTAGAACTTCACAGGATCATGGGATGGCTTGGGTGGGAAAGGACCTTAAATCCCACCCAGTGCCACCCCTGCCGTGGCAGGGACACCTCCCACTGTCCCAGGCTGCTCCAAGCCCCAATGTCCAGCCTGGCCTGGGACACTGCCAGGGATCCAGGGGCAGCCACAGCTGCTCTGGGCACCTGTGCCAGGGCCTGCCCACCCTCCCAGGGAGCAATTCCTTCCCAAGATCCCATCTATATCCTCCCACTTTCAGCTTAAAGCCATTCCCTGTGCCCTGTCCCTCCATGCCTTGTCCCCAGTCCCTCTGCAGCTCTCCTGGAGCCCTTCAGGCCCTGCCAGGGGCTCTGCGCTCTCTCCAGAGCCATCTCTTCTCCAGGCTGAACATCCCAATTCCATCACATGTCATCACCCAAATCCTGTGCAGAGGTTCCCTCCACATCCACCACGTGCAGCTGAGGGAGAAGATCCCAAGCAGTTTGTGAAACCATCGAGGACCATGTTTTAGAGTGACATCCACTGATTTGCAATGCAAGGCTTGATAATTCCCTTTATTTTGAATTTGGAAATTATTTTGTGCATTCCAGATTGGTGTTCACACACCCTTAGACAAGGCTTCCTGTGGTTTCAGAGTTCCAAGCAATTCAAAGAGGTTGGTAGAGGGTAATTCCACCATCAGCCTGGTGCTGCTAATGGGCTAAAATTGTGCTATTCAGAGAAAATTTATTGCTTCAGGAGAGAAAGTATCTGAAGAAAAATTGCTTAAAGTAGTAAGAGTGCAGCTTGGACTTTGTACAAAGGAAAGAATAAAAAACTTGTAAAAGGCAAAATCCAAGTAAAAAGAAATACTCTGCATAGTCATGTTAAAAGAGAGGTTAGTAAGGTCAAGGATAAGTTTTGTTTTGAGGACTGTGCAGCTGAGGAGTGCAAAAAATAACAAATAAGAAAAATATGCCTTTTTTTCTATCTCCTCCCGAATGAAACATGACATTTTGTGGAAGGTCAGTCGCTGGGAGCTGCTGTGGCATGATAGAGGCAGGCTGCAGATAACCTCAGCCCCACTCCGTGTGAGCGGTGGGAGTGAGGCTGTCCCAGCTTTGTGTTCAGGTGTGTTCCCATCCCACAGCACTGCCCTGCCTGGGTGGGAGAGCTCAGCAAGAGCAAGGAAATAGGGGCAGCACCAGCCTGGCCAGCAGGGCATCCCAGGCCATCAGAGCAGCCCAGCTGCCCTCAGCTGAGACTTAGGAACTGCAACAAGTGGGGAAATGTGTTGGGGAGGATGAAATAGGAAAGCCTTATAAATGTGATTGGCTGGCAAAAGATGCTGAGAATATGGAAACTGTAAGCGAGATTGAAATGAAGACAAGCTGTGAGATACCAAACCCCAGGTACTGAACAACTGGAAAACAATGGTGTGGCCACTGAAGGGAATCCCCTTTGGATTAAACAATCCCCTCTGCTTGCAGACAGCTCCAAGGGGCAGAGCAGACCCTGCCACCTTGGCAGAGGGTCCAGAAAGCAGTTTTTAGGGTTTAAAATATAACGCCGTATGGTAATGCAATGACTCTCCTAGGCTGTGTGTAAATGCTGTAGGATTTGTAGCTTGCTCTAGATTGGTTAGTGAAAATTAGAATATTCAGCACAGAAGATGATTTATTGTATTGTAAACGGCAACCACGGGATTCCGATCTACTCTCTCTCCCTCTCTTGCTTTCTCTCTCCCCTCTGTGCCCTGCTCTGAGCTGTGTCTGGCAGCTCCCAGCAGCTCCCCTACACCCACACCTTTCACAATAAACCTCATGCTCTAAGGCCTGACCTCAGAGATCTCTCGTCTCCGTCCCGACCGTCTGAAACAAACCAACCAAATCCCACTGACGGCAATCCTTCAGAAATGTAATTTTCTCCTTCCTAGGAAAAGCTTTTTTCTGTGTGTGTGAGAGAGGCTGTGCCACATCCCACAGAGGGGGAGACAAAGCACAAACAGAGCTCTTCCACCCAGCCAGGGCAGGATGGCCATGGATCCTCTCCTCCAAAACTCTCCCTGTCACCTCCCAGGGACATCTGCTGGGGCTGCAAAAGGTGGAACTGGTGTCTCCACACTGCAACAGGCTGGGAGCAAGGTGGGTAACACACGAAGCATAATTAGAAACAATTTCCATGTCATTTCTCCTTCTCCAAGAGGAGTGTGGAAGGGCTGGTTGGGCTGGGTGCTGTGGAAATAAATATTCCCAAGGTTAAGGAGGGAAGTTGTGTGAATGATGGTATGGAAATTAAGCAAAGAGTAAGGTGGAAAATGAATTGGAACTGTCTGGAATTGGATGATCAGAAATAGGTGCAGTATCAGAAACAAAACCGCAGTGGGAATTTGGGTTTGGGTTGGAAGGGACCTTAAAGACCTCCTTGTTCCAACCCCCTGCCATGCAGGGAAGATGAGAGGCAGCTGCAGAGTTCTGGATATCTGCTGATGCTGACTAAAAAGAGAAACAAGGGGAAAAGAAAGAAATCAAAAGACATGATTCTCATAGTGAAAGTCAGACCAGTCCCAAAGTGCTTAAGTCAGACTTCAAGTCCCTCGACCCCTCTTGAGGGAGGGAAGAAGGAGCTTCCCATGTATTTTGGGAAGGACAGGACCATGGGAGCTGTGTCTGTTTGCCAGGCCTGTAGTGAGCACCTTGCCTGACATTAAGCAGAGGCAATAACTTTGTGATGACCTAAATTCATTAAAAAAAGAATTACTGATGTATATATTCAGGTCAATAGCACTTTCCCCAGGTTTCAATAATCGGATCAATTATCTGAATCCAATAAAATCTTATTAAAGAAATTCAGAATTATCTTTAGAATAGCTGGCCTTGTAGTCCCTGAGTAGGTTACAAAAACTGCTATGAAGAATTACTGTGACCTACTTTCTGGGCGGTGCAGATATCATTATCATATCAGAGGTGCAGCCTGATAAGGCTACAACTTCCATCTCTTATTGAAGAGAGTTTGGCAAAGAACCCACACCAAACTTTAATCTAGGTCTCCAAATAATTTTATTTCCCCAAAACATCAGGTGAAATTTGAAGAGTCAAAGCATTGCATGTGAAGAAGCACCTATTGAATGAAGTGCACGAGGCAAAGCCAGTGGGGTGAGGAATATTTAGAGCACATGGGGTGGACACAAACTGTTGTTCTTGCAGGTCACAAATGTTTGATCAGCCGAGGCACAGCCATGCTGACCCAGGGGAACTTTGCACCTCTTTCCACAAGGTCAATGAGAACTTGAATCCCAAGGCGGACGGGAAATTACAAAAAGCCAATGTTTGATTACAAAAGCCAAAGGAAAACCTTCCAGCCTTCTCTCTGCCAGGTGAGATGTTTGGTTATTTTATTGCTTCTGAGACAACCACTTTGTCCAAATGTGGTTCTAAGGTGTTCTCTGACAGGGCAGCATGTGCAGATCCGGGCTGGGGAATGAAGATTGTCCCGAGGGTGGCTCTGCAAAAGCTCTTTGGTGTCTGGTAGCTCTGAAGCAAACCTGGCTGGGTGCACCTGAGAGCAGCCTTTGCCTAACAAATACCCTGAGCAATGTGGGGGCTGAAGTTTGGAGCTGTGAAACACAGAGGGTGTTTAACTGGGACTGCAGAGTTTAACTGGGATGGCAGTGTTTAACTGGGACTGCAGTGTTTAACTGGGATTGAAGTGTTCAGCTGGGATCTCAGTGTTTAACTGGGACTGCAGAGTTTAACTGGGGTGGCAGTGTTTAACTGGGATCGCTGTGTCTAACTGGGATGGCAGTGTTTAACTGGGACTGCAGTGTTTAACTGGGATCACGGTGTTTAACTGGGATCACTGTGTCTAACTGGGATGGCAGTGTTTAACTGGGACGGCAGTGTTTAACTGGGATCACAGTATTTAACTGGGATCACTGTGTTTAACTGGGATTGCAATGTTTGGGATCACTGTGTTTAACTGGGATGGCAGTGGGCTCCGGGTGGTCTCTGCCCTGGTGTTTCTGGCACGGCCCTCCCTCCCAGGCACAGGAGACAATGAAGGAGGGCTCGGAGGTACCTGGCTGGCTTTGCCTCAGCCCTGCCTGTGCCTGCTGTAGGTGTGGGAAGCTGCTTCCTGTCGGAAGCATCACCGTTCCCCCTACAAGGAATAAAGAACTTCTCTGAGCCATGAAAGCCTCGAATCTCCCTTTGGTGAGGGTACAGAATGAGAGGTGACGCCAGCACATGGGGTTGGAACCACCTCGTGCCATGGGGGAACCTGTGGAGATGGCACCGGGAACACAGTCAGGAGCATTCACATCCCCTCCTGTGCCACTCAGGCCATGCTCCACCACCTGGTGAAGGTGGGCATCCCTCACCAACCACCTGGTGATGTTGGGCATCCCTCACCAACCACCTGGTGATGTTGGGCATCCCTCACCAACCACCTGGTGATGTTGGGCATCCCTCACCAACTACCTGGTGATGTTGGGCATCCCTCACCAACCACCTGGTGATGTTGGGCATTCCTCACCAACCACCTGGTGATGTTGGGCATTCCTCACCAACCACCTGGTGAAGGTGGGCATCCCTCACCAACCACCTGGTGATGTTGGGCATCCCTCACCAACCACCTGGTGAAGGTGGGCATTCCTCACCAACCACCTGGTGAAGGTGGGCATCCCTCACCAACAACCTGATGAAGGTGCCCATCCCTCACCAACCACCTGGCAAAGGTGCCCATCCCTCGCCTGGTGAAGGTGGGCATCCCTCACCAACCGCCCATGGCTCCGGGGGAGAGCACAGCAAAGGCGGTGAGGTGGCTGTGGGACCCCCACATTGCTGGATCCGTGTGGGCGGCGAGCGCGGCCAGGACGATTTTCCATCAGGTAATTGGGAGCCGAGGTGCTGGGAGGCTGCTGGAGAGCGCGGAGCCATCCCAGGCCGGCAGGGCCAGGTCTCCCTGGAGCCGTGGCTCTGATCTGCCCCATGGCACCAGTTGGCCCAGTGGGGCGGTGGGAGCAGCGGGGCTGGGGCTGGCCCCTGGCTCGGGGCACACACCTTCTCCCAACGCACGGCCGCCGGCCCCCGATCGGCGGTGGGACATCAAGGCAAGGCCGACCGACGCGCGTGTTAATTAGGAGGCTGAAATTATAATGTTGCGTTAAAGAACAAAGGGTCTCCGAAGGAAAAATATGTGCCGCATATCTGACAAAGATAAATTGGATTATTCAAAATATTCCTGATGAAATGTTACATTTTGCAACTAATTATCAATCTGTTTTATCTCCCGACCAGCTGGGCATTTTTGTGCATGCAAGACCTGCCTTACCAATGATCTTAAGATGTCACTGTAGCGTTTACATCTTTTATTTCAAGATTTAAATAACTAGGAAGTAGCTAATGTAATTCACTGCTGAGAAGAAAGGCTAGTTAGTTGAATGCTTTCCAAAGTGATCTTCTCCTAATGAACTTCTCTGGACTGTGAGTAATGAGGCTTTATTCAAATAATGTTTAAGAAAGGTTTTTATAATGTAATTTTTTAAAGAAAGAGCAACATTTAATGCATTTAAAATATCTTTATTAATCCTATACTGCCTCATGTAGCATTAAAGCATTGTGAATATTTGGTTTTGTTCCTTCTGAATGTTCCTTTTGTGATGAACTGCTTGCAGTAGCAACGGAGCTATAGAAATCGGGCAATTATCTCATAAATGTTCAGTGATATCTTACAAATTACAGTCTGACATGATTATAGAGCCATTTTGCTGTAAAAGCATTTGTTGTTTGAGTATATTTATATACCATAGTGGTCTGTAGCTCCCCAGGTCCTTACTCACACACTACTCCTACGTGCAAGCACTGAGTTTTGCTGCCTCTCCTGTAGCTCACCTTTGGGACAGCTGTGCTAAGATTAATCTACCGGAGGCGGCATAAAATTTTCTTTTGAGGGTGATTTTGTAGTAGTTTTCAACCCGAATAGAAGGAGATACCTCATAGGTTCCCCTTCAATAGCAGTGCTCTGCAATATTTTGGATTCTTTGCGAGGTTATGTAGTTCTCCTGGAAGGGTTCTGGCAAACTTTGCTTTTGGGAACTGAACAGACAGAGTGACCAAAAAAAAAAAAAAAATTAAGAAATTAAATTTTTTTACATAAGGTTCGCTTGGCCAATTTCTAGGAAGGGACAATAACAAATGTATTTGAGCAAATCTCCCCAGGATCAGCTCAAAAGGACAACTTCATTCTAGAACTTGAATTTTTCTGCTTTTATCTCCCAATAATTAAATTTTAAACACTATTTCCAGCCTATATTCAAAGTTTTCCCAGAGAATTGGAACTGAATTAGAAAACAGGATTTGATCTCTCATGAAGTCTATTTTTTCCCTCTGGAGAGTTCTTTCTGGTTATTGATTAAGGGGAAAATCTTGATGGTTTTACTTGTGTAAATAATCCCTGCCCATGTCGTGTAGTGAGTCGGGAGCAGATCTCGACCCACGTGAGAACAAGACAAGGGGGAATGGTTTTAAGGCAAAAAAGGGTAGATTTTAGATTAGGTATTGGCAAGAAATTCCTCTCTGTGAGAGAGGTGAGGCTCTGGCACAGGTGCCCAGAGCAGCTGTGGCTGCCCCTGGATCCCTGGCAGTGTCCCAGGCCAGGCTGGACATTGGGGCTTGGAGCAGCCTGGGACAGTGGGAGGTGTCCCTGCCATGGCTGGGGTGGCACTGGGTGGGATTTAAGGTCCCTTCCATCCCAAACCAGTCTGGGATTCTATGAAGAAAGAGCACCAAGACAGATTAGTTCATATGGAGGCACCAGAGGACTCGAGCCTCTGCTTCCAGTTGACTTAGGCTGGAATACAACTTTTGTGCTGAAGCCAGGTTAAAAAATGTGGAGAGTTCAGCCTGTGGCACACAGAATAAAACCAAAATTGTTTGCTCAGCCCATCATTTTTCCCTCTGCTTTCTATAGAGTAAATTCTGTCCCAGCTAATTTTCATTTTAACTGTTCATAGCAGGTTCTGTTCTGTCGCAGAAACAAATTCTTTCTGCCTTTTTGATCAGGGTCTTCCCAAAGCTGATCAGTGCATCCTCTGCCTTTCTATGCTCCATCAAGGCCTGATCCTGCAAAGAGCAGGAGGTGCTTGGCACACCAACCTTCTCCCAGAATTCCTACGCATCAGGAGTGGTCAGCACCCAGCAGGATTTGGCCCTTGCTTTGCACAAAAACCTCCCTCAGTTTGAATGTTTCATAATGTATGTTTAAATAGTCGCAGCTCGCAAAGAACTTTGATGAGGCAAAGGGGTAATTGGATTTTCTTGTTCTATAATTAAAAAGGTATATATTACATCCACATTAATACCAAAAGAGTTCATCATGATCAGTGTTATTACAACGAATACCAAAGGATTTAACAGTGATTGGCCACTTAGTTTAAAGGGTACCTGAAATCATTAAATTGTTTGCTGGAGGGCTTTTGAAGGCCTGTTGGATCGCCTGCCAGTCCATTTTTTTTAACTCCTGGCCTGCAATGTGAGGTTTACTTTTACAAAGTAGGAGCAACAGGGTGATCATTTTCCTTTATTATTCCCTTATTGACTTCCATTTAATTTTAATCTTTGCATTAAGTGACCTCTATTAAGCTTGCCAGGTATCTGATTACACCGCCAAGGTTGAGACCAGAGAGTGACCTATTGCACCACATCAATTGTCCTTCACAGAAGCCCTTACTGTTAATCAAGAGAGGAAGATTAAAGGAGATCAGAACTATCAGCCTGGAGTGCATTTTGCATTTGAATACACCTTCCTACCAGTGCCTGTGTATTGTCCTAGAAGAAGACAAATATGAGCTGTTAGGAGCAGCTTCTGCTCAAATCTCCACAGACAGAAGTTCTCAAGGTAATGTGGTGTCTGCAAATTTAGCTCTACCCTTAGACACTTTAATATATCTGTAAAATTTTAAATTTGACATGTTTCAAATATATCTGTAAAATCCCTAATTGATTTTTCTCATATTTGGTTTGGACAAATACAACATTTTTTTTTTTTCTGCAATCCTAAAATGCTCACATTCAGTTTTGTTCAGTTCTACCCAGATAAAAATTAGCTTAACTAACTTCCTCCGTGACTTCAAATCACAGAATTATTTAGGTTGGAAAAGTCCTCTAAGATTATCAAGTCCAACCATTCGACCTGCTCATCTCATGCTGTTGGATAGATTAGAGTTAACTCTTCATCAGCACATGAATGCTCATACTTTGAGGCAGATACTTGGGGGTTGTTGTCTTTGTAGAATTTCTTTTGGAGTATTCAGAATTTAGAGTTGGTAGACTCCCTAAATTTGTATCAGTTCATGCATTTAAATCAGCTTTTAGCCTTCCCACATAAGTGAAAGTCAGAGTGTGGGGTGAATTATGCATGCTAATTGTGTGATTTTTTTTTAAGATGAGACTTCATTGAAATCAACCCAAATTTTTGTCAGGTGGTCAGTAAAGCGGTATTTGAATGTTATTTTCCTGCCATATTTCACCTCACTACTCCCAACCTTTTCAGTGGTAGAGCAATTCCAGAAGAACTTTCTGTCATGGAGAAAATGTACAGTATGACCAAAAAAACCAATATTGCTACCTCAGCTCATTGGGATCACACTCAAATTAATAACCATAAGTGAAACTTTAAATAACACTGATTTTTGTAGTGTTTTTGTCTGACTTCATCTATTTCTTGCTTTAGCTCACTGCCAGCCCACTTCCAAAAATATCTTTGCAGGGTGAAATAATTTTACTGAAGAAATTTGTGGCTGCAGAAAGCAAAATAGATGGAAGAAGACATGAAAATATATTAATCTCAGTTCCAAGGTCTTCTCCATGTGAATCGTGATATTGAATAATTGCCAGGTCATCATAGAAAGGTAATCTGTCAATAACCATGGAATTATAGAATAGTTGAAGTTGGAAAAAATCCTCTAAATCACGGAGTCCAACTGTTTCCCAGCACTGCCAAGGCCACCACTAACTCATGTCCCCAAGTGCCACCAGTTTTGAACACTCCCAGAGATGAAGACTCTACCACTTACGTGAGCACCCTGTTCCAGTCCTTGACAGCCTTTTCAATGAAGAAATTTTTCCTAATATTCAACCTAAATACCTTTAATTTTATTAACCTTGAGATATTGTTTTGAGGGTTTTTAAAAGAAGTTCTAAACCTCATGCAGAAATCCATGATTTTAGCTCTTCTGAGAGGTTTTTGCATCCATAATAATGATATTGAGTGATACTGCCTCTGTGGCAGGTGAGAGCACGATTTCCTGAAAGGAACTGGGAAATATTCCAGAGCACTGGGACCTGGTGGGAGGATAAACAGCCATGTCAGGATTTAACACTAACCAAAAGCATTGGCGACCACATTGAACTCATTTCACCAGCAGTTAGAGTAATTAAACATTTTCACCAGGATGGGAAGTCATGGCTTGATTTGGAAGTAATTTGCTTGACAAATATCAGATGCTAAAACAATTAAAGCTTGGCCATTTCTATTTAATCTCAAGTGGGTCCATGAAAACAAGCCTCAAAATTATATCAGATTCACCTATTAATTGACTCCTGGATTTGAAGACCAGCGGGGACTATTATGGTCATCCAGCCTGGCCTTCTGCATAAGCAGTCACGGAATTCCAGGAAATAATTCATGCATTCAACCGTTATTTTTAGGAGAAATCCATACAAATGGAAAAGCTTACGGTGACTTCATGGCAGCTGTAATATTATTTCATTAAAAATCTATAGAAATACGGAAGCTGTAGGTGAGCATGGAAAGGGTTGCACAGGTACAGCTGTTAGGGAGTTATTACCCAAATTTCTGCAGCTCTCTTGAAGTGATTTTTAATATTTCTAAAAGGGAAAGCATCACATTTACTACATTTTACTAAATAATTTTACTAAATTCAAATGCATATTTACAAAATACAGTAATGTTAAGTTTTTATTTTGATACCCACTCCTTGTTTTTCATGTGTTAAATTCCAGTGACTCCAATTGATTAAGCCATACATTTATTTGTACAGGAAAAATTCTGGTAAAAAATTAATTTTTTGTATTTGATTCTCTTAATATATTTTGCAACTTTGCCTGAAATTCTTAGTGACAAAAATTCTGAAATTTCTGTTGAAAGCTACAGTGTAGGTCTAGAAAAGATATAATAAATGTATTGATTGATCCCTTACTATAATTATGTTATTATATATTAAGTTTCTGTAGTTTAAAAATTTAATCTCTTATCTTCAAATTATTTCATGTACATGACTTCACCTTTGATCATCTACAGATGTAAAAAACCATCTTGAAGTTAAAAAAGAAAGTCAGTGTTAAAATCAGTTTAGTGCAATCAAATATTTTCAAGGTCAACTACTGCAATCTAAAATATTTTGAACTGGTTCTGAATATATGAAATTAATAAATATATTCATAGAGGGAAAAAAAGAGAAAATAAACCTCTTTCTAGCTAAGGAATCCAATGGGTGCTTTAAAAAGAGAGCTGATCTTTTTGGAAGATATTCTTCAAAACTTGAAAATCCTCTTTTCCCTTTTCCCCAGCATCCCCATCCTACAAAAAGCTTCCCAAGCTTGGACAATTTGTTTCGCTTTCCTCGGAGCTTGTGGAGCTTAATTTCAGAGCAGGGGATCCCAAGAGCTTTTGGCTTTTATAATCAATTCTACCTGCATGAACACATTCTTAATATAAAAATGACCAGTTGGAACATGATGATTTTATTGGGATTCAGGTCAATAATTGTATTTATTTTCTTGACAGAAGAGTCACCTCCAAACCACTCCAACATCCACGAATTTGATCACTGTGCTTTATTTGGAACAAAATCAGACTAACCCAACTCAGAAATGCTTTTCCTCCTTGGTTAACTCCTGTTTTTAAATAGTTTATCATACGAAGGCTTCTATATTCTCCAATTAGCTCTTCAGATCTCCAAAGGAAATTGCGAATGATTGAAAACAATGTGTGTTTATGCATCTTTATGACTTAAATCACAGCGAACGTATTTCTATATTTTAAGGCATCGAGCATCTGTTCTTCGTCTTCCAGGCTGTGTAAATAAGAGTGCTTTGGGTCCCCCTAAAATATCCCTTTTTTTCCAAGCCCAACAGAAGCACGGTGGTCAATGACAAGGCATCCTGGAGCTCGGCTTGTTCCAATCACCTTCCGTACGAGCGGGACCGCCAGGGGATCGGCGGGAGTCGGAACAGCATTTAGCACTTTGCTGACCTTGAGTCCACCTTTTCAAAACTCCTTCTGGAACCAAGATTTTTTCCAGCCATTTTCAAGTGATTTCTTCCACTTTCTCCAGAGACTGAAACACTTGATTGACCTGTAATGTTCAGCGAAATTCTTGCACGGTAAAAGAAAAAATGTTGGTAGTCCTAGACATGAAAATACTCATGAACTTTTTTGTTTCATCTGTGCCTCGAATTAAAATTATCAAAAAGTTTTCCACATACCTGCCCAGAGTGTTTAATAACAGGTGTTTGGGAATTTATTTTTTCCATTGTGAAGGAAGATCTAGAAGCCAAGATGAAAGTATAAATAGATATTTAATTTGAAGTATATGATTTTTACCTGTATTTTAGCCTTGTAGAGACCACAGTTATATATCCATGATAACATTGACTTTGTCGCATTTGAGAGTTGCTAATAACAGGGAATTGATTACTGAGAACTTCTGAAATGACTTCAAGTAAAAAATTAAAGGATATGAGGAGACCTTTTTTAAGAAAGAAAAGATTTTAGAGCTGAGATCATGATAAATTATTTCTCAGCATTCCTTAGAAAGAATAATGGAGCTGAAGTTTGTACTGTGTGTATTGCGTTACTTGATAAATCTCAGGCTCACAGTACCTACATGAAAACAGGATTCCCCAGAGACTTGTCAGGACTCTATGCAAAAGAAGTTCACACAGGGAAAGACATTTTTTTATTCCTAACTTACAGTTATGTCTCATATTTTTGCTTAAACTTGGTAGACTTTCTGTGGTATCAAAAAAAAAAAAATCTCTCAGCTTTAAATTTAGAATCAGTCCATACTGAATTAACTGAGTGGTAGAAATGAGTCATGATTGACCAGTTTTCTGTACAGGAAAACCAAGAAAAAGAAAAGAAAGTGGGTTTTTTTCACCCCAAATTATTCAATTTTTTTTTTAACATCTAAAGGTTAACCCCATTTTGAGTAATTTACCTATTAATTATTCTCTAAACAGCATCATTAATCAATACAGAAGATATATACACCAAGTAAGAAATATTACAGCAGTAAATGTTTTAGTAGTTGTATCATGGGTAATCATGTTTGATCTTACTCTGCTAATTTACTCTCTTAATTAATTAGATGGAAAGATTTGTTTGTTTAAATGTACCAAACCAGCATCCAAAAATGCAACTTAATTGCACTGAAGCCCAATTTTCTGAAATTCTGGATATTGAAAGCCTAAACTCCATGAATTTCCTCATATTTCTCTTTATAATCATCCCTTGGAGGAGAGTTAGGTTTTTGTGTAAAAAAAAACCAGGACCAAACACTGAATTAATGAAGGTTGAAGATGAACATTTGGAAGGTAGGTATGTGGGACTTAATTTCTTTTAAAATTTGTGTTTGGGGCTCCATTTGTTTATTCTGGATAATTATCCTGGCGGGATGAATTATTGCTTCCTAGGGATCCATCCAAGCCCTGTGGGCTGCCATTGGCCTCTGGGCACTAGTGAATTCCAGTGTTAATTTTATTGGGCCCGGGGATTTCCTCCTCCTGGTCAATTTGGGAATAAAGTGTGGAACGTGGAGCCCTCAGCTGCAGCAGATCTCCCCTGCAGCACGAGACAGGGCATGGCATGGGCAGTATCTATAATTGTACAGCCTGAGTGTTGTTCTCTAATTCCCTCACTCTGCTGTGTCAGAAAGCAGGACTTGATGGTCTGGCTGAGTTTCCATGTTCCAGGGGTGATACTGGGTCAGTTCTAAATAAAAAAAAAAAAAAAGAGAAACAGATAAAAGAAAGGAAGCTGTACAGCCGCAGAATGGTTCTGTGCTACAGGCAAGTTCAGCGTGGTGGAGAAAAAGAGGAGTTTTGTAGCTTAGGAGAAAATCCTATATGCATCCCAGCCATGGAATAGGATTCCATTTTAGGACCACACGGTACAAAAAGTTGTGCAGCCTTTGCTTTGCTGTTTAATCTGGTTGCTCGTCTATCAAATGAGGATATCGATTCTGATCTCTCCCCGTCTCCAGCGAGATTTTTAAGGGTATATATGAAGCCCCTATAGATCAGTGAGCTCTACAGAGATGCTTTAGAGTGCAAAGTGCTTTTAAATGGTGCAGCTCTCTGCTGTGCTGGGCTGTGTTTAAGGCTTGATTCACCTAACGCTGCTCCCTGTTTTGTGCAGAGGTGCTCGGGGGCTTGCCAGGCTGCCTTGCAACCGAGCTGGCAGAGCCTGCTGGAAAACAGAGCTGGAAAAGTCAATGCAGCCCTTGCTCAGGTTAAAGGGAAGATTGCATTGTTATACCTTTAGTTGTAATTCCGAGGACCACTCCAGTTCAATGCAGGCTGTATTAATGTGCATCACTTATCCATACACTGAGTCAGTCAATGACTGCATTGATCCAGCGCTGTGTTTTCTTTCAGAGGATGCTACAATGAGGCAATAGAAATCATTAGGGCTTGTGATATTGAAATCCTCTTGGTGCTGGCAGACCTGGAGCTCGCATTTCACATATTGTTGCAGCAGCACAAGAGCAGTCATGCCTGGAATTTCGAGTGAAAGTTTCTGTTCGTATTATTTGTTGAGGGAATCTGCTCTGTTTTGTTCCTTTCTTTTGCACTCAGGTTATTTCACTGAGACATGTTGTGTACCTGGCAAGCTGCTCTAGGGCAAGGTGGTGGAACTAGAAGGTCTTGGAGGTTCCTTCCAAGTGAAACCATTCGGTGATTTTATGATTTTTTTGTACAGGATGTCATCCTTTTCCTCGTGTTGAATGTGATCCTGGGAATGGCATGGCTTGGGTTGGAAGGGGCCTTAAAGATGGCCTCACTCCAACCCCTTCCATGGACAGGGACATCTTCCACTAGACCAGGATGCTCAGAGCTCTGGAGTTTCCTGATAAACCTCTCCAAAGGTCTCGAAGAGCTCTTCCAAAACCTCAAAATTATTCAATATCCTCTTCTTGAGGACTCTCACCCTTTTAGTTGCCATCACAAACATTTTAGGGTGAGCCATGGTTTTTGAAATGTCACTTTTTCCAAGCTTGTGCAAATGGCTAGATCTTTAATAGACTTCCAAAGCTGATATCTTGTTCATTAATAATCGTAATTTTGTCATTGGAAAAATGTTTATGAGCCCTTCTACAGAGGACAATGCAGAGGCACAGAGAAGTAAACA
This sequence comes from Origma solitaria, assembly GCA_013397895.1. Classification (NCBI taxonomy): domain Eukaryota; kingdom Metazoa; phylum Chordata; class Aves; order Passeriformes; family Acanthizidae; genus Origma; species Origma solitaria. The sequence continues at coordinate 865,967 of VZRL01003415.1, read as the reverse complement.
GTTCTAGCTCCAGTCTAAGCAAACAGAGCCTGTTAGAAGTAGAAAATAGAAGGAAATGACGTGACACTGGTTAATATTATACAGAATAGTTTCAGCAATCTGCAGCCTCATAACTGTCAAGTTCTTTTGGATATTCATGTGGAGAAAGGTGAATAATGACCTACAGTCGGAGGCATGAATAAGACAACATTCAAAAAGCTGCAAGTTTAATTTTGAGAATATGGCTGAGGAAGAAATGGCGGCAGGGAAAACAGAGAAGAAATTTGGAGAACACTCGCCCAGTCACTGAAATAACCCCCCACCAAATCCACCCGGTGACCCGTGCTCATAAATCCGTGTGCAGGAAGGGGAGTTGTCAACAGGTCATTCCAATTTTCAAATAACGTTTGTCCTTGCAGGTTTTCCTCACACCTCTCCTGATGGCTGCAGGATTAAGACTATAAAAAAAAGCAGGTCATGGAAACAAATTGGAAAATGCCAACCCTCCCTCCAGCTTCACGTTTTCTTTTGAAATACTGCTTTAAAAAAAAAAAAATCTCCCAAGAAGATCATTGGTGACTTGAGGGATGGGAGAATTGGAGTATGGATGCCTTAGGAAATGTGTCAGGCTTTTGGGAGGTTATGGAGCTGATTCAGCTAATCTGGATGTATTAGGGGAAATCTCCCTGGTCTGCCCCACCTGAGCATGGCAAATATTCCTTTCATTTCCTGCAGCAGACCTGAAGACGTGTTATGAGGTGGCTTTTTCTAGATGATCCTGAGATAAACTGAAACTTTATAAGAAAAGCTGTTCTTTGTGGTAACCCCACTGCACTCCCGAGGACTTTTGGAGAAAGTTTTGATAACACTGGTAAGGAGCAAAATGTTACTGGGAGCTGCAGCGCTCAGGTGAAACCCTAACCCCCAATCTTGACCGTTTGTTACTATTAAAGACCTCTTGGCACTTTTCACAAGAGCAGAGGTGTGAGCCCTGGTGTCCTGGCCAAATTCCAGCTTGGGTAATTAAATTCTGCTCTCCTAAAATCCCCCCTGTAGTTTCAGCCAAGTACAGGATTCTTCATTTCCTCCGCAAAAGCGCGGTGCAGAATTGCTTTGTGCTGGCAAACAGCTGCCACAGCTCGCCCCCGAGGAATTGCTGCACTTCAGTCCTGAAGCTCTCCCTCGCACACACGGAGGGCACAGCTCTGCCCCAGAGCCCCCAGAGCATCCCTGTCCCTGGCAGTGCCTAATGCAGGAATTGTGCATGGCACAACCAACCTGCAAACAGCTCCGGACCGCATTCCCCTCTCTTAGTCCAATGCTATCAAACCCTGCTCAACTTCAGGAGTCTAAAACACCTCGCTATTTCTGAAGAGCTGGGGACATAAAGTGTTGCTGGGGCTGCTCCCCTTGATTTCTGGATATTGGTCATACCTGGTAAATGGTTTCATTTTCTTTGCTGAGGAAGAAATCTTGAGTCCACTTCTACTGGGGCTTGTTAAGCTGTTGCCTTGGGGGCCAGTTGATCAGTTGTTAAGTAGTAAGCAGCTTTGGCAGGCAACAGGCGTAGGATCCCCTGCAGCTACTCCAGCCTGCCCATCCTATCATTCTTTAGAGAGGGAGCAGGGTATTGTCTTAGAAGTGCAATAATGATAAAATACGAACAGAACCTCTTCATTCCATTTTGCATGCGCAGGTATTTTAGAAAGCTCGGTGACATCTGTAGGGACAAATACATATATAAATATTTACTTGTCAGCAGTGGTTGTGGAAGTCCAGCTGAGGATTTTTTACGGATTTTTTTTTTTTTTTAATGATAAAACAGGGCCTCTGAATGAAAAGGCCGAGAAATAGGGCAGCTGTACTGAGAGCTCCTCAGCTGTTTGTCCTGGCTATTATCAGCTTCAATTCCTCTTGAAAAATTATGGGAAAATATGGCAGGCTTTTTCCAGCAGAAATCATGGCCAGGCCACAGACAGCCAGGTTTGGTGTAGGGTAAACCTGCCACACTTTTATCTGACAGCAAGGAAGTTCTTCAGTTGTAATGTTTTTGAATTTTGCTGTCAAGTAGTTTATTTGTATTTACTGCCTTAATTGTTGTGACATATTTGCCTGAAAGGTGCGATATGTTGTAAGCATTGGGACAAAACCAGCCAGCTTTGTCATTTCTCTCTCTCTCAAAAACATTTCAGTGCTCGCAGAAATATGTATTTTCCAATCTTTGTGCACACTGAGAAATTTCGTCCATCTGATTTTTCCTTAGCTAAGTACACCGGGAATGATTCAAAGCAAGCTCGACACATTCCTGCTTTTCACATGCCAGTAGGGTTTTTTAAAATGTATTTTATGCTGGGCTTATTTTGTTTGGTTTTTTGGTTGACTGAATTACCTATATTCCTTGAAATGGTGTTTAGTAATTCTCAGCGACTGCAGAGATGCCTACTGGGAAGTGGTCAGCGGATCACAACAAACCCCACTGACTCCGGGCTCTCCTACTGCTTTAACTCAATTGCACTTTCTTATCCAAAGCCACATCTCTTAGGAAAATCCCAGAAATGCTGTTTGCCGTGAAGCATGGTTTTAATATTATCACAGCCATTTGAAAAGACAAAAGATTAGAAAGACCATTTGGTGCTGAAGGAAGAAATAGTTTCAAGGGATGGATTTACCACAAACAAGACTCACATTTGCTGCTAATGTTTGCTCCGTAGTCTGTCTTCAGCTAAATCATTTCCCCCTTGATGCTGGATGTAACTTCTATGGATATGAAGGGGGGTGGCCGTTCTTCATCTGAGCCTTGATCTCCTACAGGCCGTAAATAATTACAGGGGAAATTGTAGCTTGGGATTTATTTATTTATTTATTTATTTATTTATTTATTTATTTATTTATTTATTTTTGGCCTATATTGATGATATAGTGTTGGGATTGTAAGCTTGTTAAAAAGTCAGGTGGGGAAGTGTGCACCTGATAATTAAAATATAGATGGATTTTAAAGCAAGCTGGATGCTAAAGTGAGGTGCTCCATAAGAAAACCACTGGCATCCTCAGGAAGGACTATGATCCAGTTATGGTTTTGCAGTAAGAGGTGGGATAGAATTTGGCCATTTAGTCTAAACACCTGATATTTGACACCTGTTTCACGACATAAAATAATGAATGTATTGTTATTCATATTTGCTAAAAGGAGATAGGGCAAGATTTCCAGAAGTGGCTGGTAACCCCCGCAGTGCAGGTTCTGCACGGCCAGAATTCCTGAGGAACGATGGATCAAGCCCAGTTCATCCCACAGAGGAGTGGACAGGGCTTTAATGACAGGCATCACTTCCAGCAGGGTGGCAAACGCCCCAGGCTCCTGAGTCCCTGCACGCTTGTGTGTATTTGCTGCTGGTTCCTCCAAAAATGACCTCTCCTGTCCCCTCTTCAGCCAGCTTCTCTACAAAAACACCTTTGTCAGGTGCACGGGCAGGTAGAAGATGGAAATGCCTTAATAAGGAGAGTCTCCAATTAAAATAGTTAATGGCATTATAGGAAAAGCTCTTATTTTCTAAATTAGGATTGTGTTTTGCAGCTTTCTGCCTTCCTCTGCAGTGACTTCCTCCTGGGGCTGAGTGTTTGTTAGTGGAAACACCAGAGCAGTTTGTTTCTTGCCCCACAGGAGATCTCCAGCAGATCTATCAATTCTCTGCAGCCAAAACATTCACATTCCCTATCTTGGGTCAGCACAGAACCTCAGAGTGGTTTGGGCTGGAAAGGACCTGAAAGATCATCTTGTTCCAGCCATGGGGGTTTGGAATTCTACATCTTCTTTCTTTCTTTGCTTCTTCCTCTGCGAAAAAACCCCTCTCTTTTTCATATTTAACACAAAATCAAGCAAAGAAGATTCTCTGGTTCTGTGGCTTTATCCCCATTGATGGCAGGGATCACAGCCCAGAAAGCAGCATCCTCTGCAGGTTGGATCTTCAATACATCAAACGCCAACGCTGGCATTGTTTTGAGAGGGTTAACTAAGATTAATGAGAAAAGAAACATGAAGCCATGGAGGATCAACATTACAAATCAATGACTGAATAAATTTAATGTGTATTCCAGCTGTACTTTACCTGGCATGATCCTGATTCTTACGAGTGTATCTTTTATGCTTCTAAATAACCCAGTAGGACAGGAGCACTGCTTCCACTTTAATAATGCTTTATTTAAGCTTTATACAGTAGTCAATGTATTGATTTAGGCGGAATTTGTAGAATAAAAAAAGAATGCTTAATAAGGTACAAATAAACTCCTCCAGCTTTCTGCATTCCTCATCCTTAACATTTGCAAACTGTAACTCCAATATTTTAATTCTGGAAAACAAATTCATTAGAAAATAAACCCAGACTTGCTGGTAATTAGAACTTTAGTCTGGACAAAGGAACTTTCGTGAAAGGTGGAATCTTTAAATTCTACCACTTTTTCTACAACTTCTGAGAGCACTCCTTGTAGAAGCAGATGAAAAGAGATTGCATATTTTATTAACTTATACCTAATTAATGCTCAGAGCTGGGAAATGGCACCTGTGTCTTTGCAAATTGTTGTTAAACTTCACGAGGGGCTCGGCTCGCTTTATTTCTATAATCAAACCCTTGTTATCCTTAACCTGCCTCCCAAAATTGCCATTTGTGCCGCGGATCTGCCGGAGCCGCGTCCGCGCCGCTAATTACACGTGTGGAGGCAGCGACAAAGGGAGACCTTTTCCATGAAAACGCTGGCGCAGGCCAGCCTCCTAATCAGATTCCAAGGAATTGAACTTGCAGAAAGTTTGTGCTAGCCTTGTGGATTTTCATTTCAGATGTTGTCAACTCAAGGGCATTTGGACCAATCAATATCTGTCTGTCTTCTCGCACAGAGAAAGTTGGCTATTAGAAAAGAGAGGCTTAGAGCAGGCTCAGCCAATACCATTAGCCCTTGCCTAAGGGCAGTTGTGGCCGTGTGCCGGGGTAGGCACCTGCCCCCTCCCCTCCCCCACCATTAAGAAGGCCACTGGGGATGTCATTTGGACATAGCGGGCAAAGAGCACTTCTTTATTCTTTCTCTTTTTTACACCCAGACTTCACCAAAAATCAATAAATCTGTTCTTTGCTTATTTTCAGAACTTTACTTCAATATAAGCAAGGACTTTCCTTCCAGCTACAAACTCCAGTAGCACCAAGTCAGGGATTTTTTTTTTTTTTTTGTGTGTGTGTGCTTTTTATTTTCCTTTCTCTGTTCCAATTTGAGAAATAATTGGAAATAATATCCACTGTTTCTTCTTTTCCCTGCTAAAGATTTTTTAGAAGAAAGACCTTCATCTGCTGACTCTTTTCATGATTCAGCACTTGATTTTTCTCTCCTTGCTCTCCTTTTACTGCTAATGATTTTATATGATCAGGGAGGGAAATGATACATTTCTTTGTTTTCCAATCAACAAAGTTTTCACTGTATTGACTTAGGTTTTGCTATTTTCGGTGTCAAGGCACTATTAGCAACACTGCTCTTGACAATTCTTTAAATATGAAACATCACCCTTCAATTTTAGGCATCATTTCCAAATGGGGGAACCAGGTGTTTATTCTAGGGAGGCATCAAGCCCATGCATGAATGCTGTGAGACATTTTTTCAAGACATATTTTTAGTTTACTCTTTCTTTGAAATAAGTAGAAAAAAAAGGTAAGTTAAAGATGATTGAACTCAGTTGCCCAGTGACCAAACCAAGTGGCAGTGGGTGTAAATATGGAGCCTTAAGAGCTTTAAGGATGGTAAGAAACCTGCAAGAAATGCAGGTAAATTGTCACTGGAAGGATATTCATTGGGAAGGTGACGGCAGAGGGCAAAAGGAGAATGTAAAAGCAGAAATAAAGTTGATGTGGATGGAGAGAAAACACTAGAGATGGTCCATGAAAAAAACCCCAAAAACCAAACAACAATAAAAACCCCACGTACCAAACAAAAAAAATCCCAGATGAAACAGTTTGGAAAGAAAAATTTAGGAATAAATCTTGAAGACAGAAAGTTGTTGGTCATAACTAGTGGTGGTAATAATTTCATTTAACAGATGTTACTGGAGATCTTCACGTTGAGCTTTACTAGATGCACTGACATTGTGCTTTTGGCGATGAGAAGTGACAGCAGACAAAAGTCCTGAAAACAGCAGCATCTCATCCTCTACCCAAAAGTCTGGTCACATAATGCATTTGAAGGCTAAAATCCATCTCTTTTACTGTGGGATTATGTTAACCTCAAAAAATTAAGGAGCTTTTTTTACATAAGGAGACTAAAATTTACCTGAAATAATTTAGTGAAGTGTATTGAGACCCACTTCAGACCTTGTCAAATTGCTATAAATATAGAATTAGGAACTTAGGAAGTACCACCATATGAAGATTCTTTTTATTTGGGTTTGAACCAGAGAAATGCAAATAATTTCAATGAAAGAGGATTGAGTCCTATAAACCACATGAAGCCATGGAGTGGATAAAGGTTTGGGTCACGTTCCACTGAGAAAATCAGCGTTTTTTGGCTATTTCACTCAAATAGCAACCAAAGAATGTTGTTATTAAATACTCTTCAAATGACTTGTGAGACCTTTTGAAGATTCAATGCTTTCCATCATCCAAGGATGTCACAGAGAGTTTTGTGATGGGGGAACAGACTGGAAGTTCAGCCAAGGTCCTCTGGAGGTAAGTGATAAAACATCTTGGCTGATAAGCCGTGGCCACTTGTGCTGGTTTGACTTTGAATGGTTTAATTGGCACTTTACCTGTTTTAAATCACCAGCAAGATCCAACAGGACGGTCAGGACCAGGAAAGTTTCTCCTTCCACCAAGACTGATGTAGGATGTCAATGAATTTCCGTGAGGGAAAGGCATGGGAAGATCCTCGCAGGAAGATGTCAGGATTCAAGGACCAGAGCCAATGATATCCAAGAGGAGGAAAGGTAAATAGGAAACGAACTGTTTCCTGAAGAGGGATTTGCCATGTGGTTTGTAGCTATGAAAATACAGACTAATTTCTAAAATGCCTTTAAATTAGCACGGTTTTAGGGTTTAGAGATTTTTTTTTCTACTCTTTTTTCTTATAAAATACACAAGGTTTGGGTTTTGGGTGCTTTCCCAACCTGGGAAGACGCATGTGTTTCCAAGTGCTCATGCTCATCCATTTCCAAGTTTTCCTACTTGCTGCTTCATTGAAAATAACATTACTGTGCTAAACAACATCATCTTGGGATCACTTATGGGATTTAGTGGTGTCTAAGGGGTGAAGGCCAGGGTGCTGCATGGCAAAAACCTCCAGTGCAAAGAAAATAAGGTGCATTTCTTATGAAGCTCTGAAATAGCTGCACTTCAGTCAAGAAATGTATATGGAAAAAATACACAGGTAAAGTTTTATTTACTACCGAAGTTACAATGATTTGGTAGGATTTTTTGAGACTGATTTCTAAGGGGGTGATTTTGTGGCTACTTAATCTCAAGACCTGAAAATATTTCTTCAGCTAAATGAGGAAATTTGTTATGCCACCGAGTGGTTATTCATTGTATAGATTATTGTTTGCAGCTAGAGTTAGATCTTTTCTTTCTGATGTTTAAATGGAAAGAAAAAATAAATAGCATGTCCTTTCCAAAACAAACACTTCAAAATGACTTGTCAATACCAACTATTAAAAAATCCCAGATAGGTTCCTTGACTGGATTCCCACATCATTAAACTCCGAGGGACTTTGGTCGGGGAATTTTGGACTAATTAGATTTGGAGTTAAGATCCAAGAGATGGATAAATATGACAAGGTCCAAAGTATGGATCCACTGTCCAGTGCTGTGATGTGCATTTCTGCCACATTCTTCTGCAGGCTTTGAGGAACTCGAATGCACTCATTGTGCTTCCCTCAATCCAAAGAGAGACAACTGCAGAAAGAGAAATACAAAAAGATTCTGACCTGGCTGTGACTTCCCAGTTCAGCTGAACCAATAAAAGCTGTTTTCAAATCCCAGGCGTTCTTCTCTCCAAAGCTGCATCATGCAAGAGAAAAGGTATGAAATAAATTAGATAATTCATTAAAAAATTATAAAGTCTCCTCAAGAAAGAAGTCATCACAGAACAGCTCTTGTTCTGTTACTCGCATTATCCTTTCAGATAAACAGTTCACCAAATTGTTTCAATTAGGTGTATAGTGATATGTTTTTGGAAATATATATAAATATCCTTCTGTACTATGGAATTGCCGCTATAGAGACAAGAATTTTATTATTACCTCTGTCATTAGAAGACTAGAGGTATCTGAAAGGTAATCAATGACCTTCTTAAGGTCAAATATGTCCGAAACTAAAACAACAAAGAGTATAGAAGAGTTTTAGAGTGTTAGAAAAGTTCATGAATGAAAATGGTTGTCTTCTGCTCATACTTCACATCCCATGGCAACTGAGCATTTATGACTGGATGAAATCTCCACAATTATGTAAATTAGCAAGTCCACTCAAGCTACTTATGAACTCAAATTGTAGGAAGTAAATGCCATGAATTTGCCACAGTCTGCTCACAGGCTCATGTTGAGAAGAAGCAGCTTGGTCTTGCCTAAACCGATTGGAATTCAAGCTACAGCGGGGAACGCACAAATACTTTCCAGGACACACTTTAAAAATAATGTGGGTTTATTTTTTTCTTAGGATATTCAGAAATCTCAGCATTCACGAGGCATGAGAATGGGGACAGATGAAGCGTTGGGGATGCGAACTCCCTCACTCCGTTTTGCCAGACTGGCTCCCTGTTTAACCGTGCGGCAGCCGGGGGATGAACACATTTTCCTGCGGGTTCCCCAGTGTCAGCAGTGGAGCACATTAGTGTCACTTGTGGCTGCAGCATCCCTGGTGTGGGCGCCTGTCTAATGGACAGTGGTGGGAGCTGCAGACATCAAACCCCTGAGCTGGAGCCCATCAGGCAGCGAGCGTCGGATGTGTCAACTCCAGCTTCTTTGCGGAAAATGTTTCTCCTCGTCTCCAGCCCCGTTGCTCCCACTGAGTGTGCATGCCAGCTTTAGTGCCTGCTCCACTTATTTCAGGTATTGTCGTGTCAACAGCCCGATAACAGCCTAAAACCTTCTCTTTTTTTTTTGCTGACAGTGGTAGGAAATATTCTTCTTCTTTGACCAAATCCTGACTCGCTTCCTTCTTGTTCAGGCAAAACCAGTTGGAAAATCTCCGACTGGAACAACAAATGTGACATTCAGTGTGCTCCATGTTAGCACTGCAAAAAAATTAGAACTGTGAAGATTTTTTTAATAATCTGGCCCACCGTCGGTCTCTAAGGAACAAGGGGAATGCATGTCTTAGAATTTTTAAAGACCTAATAAATAATTTGCCATAACCACAGGGTGCCATGGCATAATGGAGCTAAGGTAATACTTAATTTGCTTATTTACAACATGAAGTAAAATATTCTGTTTTTGATTTTTTTAAAAAAAATATATGTGTTGCTGTTTATTGTGATAAATATTTGAAATCTCAATGCTCGGTTCTCAGCAGAGCTTCTTGGTGTGTTTTGGAGCCTCACACAGCTAAAATTATTCCATTAGGCTATTAAAGCATGGAAAGTGCAACATGCCATCCACCTCAAGGCATTTCTCTGCTCATTTTTATCTTTCTGAGTACCTGTAGCTTCCTTTCTGCACAAACATTTTACTGTGAGCGTTCTCTCGGATCTGCCAGTTAACTTCCCCTTGAAGCCCGGTGGCCTTCCCTGCTCTGGTGGTCACTCCTCTCGGCCCTCTCAGATCTCGGAAGGGGGTGGCAGCAACACACTGAATGGAATATCAAGCAAATTCCCATCAAATGGCAGCGTGACCCCCCCAGGTAACAAACAGCGTCAGGTGTAAAACCCTTGTGCCCTTGCGTCCTTCTCCACGCGGGTGCCTCACGCCAACGGTGCCAAGGTGCATATTCCAACCCGACTTATTCCGATCAGTTTGGTTCCATCCCTTCCCAGATCCCTGTGTCAGGGCTCTTAATTAGCAATGCAGTGCTAGGTAGGTGATGGGAAAGGAGAGGGGAAGAAAGAGCTGGCAGAGAGGAACTGTTTTATTGATGCCGGTAGCCTCGGCTAAAGCACAGCTCCTGCTGCATTTCTTCCAGCAGCGCGAGCTGAATCTTTTCCCTCATTTGATACAGTGACCTCTCAAGTGCATCATTGCCCTGAGGGCTGAGGGCAGTCCAGCAACTGTTAAACCCCTTGGGTTGATAATCTTCTCCCACATTTGCCCTTAACACCAGGCATACCACCATTAGCTACAGCTCCACTGGTGCTCATTAGAGCCGATCAATATAGACTAACATAAAGAATGCTGCTGCGCCTTCTGTTATTTTTCAGTTACTGCAAATTTACAGACTTTTCACCTACAATACGAGGCTTTGCTGCTGTACTATGTAAAAAAGAGGATTTGAGATAAAAAAAACCCCCAAACCAGCAGTTTTTATTAGATGCCTAAATGTTATTTATCTGCCTGCTCAAAATACCTCGTTACTAGAGAGCGGACAGGAGATGTTCTGGACAAAATTCTCGTTGGATTAAGTTGCCATAAAATCACAACTTTTATAAATCACAGCAGCTGGATTGACAAACAAAACCAGGCATATTTTAATATAAAAGAATGATTGAGCCTGCAAAGCCTGTGCAAGTATTTTCATGAACTTGGGCTGATATTTTTAAGCCCACTGACCATATCCACACTCTTTGCACGTGGGCATGGATTGTGTGACCAGGTCTATATGTTGAAGGCATATATGTAGAGTGGCTCCAGCACTGCAGAGTACCACCAGCAGGTGTTGCCAAAGATCATAGCAAGAACGGCAACAATTAACAAATACATCATTCTTTTCCCACATTTTAACCCAAAGAGTCTTTCACTGATTGTGATAGGAAACAGCAAACAAACTAAATATACGAAAAAAGACACAAAAATCACCTAACACCTCTTAGGGAATAATACTCAAGTGCTCAATTATTGGAAACAATAAGTATTTTTAGTTTTCATTTGTATTTGGCAAAAGGAAGATCAAAAACCTTCATTGGATTTACCAAATGGCAATGCCATGCAAATATAAAAGTTGGGATTTCTCATGCTTTGTTTAGTCCTTTTGATCATTCGAACTTTATAGTTCTGCCTAGGATATAAAGCAAGGAAAATACAGCATCCTACCAACTTCAGAAAAATGTTAGTAAGATAGAAAACAAGCACTTTATTCAGTATAAAGACAAGTATCCCTTATCATGGATAAACCCAGCCAGCCCAAGTAATAGGATGGTTAAATGGGTACATGGAACATTAAAAATACTGGCAGCATTTTGAATTCCAGCAAATCAAGGGTAATAAAGCCTCATATTCACCAAGTCTTTCCATATTCCTTGAACTTAAGGCCTCCTGTATCTTATTTGAAATGGTGGCTGAAAGAGTTCAACGTCAATTGCTGAATGCAAAGGAATTCTGAGCTCTCTATTTGAGCTGAAAAAGCAGTAAATGCTAAATTTTACCTGTTTTCTTCCGGCATATCCTTCAATAGCTTAACTTTTGTCATAGCTCTCCAGCGTTTTTGGGGATTAAATACTTCTGTTGAATGACTTATTTAGTCAGGACCTTTCTGAAGAGCTGGAAGGGTACGAGGATTTCACTTGTGGAACGAAGGATTTCTCAAAGTCCATTAAAGCACCTTTACTCGGAGAACGACACAACTTCTCCAGATGCCTCCTTTGCTTTAGTGGACCTATTTGCATCTTAGGTATTACTTAGTGTGAGTAATGTGGTAGGACTGAGCCCTTGATGAGAGGCTGATTAATGAAATCCGTTCTGCTGGCTGAACGTAATGGAAAATGTGATTCTGTTGGCTTCTAAGGGCTGAAATTCATCTCCATGCAAACGACACCCATTTTATGGATGTCATAAGCCTCCTACTATCCTTCTGCTTTGATGGGGATTTCATCTGGTGAATGGAAGGGTGGTTGTTACATCCATTAACGTCGCTAAAATGGACCCCGTCATTGCTCATGACTTTGCCTCAAATTTGAGTCTTCCCTTCATGAAGAACTTGGATAAACTTGAGGAAAAATAATCAGTGAATGAAACCTAAAAAAAAACCCCAAGTTTTTTGTAACAGCACAATGTTTAGGAAAAAACCCCACAAATAACTTGATTTTTAAACTTCCAGTGAGAGAAAAGTGGCAAAATCTCTTGGTGTATAACTTGATCAGTTTAATCATGGCAGGTAAGTTTTAATTTACATCTTTCTCAGTTAACTTGCTGTTGTCAGTGGTCCTTATTCATACTCTGCTAAATTAATGGGCTGTACCATCCCAGTTCTCCTGTTTATTTCCCTGTAAATCTTGTCCTTAAACTTCTGGTCAATCGGCTTTGAGTTTCTTCCTTCTCCCACGATGAGGACAAAAAAGAGCCGTATTTTTCGAAGTTCTTTTGTGAATTTCCCGTAACTTTTCTAGGCTCAGGATCCAGAGGGGAGCAAATACCTCAGCACCGGGTTCACAAATCTTGCTGACAGCAGCAATAATTCCTCACCACGCCTCTGGATAATCCATAATTTCCAATAACATCACAACACGGAACTAAGAGCACTGTCCAATTGAGAGCAATATATTGTATGTTTGGATCAACAGGGAAAGGTTTTTAGGAATTTTCTCTTGTCAGAGCTGGGTATATACTCCAAACCTTAATTATTGACCAAATTGGCACTTCAAGCAACAATGTCTTTGGTTGTAAATTAGCTGGTTTTAATGGTCTGCAGCAAGGCTTTCAATATCCTCTTTAGTGCCAAGTTTGAATGATGGAACTCTCTATATGTGCTGACACTTTTTATTCTTAAACACCTAACGTGCAATCTGCTCCCAGGAGTTTTAAAGGGTAAGATAAAATGTCAAAATTGTTCAAAAGTATCATGTATATTTTTTACTCAGAAAGTTACATACTCAAAACTCTAATCAGTCCACCTGGATTTATGAAATCCCTTGTTATTGTAGCAGTGTGAAAACTGGACTAGAGATAAAGAAAATGGTATTTTTATAGAATGGTCCTTTGAGATGGGGCTGCTCCTCTGTTGTCAATGTAGGCCAAAGTGCCAGTGGGAAGTGCAGTACATGACCTTAGTCAATTAGCAGGGTCTCCTTAATCTCTTGGGATTACTTTGATCTGCAATATCAAGTCTAACACCTTAATGAAATTTTACAGATAGTCACAGAAGACATCCATGTAGTGAAAAAACAATTTCATTTTATACCTAAACTCCTAACACATGCTTAATAAATCCCCAGAAGGGAAATAATAACTATAACCATATTCAACGTAAATTTATCTTTTTTTTTTTTTCACACTGTGTTTATGGCTGAGAAAAACAAGATTTTAATAGACAAGGCTTTGCTTGTGAAAACAGGGAACAGATCAAGCTGCTGATTCACATTTTTCTTGCAAAAAACATGTTCTTTGTTGCTGTTACATTTTAAATCTCCTGAAATAAGGGTGGTGTGCCAAACCTTAACTGTATATTTTTTTGTGTGTGAATGTATTTCTGACTTATTCATAGATATAAGAGATTTCAGAAATATTCAGATATATGAAATTTCCATAGCATAGCACAGCACTGTCCTGATTTGTACATTCAACCCTACTTATTTGAAAATTTATGCTCATTCAAATCTTGTCATTGGTCTGAATAATTTTGGTGGAGTTAATTGGACAACCTGGCTCAATTTTGATATAATTATTAAGTAACCATGTGACAATTTTGGATCATGTGTTGATTTTGTTTGTTTTTGTCTTCTCTGCTTGCTCAGACCATTTCACCTGCAGGTCTTTCAGGGCCCAGCGTGCAGATCTACAGTAAGGCTGTAGTGGGAATTGTATTCTCTGGGAAAAATCTCCAGGATTCCCTGCCCAGAGGTGAAAACCTTGCACAGATTTGTACTGTCTGGAGAAGAGGTGAGGGAGCAAAGGGTGGGGTTTAATGAGGCCACAGCTTTATTAACTGACTTCACCCTGGAATTACGCAGTGATAACTCACACTGTGGTCACTTTTCCTTCATGGTGCTGCATGCCACCACCAGCCCCGTCCTCTGGGTGACCCTTGGGGGTGGGTGGAGAATCCCAAGGACTGACCTTCTCCTTTCTGCTGCTTCTGCCCCTCGCAGCCTTGCTGGCCATGAAGAGCCAGCAGGTTCCCCTGTGCTGTCCCCAGCAGGTTCCGCTGTGCTGTCCCCAGCAGGTTCCGCTGTGCTGTCCCCAGCAGGTTCTCCTGTGCTGTCCCCAGCAGGTTCCCCTGTGCTGTCCCCAGCAGGTTCTCCTGTGCTGTCCCCAGCAGGTTCTCCTGTGCTGTCCCCAGCAGGTTCCCCTGTGCTGTCCCCAGCAGGTTCCCCTGTGCTGTCCCCAGCAGGTTCCCCTGTGCTGTCCCCAGCAGGTTCCGCTGTGCTGTCCCCAGCAGGTTCCCCTGTGCTGTCCCCAGCAGGTTCCCCTGTGCTGTCCCCAGCAGGTTCCCCTGTGCTGTCCCCAGCAGCTCGTGAGAGCATCCTGCAGCATCTGGGGGAAGGTCCTGCCTCCACCCTCATCTCCAGCTTCCTTGCGAAATCCCAAACAGCCTCCAGCCGGGAATTACACGATCATTTTGGATGCCTGGTAGTGAAAGAGCAGAGAGGAAACTGCTCCAGCTCTGTCGGACACCTCGGCTGTGATTTTGGGAGGTACCCAGAGGTGCTGTGGGGGCAGTGGGGTGGTGGAACTTAAAGCAGGGATTTTTCTGGAGTGAGGGCTCCAGGAATGCACAGATTCATAGAAGAAGGGAATCACAGACTGGTTTGGATTGGGAGGGACCTCAATCTCATAGGACTTTAATCTCAACTTTCCACTGGACCAGGTCTGCAAAAGCCCTGTTCAACCTGGCCTTGCACACACCGCGTTTCTCCTGCTGCTCCACACGCAGAACATATCAATCTACCATTAGATATGATTACAGGGACCTGAGATGATCAAGAGAGCTCTTCTATAAATTGCTTTTTGCAGTCAAATGAAGGTTTATTGCGGAGTGTCTTGCGGTTTGCACCAGCTCCCTTTTGCTGGTTTTATTCCTTGTTTCACCCCTTGTCCTCCTATGGCCAAACAGCAAAACTAAATCAGCTCTCCCCGTAGGCCCCACGAGTGAGATTTCAGTGCGCAGAATTCAAGGGACAATCCCCACAATATTTCCTGGGTTTTTAATGCATTCAGTGAGTGTAAAAACCTCTTAAAACAGAGCAAGGTTATAAAACTTGGCTCTGTACCGATTGCCCCAATTAACACATGACAGATACTCGCGGCCATTCCGCTGTGCTCTCCTCTGGAACCTGCTCCACACAACTATAAAACGGCTTGTACCAGGCAGGGCAGGCACCAGCTTTGTCTCCACACACATCTGTTGCATTTTTTAAAGGTAAAAATAAAGTTTGAATTTTTAAAATCTCAATTTTAATAATGCATGAAAAAGCGGAGCAGCTCTGCTTTATTTCCATTCAGGTCTCATCTTGCATCTCTTTCACCACTGCCAAATGTTCCCAAAGTAGTTTCTGTCCCCTCCATCATTCCAGCTGTGGTGATGTGCTCCTGGAGACCAAGGTGAGCAGTGCCAAATCCTCCCATCAATCCCAAAATCCTGATTTGGGTTGGAAAAGACCTTAAAAACCATCTTGTCCCACCCCCTGCCGTGGGCAGGGACGCCTTCCACTAGACCAGGTTGCTCCAAGTCCCATCCAGCCTGGCCTTGGGCACTTCTAGGGATGGGGCAGACCTTTTTTGGTCTTCATTTTTCACAGATATCCCTGAAGGAGAACTCTAACAGGAATTCTCATCAAAATATGGATTTGAAATAGGTGCTCAAGAATATGGGAAAAAGCAAATTGTGAATATTTAACAATTTTTAAACTAATTTAGCCATTACAGCTTGAAAATTTGAATTGTTTTAACCAGTATATGGGGTTTTTTAATCAGAAGATTCATAAATCAATCTTCTTAATATTATTTGCCTCATATTTTTAGGCTTCAAATGAGTATTTAACCACTTGTGAGGTTTTACCAACAGAAAGACTGCGGAGGTTCTTCCTCAGGATTTTTACATTGGAACAGGGAGTGATGGGCAAGGGTGGGAGAGGGAGAAAACAACACCATCCCTGTTTTACCAGAAGAGAAGTGAGTGTTTTAAATATGAATTTTGGCAAAAAAAAAAATTAACCCAAATATTTGAACCCCTGTTCATTATTTTAACCTTAAGATTACACTTCAGAAGTGATTTTGCTGATACAGATAAATAAGAATATGGTTCTCCCCTGCTCAGACAGCTGCTGGAGACTTTATTTCCTCTTCCAGGGTTCGTGATGAGACCCAGATGGGAGAAGGCAAAACTCTCCTTAGTGACAGTGGATGTTTTCCTGGATGGAGCCAAATCAGAGCAGACAGCAAAGATCCTTATCTTAGCATGGGAAACCTGACAGCAGAATATTTCTCTTGATGTCAGGGTTATTTTGTTACGGACTCCAAAACCATGCTCCAAAAATAACTCAGATTCATCTGTTTGCTCCTTCATCCTCCTCGCACAGGTAAGTCCCAAATGCATTTTTAATTTAAAACTGTCTCATAAAACAGTAAGAAATATTTCAAATCTAAATATGTGACATCGTTGCATATAGGATTAAAAAAATCTATATTCATTGTGGAGGGAAAAAAAAAAAAGGAAAATATTACAAAAGACCAAAAGCTCTAGGGTTCAAGCTAATTTTTCATCTTTTCCATGGGGAAAAACACTAGTAAATGTTAAGAAACACCCTTCAAGAACCTTTAATTTGTTTTTCACTCTCCGAGATATAGATTTTCTCCTTCCCATTTAAGTAAAAAAAAAATTTCCTGTGGGTTTTTAGAGTCATTTGAGAAAATATATATATATATATATTTGTATATTATTCCATGCTTTCTAGCATAGCTTTGATTATGCTGTCAGAGCAGACTAAGCAGAATTTGAGTTGTAGCCAGGTCCCCTAATTTTTTTTATCTTCTGAGGAGGATTTTCCTGTAGATCACACAAATCACTTATAAGATCAGGTCCAAAATCTTGGTTTCATTGGTCAGTGGCAAATTAATCAGGATGGCCCAGCAGGGATCAGGATGTTGCCATAAATATCCAGGCTTTTGATCTTATTGGCAACAGGATTAGGTCATTTTATTTTTATTTTACCCTGTGATGGTGCACTTCTTCAACTGGTTGTGCTGCTGTTGAGTTCAAGCAAATACAAATGGATCCTGCCCTGTTCATCAGCAAAATGCAGGAAAAAGCATTGGAATTGGAGCTTTATCCTGTGTTTTAGTGTGGTCCCACATTAATAAGGGTCTGAATATGCTTTTACAGGCACACAAACATATATTTATAATGTCTATAAAAACATATAAATATGCATGTGATTGTATGAGTGTGCATAAGCACCCTGTAATGAGGGGTTTTATTATTAATAACCAGGATCTAAGTAAATTTATAATACTTTGCCTTTACTAAAGTCATTGTTTTGGAGTCATTAATTAAATTTATTAATATAAATTTATCAAATGTGTGTTCAGAAAGGTAAGTCTTATTTCCATTTTAAAGTTGGGAAAACGCAGGCCAGTCAAAAAATTGGCTGCTGACAGTGAGTCACTGCCAACGTTAGGGACAAGGAATTTCCTATGGAACTATCAGTGGAAAACCACGGATTTTGAATCCTTCTGCACCCAGGAATAACTGCTCAGTGCTGGTGTTTCAAAGTACTGGATGTGTCTAATACTCAGTCAAAAAATATCGTTCTTGTACAATTCAGAATTTCAATTTCAGTTTGAAATTGCACACAAGTTATGGTGGACTTACGTTCCCCCAGCATTTGCCTCCTGCTCGAAGCTGTGGATGGATGGATGTGGATGAGTCTGTTTACCCCTAAAAATTGCCATCACCTCTTTGCAGGAGGAGATACGGGTAAACACTCAGGAATGTGTGTAATTCCATATCTGAGATGGGCCCTTATTGAAATAACTTCATTTATCAAAGCAAATCAGGAGGAGGTTCAGGGCACACCACAGTAGCCGAAGACCTCCAATCTTAATTTCCTAATATAATTTAATACAGTTTCTCTTAAGCAATGAACAATTTCTTTTCAGCTCTACATGTCTTAAACACATGAGAAATCAAAATAAAATCTCATTTCCATGAAACTTGGTGATTTCCTTTCAATTTCCATACCACAGGTGAAGTCTTGGCCTCCACATTAATGAGTTCCACTTGGATATTTGTAAGTTGTCTTTGCCTTGGCTTTGCTCTCCTGGACTTTCCCACAGCAGTATTTGCAGGTATGTGAGAAAATCAGCTTTATATTTATTATTCTTGTCTGTCTGTGGCTCTATCTGGAAATTCATCCCCTAAATGGGAGGCTGAGTGGGAATTTCCCCGGGTGACAGAGGAGCTGCACACGGGGCCAGCAAAAAGTCCAGTGGTCGTTTCCGAGGGTAATATAGAGCACAAAGAGGATTTAATCAGGACAAAAGGCTCTGTGGGCATCCTGTCCCATTGCTGGTGCTGGCTGGAGCGAGCTGGGAAGGCAAAACATTAACTTGCAGGAGGATAATCTTCCAGCAGGACTTCATATCCATGGATATCACACCTTGTCAGGAGCAGCTAGAAACACTCGAGAATATAAAGTGCAGCAGTTGTAGCAAGAGTTCACTCCGTGGTTCCAAACCATGCTGTAAACTCTGAGCATGACATGACAAAGCCAGGCCTGGATACGTTTCCATTCATTTTCTTCGAAGCATTTTTTAGATAGTTAGGGTTTGAGCTGGGAAAGCCATTTTTATAAATGCACATTGTAATTTTCATAGAGATTTTTTTGGAAGGGATTTAAAAGTAGAACGGAAAAAAAACTCAACCAAGAACTTGGTCTTCATGGCTGAAATGATGCCATCAGTGAAGTCAGTGGCAAAACCATGGGTGCCAAGGTCTGTAGGATTTGACCTCTGGGCTTTGGAGCTGAGCTGGCAAGAAAGAATAAATAAATCCTCCAAAATGATATATGAACTTTACAATCTGTGCCTCACATCTTAGGCAGGCTCTACAATAAAATATCCTAAAAATCTAGTCCTGGCTTTTTCTATCAAGCTAATTTGTAGTCAAGACAGCTTAGTTCATGTTCTTGAATATGCTGAATAAGCTGAGAGGTAAAAAATTATCAGCAGTGTGTATTTTAAGGACTTGGACCAAACCCTTTCAATGTCAAACTGCACTGGATCAAACCTCAACATACTCATCAATTAAAACCCAGGTTTCTTCAAAATTTGGCCTTATTTTACTTTTTGCATGGGGTTTGATAATACCAAATTTTTACCTCTCACGGGACCTTTCAGAATGCTTCATCTGTTCTTAGCATCAAAAAATAACCTGTAAAAAATATTTTCTTGCTCTCTGCACCTGCAGAAAAATTAACAAGTTTTGCTCGATGAAAACTGAAGGTAGAATACACAAAAATTGAGCCTAAATTGGCTTGGTTGAAAAATTTCAGTGAGTGACAAGGGGTGCTTATGCCCCAAACCATTGCAACCATCCCTACACAGTCTTGTTAAAATCGATCCCTCCCATCCGCGGCAGTTTGTGGAAACCCTTTTCCCCAGCAGCCATTTCATGTGCTTGTTTATCCTGAGCCTCCCCGCGCGCGAGTGCTCTGCGCAAGGCTGGCTCCCAGCACTCTTCCCACACTGAATTCCCTGCTGGCAGGTATTAGAAACTCTCCTGTCCTCGCTCCTCTCTCCAATTTTGTGTATTCTGGTCAGAGGAGCTGTCTGCTAACGGGGCAGCGAGGGACCGAACCCAACCATGTCTGGAGGGCTCATTTTGCCATCGCTGAATTCCACCAGCATTCCCAAGGAAGGCACGGTGGGAGCAGCTGAGCTCCTGTGGCTGTGTGTGGTTCGTCTGCTCTGCTCTTCCTTCATGTACTCAACAACAGAACATGGGGGAAAGTTTGTGTCCAGCTTGGAAAAAAGTAATTGGTTTTGGGAAAGTAAAAATGCTGATGTTGGGTTAACCCCCAGATTGCTGCAGAGGGAAAAGTGCCAAAAGCTGCATCCCCTGGATCTTGGAGATGGATGTGCTGGAGAGCCCTGAGGATTATCACAGAATCCTGGAATGGTTTGGGTTGGAAGCCTTTGAGGCAGAAGAAGTGCTGGGTGTGCACCAGACTGGAGTGAAGGAGAAGGAATTGCTGTCCCCAAGGAAATGGGATCAGCTTCAAATGGGCTGCAGCTTTCAGCACTGCAGGAAACGAGCAGGGGATGGAATCACGGAATGGTTTGGGTTGGAAGGGATTTTAAAGCCCATCCAGTGCCACCCCTGTCATGGCAGGGACACCTCCCACTGTCCCAGGCTGCTCCAAGCCCCAATGTCCAGCCTGGCCTGGGACACTGCCAGGGATCCAGGGGCAGCCACAGCTGCTCTGGGCACCTGTGCCAGGGCCTCACAGCCAAGAACTCCTTCCCAATCTCCCATCTAACCCTGCCCTCTGGCAGTGGGAAGCATTCCCCATGTCCTGATGCTCCAAGCCCTTGGCTGATGAGGGACTTTTTGTCCTGGGAAGGTTTCACTCGCAACTAATTTTTGAGAGATGCTGTTGTTCAAACTGGCACTGAGTCAGAAAAACCCTTAAATCTTTGGTGCGCACAGGGTCAGACCTGATGATCATTCTTGGCTTTAAAACCTAGGAAATGTCCTCTCCTGCTGGAAAATCCTGGTTTGCAGCACATTTCTTCCTGCCAGGGAGGTTCCTCCTTCCCCTCAGTCCACGCAGCATCTCCCGCATCCCACACAGGGCAGCTCTGCACGAAACCTGCCAGCGCACCTTGGACAGCCAAGCCAGAATGGAAATGTGAGAGTGAAAAGGAAGTTTTTTGGCAGGCAGCCTCCCCCCGTGACAGGATTTGGGCCGGCTCTGAAGGCACGTTGTGCACCGGGAGCTCTGCGAGTTGCTGCGAGGCCGGGGACGGTGCCAGGACCAGTGCTCCCCAGTAGTGCCCAGTTTGAACGCTCCAGCCCAGCCAGCTGACAAAACCCTTGGGCTGCAGCACCATCCCAGCCCTGCCGGGCCACAACCGCAGAAGATTTCCTGGCATTCATCTTTTTTTATTCACTTGGCCACTACTTGTTCCCCCAGAAGCAAAACTGGCCCCCAGACAAAACCGTGGCAGGGTACGTTACAAAGCCAGGAACATTAAAAGGAGCAAAAGGAAAGCCAAATTGCTTGTAGAAATCAAGATTGCTTTGATTTTTTTTGCCATGGGAAGGCAGAGTTCTCCGTGCTGCAAGTGATTCTTGGTTTAAGGACAAACGGTGCAAAGATTGCCAGAAATAGGTCTGTGGACAGAAATTTTTATTTTATGATTGTGTTTTTAAATGGCTGTCATTGTAAAAGCTGCATCCCTGGAAGGTGGAGAAAGGCTTCCAAAGTTCACTGACTTCCCAACCCTGACAGGCATTCTCCTGATAATGGCACAGCAGGTCCACAGTGGCAAAGCCTAATTGACAAAGATCAAAATCTAATTTGGATAACACCAGGAGCCGAGGGGGTCATGCTCCAAATAGTGCTTGAGCCACAACCAGCCGTGTTTGTCATTTCATGGGGAAAATGCAAAAAAGATCATTCCAGGTCCCCAAATGAGGGAGATGCCAATAATATTGAAAAGCAGACGCAGGAAGAAGCCTTGCTCCTGAGGGTGCAATTACCGGGGCTGTGATGTGAAATGATAAAAAAATATTAAGTAGATTTTAATGTTGTAACAAAGGGTGGCCCTGCACTGGGCATAAGAAGAGGGGAGGATGATCCTTGGGGCACCCAGATGAAAAATAATACAAGTGTAGCTATTAGCAGAGCATTTCATGCCAGTGCCTGTCCCTCGTTGGGAGGAATATTTCCTTACCTGGAATATAGGTCACTTTTCCTCGGAAGAAGCAAGCAGCCCTTTGTTATTATTATCTATTAATTCCTTGAAAGGAGCTAGACTAACCTGGTCCATGGTCTGAAATTAAAAAACACCCAAACACATCTGCTGAGGGTTTTTGTAGGATTTTTCCATGTTTTCTGGGGTCCAGTGTATTTCAGCAGCTGTGTCGTGTGCTCTGGATCCCAACTCTGATAAACCAGGTTAGGATAACTGAGGAAAGGCTGATATTCACAGAGAATTCCTGAGGTGTTTTTTAGGTGTATCCCGCCTCAAAAAATTAAAAATATAACACAAAATCCTATAGGGTTCCTTTTTATATTCAGTGTCATTTGCTGGCAATAAAAAGAAATTTTAGGTAAATTTTGCACCCCTCCTTACAATTTCTAAGAGGTAAGGGAAATATTTGACTTGTCTGTCTACTCTCTTGCAGCTTCTATGGGATTTTATTCACTCCTCACTTTTGCCTGAGAGTTGTATTACACTTTCCCTTTAGAATTTGCGAATCGCAGCAGAAGAGAAATAATTTCAAGATCTTCCTCTGCATTGGGACTGAATTCATGTCGGTGCAACTCAGTCAAGGCACCAGGCAGCTCTTGGCCTTTGGGACTGTGATAGTCATTGGAAAATGTATAGAAAAAATCTTCTATAGAAGAGGTTTTTAAAAAATTGAAAAATTTGAAAAAAAGGAAAATTAATCCATAATGGACAGTGAGAAGGAGGGTGCTTGGAGGAAAACTGGGACTGAGCTGAGAGATAACTTGGGGTCTGGGTGGGGATCCATTTGTGCTCCATTTTAAGTTTATGGGGATTTAATGAGATTTATGGAAGTGATTTAAATGACTTGGGAGCATGAGCTCCATTGCCTCAGCTTATGAAACCCACAGAGGAGCTCAGAGCCCAAATCTCAGTGATTTGTTCTCCTGAGCAGCTCAGGTGCTCCGGAAAACACAATCTCACTCTAAACCGTTACAGAAAAAATAAATGCTAATAATATAAATTTAAGCACCAATAATATGAATTCAAGCCAGAGGTTCCTGCACCTACTTTGGCAGCCCAGAACTATTTCGAGGAGGACTGAAAGGATGCAATGAACTGATTCCTGCCTCTGGCTGGCATTGCCAAGCTTCGGTAGTGCTTCAGCTCCGCAGCCACTTGGCACAGCTCTTGTAAAGGCTCCAGCGCGGCTCTGGCGAAGCCTTTGGAGAGCAACAATTGCTCAGCACAGGATTTGGCAGAATTTGCAGCCCAGGTCTGGCACAGAGGGAGCACGAAAGGCTGGGCAGGGTTGGAGCTGCCGAGAGGCACTGATGGAGAGATGGCAGCACAGCTGCCTGGGCACCATCCCATCCAAGGGGTGGCTTTTCCCAACCCCATATTATGAAAATAATGAAGGAAAAGCAGAGTTTTAGCTCCATCTTTTAATGATCTCTGCATTTTTTCCTCGCTAGTTTCTCACGAACTGGAGGGTGATGGTCTATGTGGCACAGGTTAGTGTGAAGCAGGAGGTGGATTCTCGGTGTGATCTACAGCTTGTCGTGCTTGTCAGGGCACTGGTGAGACATAAAGATCCTTTTCATGACAAAAAAATGAATGGTTTTTATATTCTCAGAGGTGAAATCAAACCAATCCCATTAATTTCAATTAAAATGTTACCTGTCTCCAGCTATCTCTTTTTTTTTTTTTTTTTTCCCTCAAAGACTGTTTAGGGATGGGAAAAATGAAATATTAATGCATTCTATAAATAATATGTGTGAGGTCCACGGGGACACAGAACCCCCACATCATTAGTTAAATTGATCTTCCTCTTAGATTTTGCAGGAAATCGGGGCGTTGTGTCACTTAGATTTCAGGAAAAGTGGTCAAAGCTGGGTCTGAACCACAGCAAAACCTGAGGTTTTTCCTGCTGCTCCTTTTTTCGGGATTGGAAAGGCTTTTTTCAGGCATTGGACAAGGTCAGAAGTTTCAGGAGAGGCACAGCCATGCCATGAATTCTGCTGTGCAGTTTCCAGGTGTAAGGAAAAGCAGGACTGTGACTTTTAAGAAGGAATAATTGTCAAAACACAAATTGTTCCTGCTGCAGATAATCCCCTGCATACCATGATTATAAGGAGCTTCCCGCAATCCACAGAACCACGGAATGGTTTGGGTTGGAAGGGACTTTAAGATCATCCAGTTCCAGCCTCCCTGATGAGGAATTTCTTCTCCAAAGGCAATTTTTTGTGGAATTCTCAGACATTTTAAACACCTGTGACCATCACACGGTGAGAACGACTTTGAACAAAGCAGGAGCTTCACCTGCTGCGGCTCCCACTTGGAAATAAAGCCCAGTGTGGTTCCTTCCTCCCGCCCTGGAATGCAGCAGAGGAGCTTTTCCCTTTTATTTTTATTTTTGTCTGTGTGTAATAACACAAAATCACTGCATGAGCAACCAGCAATGTTTATTAATAGAGATCTCCAATTTTGGAGTCTTTGGTAAATTGAGAACACACTGAGAAAGAATCTTATCGCTGGAATCGTAGGAAACCCATTTCCAAGTTGTCTGTTTTTCATCAAATTAAAATTAGTTTCATGGGAATATGAGGAGGTTTTTATAATTAGATAATGGAAATTTGCCTAGGTTATCTTCCACTTATTTGGATGTAACATAAATAACAGGAATGTCGCGTCACGCCAGTATTTACTCATCTAACTCAGCACAAATCCTGGGTCAAGCAAAAAAGATTTGGGAACATTTCAGTGCTTGTTGCTTAGAGACCATTTTTAACCACTGGAAGGATTTCGCTCAAATCCATGACTGCAGAGTGAAAAAATCTGAAAACTGCCGATTTTTGGAAGGGACCTCAAAGACAATCTTGTTCCAACTCCCCAGCCATGAGCAGGGGCATCTTCCACTAGGTCAGATTGCTCCAAGCCCTCAGGTGAAACATTCCCAAGAGATATCCATCAGCTGGGAGTGGTGTTCCCATTCCCCAGCCAGCAGAGAGATGGAATGGGGAATTATTTGGACATGTTTCTAAACCTAGTCAGTTATCAGTAAATTTTGGTTTTTAATTTTTTTTAAAATGTTAGCCATTATAATCATCTCTGCTTTCTCCCCTCACCATGCCTGTATTGAATATTGAATCCACATGGTTTGGGTGAAAATCCATGAGGTCTGGAGCCAATTCCAGTGGGACATTGGCAACAACTGATGCTATTAGCCTTCCCATTGCAGGATATGGTGAAATGAAGAGAAAATATGAGATTACATCACTTCCAGACCACTGTGATGTGATATCCCGATTATCCCAACTGTTTTCCTCCTCAAGCATTCAAAAGTACATTTTTCAGTCATCCCATTTCTCTTGCACGTGAAATCTAAATCAATTAAATCAAATTTCCTGTTGGCTAAAGTGGGTTTGCACAGGCTCCCATCAGGCATTAACTCTCCAAGGATGTTTGTGTGACCATTTCTTTCCACGTGCACGAGATTCACTGCCTGAAAACCAGGAAATATCCCAACAGTGTCCCCCAAAACTGCCACAGGAAGGATTTCCTCCTGAAAACGGCTGAGAGCTGGAACTCACACAGTGGAATCCTGCAGATCACAAGCAGCCTGTTCAGCTCTTTGAATACAGGAGGAAAACTCTGCATCAGAGACTGAAGAGCCACTAAAATTAAATAAACCAGGGAAAGAGCATGTCCTGCATCATCATTTTCAGAGGAGCTGGAAATAAACATGTATAACCAGATTTTAGGGAATATTCAACACCAGCCTGCTCATGCTGGGAAGGCTGAAGAGCTTCCCCACAGGTTTTGCATAGTGGGAGCTGTAATTTCTTTTTTATCCCTACATAGAGTGTCAGGCTTTTATATATTAATCGCTGATTGGTTTTGTCTTCCTTTAAGAAATGCAATCCCTGCAAACACATCATCCCTCGGCACACCCTGCACATGGAGAATGCAAAACCATCTTGAAAAAGCCTTGCTGCACTGGTGACATCAGCCGGGGTACAGCTGTCACTCCCCCCTTGTGAATCTCAAAATTGAGTATATTGTAAAACCTTCCCCCTCTCCACATGCTATTTATTATTTTTTTTCCCTTGCCCCACATTCCACATGCCTACCCTCTGGATTTGGGGTTGGTAAGAGCAGTTTAAAATTAAAATTAGCGCCTACAGGCAGAGAATGTCCCACCCCATGCCCATATGAGGCTCCTAAGGATCCCCGGAAGGAGATGCTGCAGGAGTTGGTGGCAGGTGGTGACATCTGATTGTGTCCTGGTCCTTGGCACCAGCTTGAAGATTATGGAATCCCAGAATATCCTGAGCTGGAAGGCTTCCACAAGGATCGTGGATCCAGCCCTGGCCCTGCACAGACACCCCAAAATCCCACCCTGGGCACCCCTGGCAGCACTGTCCAAATGCTCCTGGAGCTGTGGGGCTGTGCCCATTCCCTGGGGAGCCTGGGCAGTGCCCAGCACCCTCTGGGGGAAGAACCTTCCCTGATCTCCAGCCTGACCTGCCCTGGCACAGCTCCAGCCCTTCCTCAGGTCTCTGGTCACAGTGACACGAGGGCAGTGCCTGTCCCTTGTCCTCCTGTCCTGTCCTCCTTGTCCTCCAGCCCCAGAGAGTGCCCCTCCGTCTCCTCCAGCTGAGCACCCAAGTGCCCTCAGCCCCTCCTTGCAGCTTCCCCTCGAGGCCCTTCCCCATCCTTGTGGCTCCTCTGGACACTCTCTGATAGTTTAGTGTCTTTCTTACTTTGTGGCACCCAAAACTGCCCCAGCACCTGCAGGGAAGCCACCCCAGCCCAGGGCAGAGTGGGACAGGGATGGCCCTGCTGGCTCCAGGGCCCTGCAGACCCAGATCCAGCTTTCCTCCAAGCAGGATCCCCAGATCCCTTCCTGGGGCACTGCAGACCCAGATCCAGCTTTCCTCCAAGCAGGATCCCCAGATTCCTTCCTGGGGCACTTCTTCTCAGCCTCGCATCCCGAGGCTGTCCATAAACCCAAGGGTGTCCCATCCCGGGCGCAGAATCAGCACTGTCCCTTGCTGAGCTTCATGCAGTTGGTGACTGTCCATCCCTCGGATTTGTCTCTCTCCAGGGCCTCCCTGCCCTGTGCAGGAGTCAACAGCTCCTCCCAGCTCTGTCCCATCCTCCCTCTCCCCAACCACCCTGGAAAACCTCTCCTTTTCTCCTTGATGCCTTCGGAGGCTCCCAGGATTCTGCACTCCCTGTTTGCTGCTGGTCCTGGTGGACTTGTGATCATCCTGGAGAAAAACCCCTTTGGAATGTGCCTGTGTTCCAGTTTCACACCTGGTTTGCGGCTTCCCAAGTTTTCTCTGGGAGAGCAGGGCAAGATAATTTGCAGCCTCTGCAGAAAGTTGCATTTCTGGTGTTATAACACAGCTGTCATCTCCCAAGAAATTACAATTATCTCTTTTGTAATTAGGACAAGTTTGGCTGAGATTCTGAGTCACTGGGAAGTTCAGTTCTGTCATTTACCCCAGAATAGCTCTGTAGTTCCATAAATGTTTTCCCTACAGACTAAACCTTGAATCTGTGATGAAGGTGAAATCATTCCCACTCCTGAAGGCGGGGAGGAGGCGGGAGGGTTTTATTGCGTGGTTTTCCAGGGCCTGGACACCAAAGCATCTGGCAAATGACCAGGTAAAAGAGGAATGTGTGTAAAACAAAAATATGATATAAGGAATAAAAACGCCATTATGCAAAAAAATAGTGAAGTGTGGGATGAAATTTCAGTGCGGGCTTCCATAAGATATGATAATAAATAGCTGAATTTAACCCCAGGTGTATTTCCTTCGGAATTTTCTTACAGAGACCAGGAGTTCTTGCACCTGTGACCTGTTGGGAATGCTGGTGACCCATCCAACCTGCCCGGCCGGGATGTTACTGTACTGAAAACCAATGAATCCAAGGAAGAAATCAAGCTTTTAAACTGCTGGAAAGTCTCACTGATGCACTGTTCTCTAAGCAGAGGGGTATAACCCGCTCATTACCTTAACTGATTAGGAGGGTGAAGTAGAATCGGCGTTAATTAGCGGCAAGGAGCCCTTGAGTAGAGGAAAACACCTCCAAGGAGGTGTGAAGAGTTGTCGTTGTCAGTTAGGATCCTCAATGCGAGAGGTAAGGAAGGAAATATTTCTGTTTTTCTTGCTCATTTCCTTGGCTGAGAGCTAGAACAGAGCATTTCAGTGGGAGAGGGTGTGGGTTTGCCACCAAAAATTAACTTCTGGCTTTTGGCTTTACAACACAGGGCAAGACGAAGGTTCGATTTTTGCTTCCCTGGGAATCAGAGGGCTCTCCTGCACTTGTGTGTTGGATTTCAAAACAACTCGCTGTAAGTTTCTTATTTATTTTTCCAACTTGAGGCTATTTTAAATGCTCTATAACATACTAAGTGGGAAAAAATTGGTTAAAATTCTGATGTCTCCTCCTTCTTTCTCCTGTTTACAGCTGAAAAGCAGATTGGTTTGGATATATTTATGAAATTGTTTCAGTTGGTTTTGCTGGTAAATCTGAAGGTTTATGTGTTTGTGCGAAAATCTAAAATAGGTTTTTTGCTGGAAAGAGGGAAGAATTCACTAAGAAAGATGCTCAAGGTGTGGTTTGTGTACATTCCTATGGAGAAATGTCTTTCCAGTGCCTACCTGGCTCTTTGTTTGGTTCAAAGCTTCCCCCCCTATTAAAAAATCGGCTTGTTTTAGGAGCTGGTGAGTGGAAAATTTAACTTGGAAAAGAATAATGGAAGTCGTGGGAAGTTTATGATAGTTCGTGTGCTAAGTGTGATGAGCAATGAAAGACTGGGGTGAATTTTCCTTCTGTGGTTGGCAAAGAGGGAAACAAAGTCACAAATTATCCAATAATCACAGGAGAGATCTGTATTATTTATCGTTCTCTGTGTCATTCCAGAGCTATAGAGAGACAGCTTTTAAAAATAAACTTACAAATAAAAGGAATTAACACCTATCAAAAAATTTGCCACATCACATCTGAGCTCTTCCTCTTCCTGATGTGCCATTCACCAGTGAAGAACCCAGGGAAAGGCACTGCAAGGGAGGCTCTGTTTGAACAGATCTAATCGTCAATAAGTAATTGTGTTTTAATTAAAATGTGTCATGTCATTCCGAGGGTCCTATATTACATGAGTATGAAAATGTATGACTGCATAATGAGGTAATAATTAGAATTACAGTTTCCTAACTCTTAAATTAAAATGCTTGGCAATTAACTGCCTGATAAATCTCACTTTTCCATGTGTATTTTTTTTCCTTTCTATCTGGGAGTATTAAATAGTCCTAATTGCTGATTGCACGTTCCTGGGCTGCTGGCAGTTTTCTGTTGGGTCTATCAGATACAACTTCTCCATGTATTGCTTTATTTTTGCACATGAGTCAAAGGTGCTTCATTCAATATTTATTAATTGGAGAGCTCACGAAGTCCTAAAGCCGTAAAGAGTTATTCAAAATACCGGGGTGGACAGGGACTTGGTGTCCTGGCCTTGGTGAGGTGGATCTCTGTAGGGATGTGCAATCTGGATGCAGTTCTGAAGCTGTTGGTCACAATGCTTGTGCATTTAATGGTGGAGATTTTCTGATTTTTATTGTTCTAGTGAAATCAGAAATTAAATCTGTCTCGTTTTCATAGCTTGGCACAGTGGCACTCCTTGATTTAGAAGGGACAATCCCAGAATCGCTGAGGTTGGAAAAGCCCTCTCAGATTGAGTCCAACCATCCCCAGCACTGCCAAGGCCACCAGTGACCAGTGTCCCCAAGTGCCACATCCACAGGGCTGTGAAATCCCTCCGGGGATGGGGACTGAGCACTGCCCTGGGCAGCTGTGCCAGGGATGGACAGCCTTTCCATGAGGAAATTATCCCAATGTCCACCCTGAGCCTCCCCTGGCCCAGCCTGAGGCCGTTCCCTCTCCTCCTGTCCCTGTTCCCTGCGAGCACAGCCCGACCCCCCCGGCTGTCCCCTCCTGGCAGGAGCTGTGCAGAGCCACAAGGTTCCCCTGAGCCTCCTTTGCTCCAGCCTGAGCCCTTTCCCAGCTCCCTCAGCCTCTCCTGGGGCTCAGACCCTGCCCTGGACACCTCCAGCCCCTCCGTGTCCCTTTTGTCATGCGTTAATAAATCCCAGATTGGTTTGGGGTGGAAGGGGCTTTAAGACTCATCTCACCCCATCCCCTGCCATGGGCAGGGACACCTTCCACCATCCCAGGTTGCTCCAAGCCCCATCCAGCCTGGTTTGGATGAGTGTTTCGGCACTTTTACACAAATTCTGCCGCTCCTCAGTCCCTCTCTGGCTGAACAATTAACAAACGAGTGTTAGGATAGCACAGCACTGTCTGAGCTCTCTGAGTGGCTCTGTGTGACAGCTCTGTGCCATGTGGCTTCTTGGGGACACACAGCTCCTCCCAATGTCCTCTCTGGGGTTCAGATCTGCTTTTAAAGTGTTCCATAAACGCCTTGCTCTGCCTAACAATGAGCCCAACCCAAATGCATCTCAAAGAGGTAAAAGCTGCAAAAGGCCTCTCCAGAAAGACTCTTCCATTTGCATTTTGAATGGGGTCACCAGGCTGGCTCAGTGTAAATTGGATCGGAAATAAAGGCACTTGCTGAAGATGTTTTCTGTGTTGGCTGCAAGGAGCAGGGACAAAGGGCTGGAAAGGATTCCAGGAACTCACAAGGCAGCGCTGCCCTGACTCAGGGTGGGCAAACACGGGGAGATCACCCAGACCCCACAAATTCATTGAGACAGCTGAGTTTGGGAGACGACAAACTCCACAGTGCAATCCGAGCAAGACCTTAATTTTCTGGGGAAGAGCAGGGCCGGGAGAGCAGTGGTTTCCTTAAAAATTTATTAAACGCCTTTCCCTGCAGATGTAACATTTCCCGTGCTTTTCCCCTGCACTTCGCATCTCGGTGCTCATGGCGTGAACTTTGCTGGGTGTGATTCTTTAGTGGCTGGCTGGAGGTGAGCCAGGAGCAATGACTTCCAGGATTTTCCCCCGACATTCCCCAACCCAGCCCACCCTGCTGAGCGCCTGGGCCAGGGATGGGCTCGCCCGCAGCGGTCCTGCCACCAGGGTCTTGAAAATTCCTGTCATCTTTGGGCTTTTTGAGCTGATAAAGATGAGATTATAGGGGGAAACAAAAAGGGGAAGACATTTAAAATCTGTCATCGGGGCTGTCCCAGCCCTGCACAGTGCTGTGTACACGGAAATTGCCTGAAGAATGAACGTAGGGGATTTTTCTGCCTATTATTCAGTTTATTTCAGTTTATTTATTCTGCCTATTATTTCTGATTATTTCAGTTTATTTGTGCATCTCAGTCCTAACTCGGTGGTCACCGCCTGTGCCTTTGATTCTTTAAACTGCGACTTCTCAGCCCCAGATTGGACAATTCGATTCTTGTGATTTGCGCCCGGTGATGCTGAGGCACATCCCTACAGCTGGGATTTGGGAGGTTGGCAATTCGAGATGGGATTTCAGCTTCTCCTGCCCTCAGTGGGGAGAAGGAAAGAAGGAAAGAAGCAGCTTCAGGCAGAGCTTTCTCCTTCCAGTGGTGCCGTGGTTCTCCCTCTGGAGAAATCCCTCTCCCCACTGACAGTGCAAGCCTCAGGACAGGCAGTAAAATACAAACCTTGTATACAAAAGAAGAAACCAAGGGATGAAATCCCTTATTTCTGGTTCTTATGGAAAAGATTCTTCACTGAGAAACTCTCTCTGGCCTGATTATATTATTTAATACTCATACGTGCAGACTGCAAACAAACCCAAACATTCTTTAAAAAGTGGAAAAGCTGCCAACAATAACTTAGAAGAAAATGATTTTGCTTAATAACAAAAAATTAGGTTGTAGTGTTTTCTTGTGTTTGTTTATATATATTTTTTAAGGTTGGCCTTTTATTTCCGAGACTCTGTTGTCACTGGAACACATTTGTAAGAATTTTTGCAGCTTTGGGGACTGGTGATTTTCTTGCTTATCTGAAGGAAGGCTCTGACTCTCGTTTAATCGCTGCTTGTGAAAGCTGAGGCTTGAAGAAAATCTCCAGCCCCAGCCCCACTCTCTATAACATCAGCAAAATTGGCAACTATTGAAATATTCGCAAATATTTTTCTTGCCAGTTTTTTTCCCTCAGTTCTGCTCATAGCCACCAGCAGGGAACCTTTTGAGGGATAACTGCTCCCCACATGGAATCTTCCTGAGCCCAGTTCGGAGCTGGGGGATGCAAACACAACTGCACTGCTTCAGAAACTAAAGAGCAACTGAAAACTTCACTGATTTTTGTTATATGCTATTTAAGCTTTTTATTTATCCAATCCACGCCTTCTAAACAGGAAAAATGGCATTTTGGAAGCTCCAGGCTGCATGATAAAGAAATCAGAATTTTTTCAAAATTTCTCATGTGGAAGACTTCATTTTGGGCACTTAATGATGAAAATCTTGCCTTGTATTTTTAAACACACCTCCCAACCTCAGTTCTTCTGCCTCTTCCTCCTGTAATTGGTGCAAATAGGACATTGGGACTCTTTGAAGATAAACAGGTTGGGAATGTAATATAAATTGTTCCTTGTTCCCTGCTGGTGGCTTTGGTAGGAGGGAACAGACCCTGCCTGGGGAAGGAGGGGAAAGGCACCAGGGCAGGGCAGTCCAAGGATTTCCTTCATCATGGATATAGGAAAACACACAGAGATTCCTTATTGCTTGCCTGGCGAGGCTGCAATTAATTTTTGCATTATTTTGGGCCTTGTTTTAAGGCTTTAAGGTCCTTTTGGATGCTCTGAGTACTGGGTTGCTGATGGCCTTGCTTTACCCAGCTCTAGGGAATGTCAATTCCCCAAACACACAGGGAAAAATCATGAAATGGCCATGTGTCAGATCAGACCAGGATTTGTCATGGGAGTGGCAGCATCCAGGTTGATGTGTGTTGTGGAAGTTAATCCATGGGAAGGTTTGCCAAAGAGATCCCAGGAGCTGGGGAGCCGTCAGCAGGGAGTTCTGGGGCTCTGACCAGAACGTCCTTTCCCCAAACCCTCTGGCAGAACAGCATATCCTCGCTCTGTGTTGTCAGGCAAAAATGACATTTTTCTTTCCTTTTCCTTTTTTCCCTTCCGGCACCAAAAGCATAACAGGGAGCAGAAGAGTTTTGGCAAATTTTCACCTTCTCACTAAGCAGATTTCTCTAGGAGCTGTTGGAACCTCTGGGTGAGGTGTGGGGACGCTGAAAATCTCACGTTGGGGAAAGCAAAGCTGACAAAACCATGGAGTGGTGGCAGGTTGGGCTCATTTTAGAATCATGGAATTGTTTGGGTGGAAGGGACCTCAGAGCCCATCTCATTCTGGGGGACTCTTTCTGCCCTCCCAGGTTGCTCCAAGCCCCATCCAACCTTTTTTCCTTATCTTCTGGCTTTCCTTTGATCAGCCACCGCTCAGTGAAGTCCAGAAGTGGTGTTTAATCAACAGTTTGGTACCAGCTCAAGCCCTGATTAGATTACTGTTAATTTGATGTCATTTGTCAGTGAATGGTGGAGCAGTGACTGTTCCTATGTGCAAGAACTCCATTTAGTGCTAGGAAAACAATGAGTATCAAATTGCTTAAAAATCACAGCTCGTTTTTGCATCACAAAAATGCTTTTTTCTGGGGCATGGATGGCTGTGCCTGGATGAGATGGAGCTGCACGTGGGATATTGGCAGGAATGAGATGGACGTAACAAAGCAAGAGGAGAGCTGGGGGTTTGATAAAAACCACGGTTGTTTTGGGCAGTGTTTTCAGACGTGAATAAAGCTGGAATAAAGGGGCAGATAATGGCCAATGCTCTATTGCAGCACTTGTTTGGACATGGATTTTCTGTATATTTGTCTCATGTGAACCCTTCACATCCATTATATCAATTTTCTGGGATAAAGGATGCCTCAGAATTATTGAGTAATTACTGATTTCCAGGGGACACCTTTTCCTCCCCCTACATTGCTCTCAGTTTGGGAAAAAACACTGTTTTGGATTTTGTTGTTCTTTTTTTCCTGGGATGTAGGTGAGGATGGGGACAAGCTCCTCCAAGTGTCCCTGTGCTGTAAGGGTTTAATCTCTGAGAGTAAAAGGAGATGCCCCAAAATTATGGGGTTTAAAACTATCTTTTATGGCTTAAGTGAATGTGTGTTAGAGCAAAAATGAAGGTGGGGTTTCCCTGCTGGATGTGGGTGGTGGTTGGAAGTGAGGGCAACTGTTGGTAAACAAGAAAATGAAATAAAATTTGTGTTAAAGGAGATGCTGTAGAATGAGGAATTTTGGCTTTTTTGTGTATCTCTGTGAAGAGAAACTTGGAGCAGGTCAGAAGTTGACTCTCTGAGGGGCCAATTCCACCACAAGGATGCTGAAAACACGTGAGGAGTTGAAGTGCATCCTGATCCTTCTCCAACTGCAGAGATTTTATATTAAAACAACAACAACAACAAAAAGTGTAGCTGGAATTAGGCAGACGAGAAAATGCAAATTCATGGCACAGAAAAGAAAAGCAGAGCATGAAAGAGAAAAACATCCTGATTGCTCGCAAGGGGAGGGATGGCTCAAGGGCTTTCAATTTTTTTTTTTTTAATAGAGATATTATTGCAGTTTATTTCTGTTCTTTGTGATGGGAGATGGAGGTTGTCTGATGTCCAGGCCAATGGGGCTTTTATTTTATTTACTTTATAGGGTAAGGCTGATTAGCCCACCCTGTCTGCTCCGTGGTCTCCTTCAGGCCCACGTGGGCAGCTCTTGGTGGCACCCCGACACAGGGCTGGAATTGTGGCCTGAAATTACCTTTTTCTGTTGGTTTTGGGCCATTCCACCTCCCCTTTCTCCCTGGAGATTTATCGTATTAAATTTTCAGGGTTCTTTTCCTAAAGGCTCTGAACAAAGGGAGATTTGTCGAAGATTTGTATGAGGCGAGGGCTCATATTTGGTCTATATTTCAGAGAGGTAAAATAAAATGCTGAACCCACTGCAAATAAACCTCTGGGAGTTTTCCTGGGCACCGGGGGCATATTTCTTTGGTGATCCTTCAGGAGGTCAAGGGTGAAGCTGGAGCTATATGAAGAACAATTTGTTTGCTCTTAACAGAGGCAGAGACAGATGAAGTGGTGAGCACAACTTGGGGGTCTTTGAGCTATTTCTCTTCAGAGCTCAGCACGTGCCTGTCCTGCAGCCCTCGCTCAGGTCCCTGCACTGTCTGCAAAATGCTCTTGTGCTTCCCAGACTTTCCCCTGTCTGCAGGTCAGGAAAACTTCCTAAAAAATAATGAATGCACTGGTGATGTGTGTATTCCAAACATAAACCCTTTGTGATGCTTTACTTTCAGAGGTATAAAAAGTGTAGGATAAATTAATTTTTCTGGACAAACTGGCCTTGAAAAGTTTTGTCGCTTTGAAAGAAATTTTTGTCATTGTTTTGTCTCATAAAACATCACATGAAGGATTAAACAGCAGCCTAAGTTTATATTTATAGGGTTTTTTCCCTCAAATGTGCAACACAATGGACAAGGATTTGATCAGCTGTGGTCAGTGGGACTGTTCAACTCTTTAACAGGACCAAAGGATCCAAGAATGGTTTGGGTGGGAAGGGACATTAAATCCCACCCAGTGCCACCCCTGCCATGGCAGGGACACCTCCCACTGTCCCAGGCTGCTCCAAGCCCTGTCCAGCCTGGCCTTGGGCACTGCCAGGGTTGGGATGTGGTGAAAAACACCTGAACCATCAGGATGAAGTCTCTGCCCCCAGGTGAGGTTTCACGCCAGCAACTCCCTAAAACTCCACCAGCCAAAAATCTTAAAACATTTCACAACGGGAAATTAAAAATATCATAAAAATCAATTAGCATTCACTAATT
Organism: Origma solitaria; assembly: GCA_013397895.1. NCBI lineage: Eukaryota > Metazoa > Chordata > Aves > Passeriformes > Acanthizidae > Origma > Origma solitaria. The sequence continues at coordinate 830,093 of VZRL01003415.1, read as the reverse complement.
AACTATAATAATATAACTTAATTCACTGCCTGGAAATGCAGTGGCTTTGGGCCTGTGCCATGGTAAAATCTGCGTGGTGGTGTCTTTCCTGTGGTCACATATCCGTTCTGGCACCTGACAATGGTGAGCAGTTTTTAAACATTTAAGTGCTGCCATTGTTTTACTGAAGGAATTTTATTGCCTTGCTTAGGCAGTGAATATCTCACAGCAGCTGGTATTGATTGCAGTGATTTAGGTATTTAAAAAGAAAAAAAAGGGAGGAAAAATTTGGTAACTGCAATTTTATATTATTACCTGTAACTCTTTGCTGTTGGAAGGGTTTAGGAGAAGTTGGACCATCACCACAGAAGTGTCCATAGCAGTAATCCAATATAATCCATATTTTGCCAAGTTTCCTGGGCTGTTGCATCTGCCGTCACCACCTGTGATAATTTTCCTCCTTTTTTGAACTAAATAATCAATTATAATATTCTACCTTTTTTTCCCCCCTCCACACACTGCTTTATTACAGCTGGCTCTGGTTAGGTTTCTTTTAAATGTCAGTGAGGAGGTGTGGGTAACTTTGTGCAGACTTTTGGAGCACTGGAATGGGCACTGTGGAGTCCTGTGCTCCCAATTTCAGACCTGCTCTCCATCAATATTAGCAGCAGATGACCCCACATGTGTAAATGAGAATTTCCTGAGTGAAGAGGTGTCAGACTTTGCAGTTTTTTATCACAGAATGAAGCCCTGGGTGTTAGTAACATGCAAGGAGCATCTCTGAAAGATCCAAACAAGGTCCATCCTGACCCGCACACCCCAGCAGGAGTTTTGTGGGAAAAGCCGAGGGAAACATTTTGGTGGAAGCTGAGCAAATTCGGTCAAGGGCAGCGAACAGAGACAACGGCGGTGCTACATTTTCGGGGTTAACGTCAGAAAATATCTGAAGGTTCCACAGCAGGGAACATAACAAAGGGATTTATTGTTTGAAGAACATCCTGGGTGTGTCTGTGGGGTGTGCCAGTGCTGCTGGAGGATTTGGGGTGGCTCTCACACGCGGGGGATCTATTCAGGGTGTCCATGCTGGTGTTTTCAGACCTGAGCAGGGTTTTTGCCTGACCCCCTGCAACACCCCCTGTGCCCTGGTTCCTTCGTGGACAAGGAAGCTGTTAAACCTCCCTTTTTTCCAGGGAGAAGGGAAAATATCAGCACTGGGGACTTTTAAAGGGCAGGGATGGGAGTGGAGCAGACATTTACACTCCTGGGGTTTATGGCAGTGCAGTCACAGGCCCCTCTTACATGAATATTTTAAAAATAGCTATCTTTTTTTATGCCATTAGTTAAGAGGTACTGGTGGGGGTGTGCTGGGGGATAAAAGGATGGTCCTATTGCTGTCATTTTGTGGGGAATTTACCCCAGTGATGTCCAGAAATCCCATTTCCAAAGCCTACATCCCGGCTGAGCTGCACTGGTGTCCTTCAGCACCTGCCAAAACAAAGAGGGGATATTTGCACTCCAAGAGCTGCTGTATCCCTTCAGCCTGGGTCAGATACTTACCTTTATCGCAGCTCAGTTGGACTTAAAACCAGGTTTTATACTTTCCTTTTTAATTTTAGGCTTAGGATGGGGACTGTGGGTAGGAACCTGCTGAAAAAATGTGCACTTGCTCAGCTCCTTTTAAAGCCAGGTCTAACTTTCAGTGGTGCTCTCTTTTTGCTGTAAAAGGTGAATTTTGGTATTGTTCTTGGTCCAGTAAGATTCGTAAGGATCTCTGCTTATTTGCTTTTTGGAGATGGCAACTGAAGGGTACAAAATCTGCACATTGAGATAGATTTTTTTATCATAGAAAATAGAAAACTGGTCAGGAAATTGTTTTAAAAAGGACAAACTTTAAAAATAAAAAGTCCAAAATGTGCCTTGGTTGAGCTTTTTTAAAATATGACACATCCCCTAAATATGTCACGTTTATTTTTATAATACTATAAATAAAAAAAACTGAGTGAGAAAATAATCTCTTGGCTGTACTTGGGAGCACAGCCTCTGCCAGGAAAGGTCTCTGTAAATAGCAGAGGTCAGAACTGCTTGGGACCTCTCCACCGCCCCTCTGAAACCAAGGAATACATCTTTGTGCATATTACATAAAACACGGAGAGGTATTCCTGCTTGGGTTGTAAATCCTAGTGACTGGGAGATGCCAAACAGGTGCCAAAAAATTTAGGGGGAAAGAAACTCTATCCTTGGCTACTGTTTCTTAGTGCTGACTTAAGTGTTTTGGCCTGGGAATTTTCTGACAAACACTTTTGGACTGAAACCCTGATGTTTATTGAAGTATTCTTTTCATGAGAAAAGACCAGTTTTGATGTATCTATTTGAGCTGACCAAGGAGTACCAGGCAGTTCGAAGGACTCAGTTGTATTTTGTTTTCTTGTGTTGATTTTTTTCTTTTTAAATTTTTTTTTCCCATGAGGATTTTACACCCAATAATCTTGGTGGTGGTTGCTGCTCAAAAGAGTTTGGTTTGAAATTTGTTTGACTCTGTGTAAAGAGATTTGTAAGGGATTTTTATTTCTTGCACGACCATGATTTAGGTGAGGTCTGGTTTAGATGCTGATGCTGCAGAAGGAGCGACAGAAATGAAATGCTTTGGGAAGGACAGAGGTGGAAGGAAGTTCATCCTATTCAGCTTCCCCGGTGTAGTTTTTATCTTTCAATCCATTTTAAGAGATTAATTCTGATTTATGCCCCTTCAGGGGCAGCTGGGGATTGTCCCAGGTTTGCTCTGGGTGTCCCTGAGAGGCTCAGCAGCCTCCTCTGCCCTGCCCATGGAGACAAAGGTGGTTATCCCACGGGATCCTCATGGCTTTGTTTCCATTTTCTGATTCCACGGGGAAATAGAAGGGTTTGACCTCTTCAGGAAGGGCTGCAGGGTCTGGTGGTGGCCTTGGCCACGCTGGGCTGATGGTTGGACACGATCTTGGAGGTCCTCTCCAACCTCAATCCCCTGGTCATTCCTGAGCCGCTTTATTTTGAAAAGAATTTAAAATTCAAGCAATATTTATGGGGATAAGAGGGGATTGGTGTTTTCAGGAGCTGCCTGCCCATCTTAGAGGTACAAAGGTGAGGCCAAACACTTGGAGCAGCTTTAAGCAGCTCTCTGCTCTCCCGAGGTCCCAGCAGGGCTGGCAGGAAGGGTGTTCCTCACACAAGGAATCTTAAATTGCTCCACTCTTTTCCTGGGCAGGGCTGGGAGAAGGGTGTAAAGGCAGGGACCCGGGGCACACCATGATCCCATTCCCAGACCCTGCTTTCCCCCCATCGCTGTCCCCTCTACCTCTAATTTGCTTCCTGAATAAATTTCTTTTACTATTTCACCAACCCAAACCCAGACTTGACCTACTGGGTTTGCTTTCATTAGAATAAAAGAATTCCTTTTAGTGCCTTTTGCCCTGGCTAAACCTCCAGCTTTTTCCAAGTCCTTCAGCTCCTTAGGATATTTATTATCAGTGCAGGCTGAATGTATGGAATCAATGAGAGTTTGCAGGGAGGTGTGAGACTCCGAGCTTATTCATAAATTATTAGGGAAGGGGGAGAGCATGAGTGAGCTCCACTGGATTTGATTCCTGAAGAAAGAGGTGCTGGAGCCCACAGAAATCTTCTCTAAAAGGCATTTCCTGCTCTTTTTCATTTTTCATTTTAAAAAGAAGCTTTATTGCTCCAATGGCTGTGATCATCTCTGTCTCGTGCTCATGGGGGTGGTGGCTCTGGGAGAGAATCCTGCCCATGGTCCTTGCTCTTCGTTATCTTGAATTACACAAATGATTTTAAAACATATGTCAACAGGCTTTAAAGCAAGCAGATTCTGTTCTGATTAATTAATCATACAGTTTCTCAACTTCAAATGAACTTTTTAATGACAAGTAGTCTTTTTTTATTTTTTTGGGGTTGTTTGTTTTTACACATCTGCATACTGCTTAGTTTGAACTTAATTAATTATAATAAATAAAAAATAAGGAAAGCAGCAGGTGTTCTCTTATGTCTTCTACAAAGACTCTTATTCTTTAAATTTTACCAGATTATTTTATTCCTGCTGCTTCACGCTGCAGGTTTCACAACAGAAATATTTCCTTTTATTCACATGAGACTTTTTTTGGGGTTTTTTTTGTTGGCAGTTTGAAGGCTGTCATGGTTTGTGGAGAAGAAAACGTTCTTGTAATGTCTCCTTGCTGCTCCATGGCTGATTTTACATGGACTCAGGAGTCAGTTTTAAATAAGTGGNTGAACACTTGAATATATGAGGGTAAAGATGAGAGGTTATTATTATTAATATTATTATTATTAATTAATTAATTTATTTTTTAAAATGTGTATTTATTGAGTTTTCAGGACGTTTTCTCAGGTTCTCCATGACTCCAGAACCTGGGGCATGCAGAGCAGCCACCGTGGCTGAGTGGTGCACTGAGGATGGGGTTTGGGGGTGCAAAAAAGTCCCTATTTCTTGTCCCTGACCTCCTGGGGAAGAGAAATCCCTGTGTGGTACCTGAGAGAGAGCACAAAAAACCCAACCAAAGACATTAAATATCATTTTGCAGCCCAGGAGTTGTTTCTCACATCCTAAAAAAGAGGAAGATCCACATTTAAATAACTGAGTGGGGGCTCAGCCTATGGCCAGGGGTCACCTGCATGAAGGCATGCCCCCCACCTTTTATTTCCCTTTTAAATGTTTTTAAAATCAATTTTAAATCGACAAATTCGAAATTCCAGCCTGCAGAGTTAAAAAGGAAGAGTAGGCATCACCTTTTACTGCATCCTGCCTGAAAACTCTCCTCCTTTTTTATTGTTCTCCCTATTTTATTTTTAATTAAAAGCAAGCTCGGACGCGAGTGACTNACGTTCTTGTAATGTCTCCTTGCTGCTCCATGGCTGATTTTACATGGACTCAGGAGTCAGTTTTAAATAAGTGGATTAGCCCATAATATTCTGGGGAAGGCACAAAGGGAAATGCGGTTTTTTCCTCCCAATTTCACTTGCAGGGACCGTGTTTGGGAGTGGTTGTTTGTATTAGGCTGGATTTATTTTTTTTTTTTTTTGAGGAGAATGTGTGAATTATGTCTTTTTGTGTTTCGCAATTTTTTTTTTTGTGGCTGAAGGGCTCAATCTTCTGAACACTTGAATATATGAGGGTAAAGATGAGAGGTTATTATTATTAATATTATTATTATTAATTAATTAATTAATTTTTTAAAATGTGTATTTATTGAGTTTTCAGGACGTTTTCTCAGGTTCTCCATGACTCCAGAACCTGGGGCATGCAGAGCAGCCACCGTGGCTGAGTGGTGCACTGAGGATGGGGTTTGGGGGTGCAAAAAAGTCCCTATTTCTTGTCCCTGACCTCCTGGGGAAGAGAAATCCCTGTGTGGTACCTGAGAGAGAGCACAAAAAACCCAACCAAAGACATTAAATATCATTTTGCAGCCCAGGAGTTGTTTCTCACATCCTAAAAAAGAGGAAGATCCACATTTAAATAACTGAGTGGGGGCTCAGCCTATGGCCAGGGGTCACCTGCATGAAGGCATGCCCCCCACCTTTTATTTCCCTTTTAAATGTTTTTAAAATCAATTTTAAATCGACAAATTCGAAATTCCAGCCTGCAGAGTTAAAAAGGAAGAGTAGGCATCACCTTTTACTGCATCCTGCCTGAAAACTCTCCTCCTTTTTTATTGTTCTCCCTATTTTATTTTTAATTAAAAGCAAGCTCGGACGCGAGTGACTGGCGTGGAAAGCTAAAAAGCAACTTGAAAGTTTGGGGGAATTATTTTCGCGCGGCTCAAACGCGAGGCGAGGATTAGAAACAGTTTAAAAGCTTTCCCATCCCGACGTTATCCATCAGAGGCCCCTCGGAATGCCCAGATGAATATGGGAGTGGACAAGGTTCTGGTTCCTTTCAGAGAGCTGCCTCGACCTTCTGGGTTTTTCCTCGGGCATTGATGTTTGGTGCAAATGAAAGGATTTCTCCAGGGGTTTCTCCAAGGGTTTTGTGGGAAGTGAAGCAGATTGGGTGAAGTAAGAATACAGACTTAAGTTCTTTCTGTATTTTTGGTGGGAGAGAACTGACTCCTGCATTATCTCACAAACACATAGGAAACATAAAAAGGGGAAATTATGCAGAAAAACATAAATTATGTAGATGTTGGAAAGCCTATGCAAAACATGATATGTGCACATAATAGCATATTTCCCTAGGGCCTAATTGCATCCTTTGGGTACCTTTTGAAGCATCTGAATATTCAGAAGAAAGCAAATTTATTGTAATTTACAAAATATCACAAAAAATAAGGTTGATACAATGATGGATGTTGTAATGGAAACTCACTCTTCAGTTGTTGTCTCAAAGTTGATCGAAGACTAAAATGTAATAAATTAGAGCAGCCGTTCTGTGGGGGATAGAGCTGCTTCCCTCAGCCCATCAGCCTCGTTCCCTCGCAGTCCTGGTGCTTTTCCAGATGTTTTTTGGCAGGTCCTCAGCACCAACCCATGCGAGGGGAGCCGTGGGTTCGTGTTCATTTTCTGCTCAGGAGCTGGGGTTTAGCCGGGGCAGTGAAGCTCCGTGACAGCCCCGTGGAGTGGCTCTAAGTGGACAGAAATTCCAGCGGGAATTTGACAGGAGAGGTTTGGTGTCAGAGAGGATCATCAGGAATTCTGGGCTCCCACCAGAATTCCTCTGAAGCCCCACTGAGCAAACTGGCAGAGATTATTTGCATCGTGGAACAGGGAATCTGCAGAAAATCCAAACGCCCCTGCACCAATTACAGCTGCCCTCAGTGATCCCTCTCCCATCGGAAGCTTTCGGGAAACTTGGGATCAGTCACCAAAATCTAAATTTATTCCTCTGTCTTTGAAATGGCTTCGCTGCTTTGAACTTGAGTCAGGGGGCGAAGGGAAACAATGGGAAATTCTTGCTGAGCCACATTTTCACATTTTTCCAGAGGCAGGAGGTTATTGTAGCTCCTCTTCAGGAGCTGTTCCCTCATCAAAGGCAGAGTCAGATGCCCCAACCACCTCTCCCTGGGCTCCCCTTCCAAGGATTCTCATCAGCCGCTGGGGGATGCGGACTGGGGGATTCCTCCTGCAGTGCCTCCACTGGATGGAGACTCGAGAATTACTTTGGATCACTGGGATCTCTGTACAGTGGCTCATATTTCAGGCCAGACAGATGTAGGCACTTGCTTTGTACAACAAACTCTGTGGAGCAGTGAGCTTTCCATAGGTTTAAATTTTCCCAGTAAATCCTGACGGAGCATTTACATTTTCCATCGGCATTTGTGTCTGATCTGGTGTTGTCTCTGGACAGGATCCTGAGCAATGTCCTCCAGAGGTCGTCCTGTGTGAGTGAAGCCTTGGATGAGATCACCTCCGGTGGTTTTCCAACCTTAACCATCCCATAATTCCAACTCATTATGGTGGCACAAAGAACATCAGATTCTGAACAGGTTTTACTGCACAGACCTTGCTCTGTTAAAAACACCTAAACTGGTCTTTTTGACCACAAAATACTGAGTCCCAAACACAAATAGTGTCAAGACAATTGGGATCCAGTATGTTTTGCTTTTGCAGAGCCTGTTTTGTGGGAATTTGGCTGCTGACACAGAGAAATTTGGGGCCTCTGTGACAAATAGGAAGCTGTGCTTGATTTAAGACTCAGGATTTTAACCTTTGTCCTTGTTCATGGTATCCACACCCCCTAAAGCAGAGGGCTTTAGGCTTCAGGTGATGGCACAGAAAAAGAATCCCTGAAAACAAGTTCTAGATCAGGAAAATGCCATGTAAAATCAGGGGAGTTTTTAATACATGACCCAAGTTACTTTGGTTTACGAGGTTTTTCTCCTTCTGTGGTTGCTCAGACTGATATGGGCTGTGTTTTATTACTCTGATGTTCCATGCAAATTGATCCTGCGATCAGCTGGGAAACCTGGGAGCTTTTGGAGGGGGTCCGTGGGATCTGACATCTCTTATTTGTTTGGCTTTCCTGCGCAAACCAGTTTGGAGTGGGCTGCCTTGGGGCACCCTGGAGTGTTGACTTTGTGGAGTGTGTGGGTCCCGTGGTGGTGGCAGAGCCTTTGGGGTGCAGGGGAAGCACCCCAATCCCTTTGTGGTGTCGGTGCTGTGCCATTCCCTGCTCTGTCTCGCCTCGCTCCGGCAGCCGCGTATTCAAGGGACGTGTCCGAGCTTCCCCACGCCGGGAATTTAAATACATAAATGTCCTGCACAGATCTGTTGTTGGTTGGTAATGTATTGTCAGCTGTCCTGCCAGCCTTTTTATCTTCTGATTAGCTTTGAAATCATTGAAGCCGGTGAAGATTCGTTTGTTATCCCAGTCCTCCGAGGACCAGAAATCCAGTGATGGTGTGGATGTGCTCTGAGGCAAGTACCCATTTGTAAGATGGATGATGATTGCTTGTCGATACTAAGAAAAAGAGCTTTGTCAAATCTGAAGTTGTCTCCTTTCTTAATGTAAAATATTATTTTTATTTTCATGCTCGGAGAAAATTGTGATGCTGCGAGCAGTAGGCAAAGGAAAAAACAACCACAACCCCAAAACCCAAGGTGACTTGGATGTTTGTTTGTTTGTCTGCTTTTGAGGTGTGCGAGATGTTTTGTTTTGTTTTTTATTTTTTTTTTCAGAACAAAAGCTGTTGAGGGATAGAAAATACTTATTTTATGATAAGCTTGTGCAGGTTTACAGGAATTTTCTTTCTTTAATGAGCAAAGATGTAATCTACCTCTTTGCCTGCTTTCTCTGATCACCTCTCTGAGATGTTCTGGCTCCTGTGCTTTCAGTGGTGCACTCCAAGACTTAGTAGGATGTGGCTTAGTGCTGGAAGTACTTTGGGAGCTGGGAACGTTGGTCGCAGCCCCCAGGTGCACACCCAAAGCCCCATTTCTCCCTCTGTGACGCTGGGGCAATAATGGGAATTTGTACAGCTTCATCCCTGCCACCTTTGGAGCTGTGCTTCCTTGGATGCTCAGGGGAGCAGAGCTCAGTCCCAATTCCCAGGATGCTCAGGATGCAGTTTGCTCTCGGGGCAGCAAGAAATGGATTTGGTCCTCTTGGAGCAGCTCTGAGCTCTGATTTTCAGCTGCCTTTGTGTAGCTGAGGGTGACAGTGATTGACCTGTGCCTGAGCCCCCATTCCACCCAGCAGAAATCCTCTGAGCTGGGTGTGAAACCACACACTGCAGCCTCCTGCAAGTCTGTGTTTTCCTGGAGGCCCTGAGAGGTGGGAAACAGGAGAGTGTGACTGAGTGAGCTCAAACCCTTCCGTTGTCTCATGGTCTGACTCTGTCTCCATCACCCCCTGCTCCATTCAGCCCTCCCTCCTCTCCCTGGCTTTGCCATGCCATAAAAACAGGAGCCAGGCTCTTTACAGCCCAGCAGGAGCCGTGTCTTTCCGCTTGTTTGCTCTGCAAAGACTGAACAGACTTTTGGCCGCTGTGAGATTGCTCAGACCCACCTGAGGGTGACTGGGGCTGGCTCTGTGTAGCTCTTGTTCTGTGTCTCCCGTTCCAGAAACTTCAATGGGAGAATCTTCCTTCTCTAAATCCTGAAACAGGACAAGGAACAGAGTTTTTCATGATTTCTTTCTTCAAGGATTTATAAGTTGTAAAGGCTGTGCAGAGAGCTTGGAGTTTAAAATGAAGAATCATTTAAGTAATGTGGGTATTGTTTATCTAAGAAGAAAAATGCTCCTAACTCCTTCTACTGCCACCTTTGACCTTTTCTCCCTGGGAGGGAATAGATAAGCAAATGGGAAAACTGGGGGTGTGGGAAGGAGGATAGGGAAGGTACTGGCTTTAAGCAAAACTCTGTCACACGAGTCTGTGACTGTATTGTGCCTATATCTGTGAATAGATTGTAATTATTAATCTATAAGTGATGTCACGGCTTCTTGGCAGCAGCACAGAGCCCCTGGGACACCTCTGGAGCGAGTCAAAGGAAGCAGCAGTGGCTGTGAGCACATCTAGGGAGGCTTTTGGCTCGCTGGGTGCCAGGTTCTGGTGCCAAGCTGCTCTCAGTGGAGGGGAAGGGGCACAGGGTGGGCACAGAGCTGCCAGGGAGGTCAGGCTGGCTCGGAGCCCCAGGGAGCCCCAAAACTGCTGCCTTGAAAAGCACATGGTCCCTCTTTAGCCTTTCCAGCGCTGCCACCAGCCAAGGAACCTGGGGTTTATGGTTTCACACGTCTTCATTTCTGTGCAGTTAAGTGGAGCAGCAGCGCTGCTGAGGATTAACCCGGAGTTAAAAAAGCATTTATGAGGTTGCCCCTTCTGCTGGAAGGATATGGAGTGAAATGCTCCTGGTGTCTCCAGGGCTGGGTGAACAGCCTGTCCCTGCAGGCCTGGCAGATGTGCTCCGAGGGAGACAACAGCGCCAGATTCCAGAAATATTGTTCTCCAGCGCTTCCCTTTGCTTGGGAATCCCACGGCACGTGGTGAGGATCCATAATCCCGGACATTCACAGTGGCTCTCCCAAAAAGCAGGGCCCTGGACTGACCTTCTCCGTGCTGGGAGGATGGGACAGTGCTGAGCTGTCCTGGAGGAGCCACCTCGTGCCCAGGGACCTGTTCTGTCTCTGTGACACTGCGAGGCAGCAATGAGGGAACGAAGCAAGATGAAAACCTGTGGCAAGGACGAGACCTCTGACTGATGGCCAAATGGTTTTGAGGAGCAAATAGGACTTTTTTAACTTACAAGGTGGAGGGAAAAGATGCAAAATGCAGCCTTTTGATTTTTCCCATGTGGATATAGATAACCAGCCTGATTAGACAAGCCTTGCAATATTTCTCCTTATGAAAAATCAGTGTTAACTTTGTTCGGTGCTGCCTCGTGGAGGAGAGGGAACATGGCTGAGAAAAAGGGGACAGCAGGAAAATTAAACATGCAGGTATGAATCCTATCTTTGATGCAACTACACTTGAAACTCATAATAACAAGGCACAGGGATTCCAACCGAATGAATTTGCAGCTGTATTCCAAAGCAGCCTAACAGGGAAGCTTCTCATCAGTGACACATATTAGAGCCTGAAAAAATAAAAATCCCTGCTGCATCCGTGCTTATATGCACAAGATTAATGCAAAGGAAAAGCTCCCTCTCCAACCCCACCACCCACACATCTGCTGGCCACCCTCCCCTGCTCCGGCTCCGTGGCTCCGACGCGGCGAGAGGATGGAGATGATTAATCAGGGACTGCAGGAGATGCTGAACGTTTGTGGCCCTGCAGAGCGTGGGGTTGCTGCTGTCTGCAGCGAGGATTTGGGGGAAGGGTCTCAGTTGCCAGATAGGGATAGAAGATAAAGAACCTCACCAAACTGGAGAAAAGAAAGGGGTGTTGCTGTGAAAGTCATAGGACGTAAAAAATCAGTAGCTTTGCAGAGCTCTGCTCCCAGTATTATTCTTTGTGATTAGGCTAATGAGCCCTGACTCTTACAGGTACAGTGTGCTGTGATGCCCACAGGGGTTGGGATCTTCATCACACAATTAGGTCTCTCCCTCTGTGCAGGCATTTTATAATAAATAATCAGTAGTCTTAATATGGTTTTGAAGCTGGTCAGCACAGTCATTACCCTGCACAGCTCCCAAGTTCAGCTAAATTCACTTACTCAGACTTGTTTGCAATGTCTCACCTGGTAATGAATATAAATGTTTTATTACAGTAAATATTTAGATTTCTTGAATGCTTTTAGATGAATTTTTTTTTCGGTGGAAAAAAGATAGCCATGCCCTGATGCATGAAGATTGCATTTATTTGGGTTCTTGTGCCATGGGATATTGGCTCACATCTGGCTGGGTTTGGTATTTGCCACGGTAAGGAAAACTTTGGTGCCCAGTGGTGTCTCCCTTGCCAGGGCTGTTGCCCCTTTCCCCACAGATATGTGCAGAAAATAAGCCCAAAGAAGAGCGTGGCCATATCTTGCATGGAAAAAATAAAATGCAAACCATTCAGATTTATTTCTGGGGCTTTTTGAAGACATCCATGTGGTTTAGCAGCAATTTTAGTGTGGCCTCGTGCTGTGCTGGGCCCAGCTGGCCTGGCCTGCCTTGTCCCAGTGATGTCCAGGGGAGGGTGGTGTCCCCATAACCCACCCTGCCAAGCTCAGGGGGCATCTGGCCAGGTCCCAGCCCTGCAATGTTTCTGATCATTCCTTACTCTCTGTTAAATTCGTAGAAAGCATTTCAAACCTCATCTGTCAGAAGCATCACCACTGCTCAGAGAAGTGTTTTAATTTTATTTAATCACTTCTAGCTGCACATCTCGGATGATTGAGTGTGGCCTCTTTGTGGCAGAGTGCTTGGGAGAAGGGACAAAAACCAAACTAAATGATAGTGTTGGCCAAACCCTCGGACTGCCATGAAACCAGTTCCTGACTCCCAAAACGGATTTGCCAAGGATACATTCCCTTCCGGTTAAAAAGCCAGGCTGAACAGATGTCTCGCATGGTGCCCTGTAAATAAAAATCCCGGGGCTCTGGAGCTCATGATGAGCTGCAGACTCCAAAACTGTTTCTAGATGTGACAAATGCAGGGAGGGTGTTCCCTCCTTGAGTTAGAGCTGGCATCAAACAATTGGATTTGGGATATGGGGAAATGGGGGCCACTGGAGATAAAGAGAGGTCATTGTTCCCCTGTTAGATATAACACACAGTGTTCTAACCCTGGAGTTTTGGGTATTTAACACTCGTGGCTCAGTGAAGCACTTTGGCTCCTGGTTTGTCAGAAGAGAGGATTAATTTAGGAACCTATCATACACCACTAATTAAAAACTGAGGCTGGGGGAAGCTGGGACACCTGTGGCTCATCCCTGGAAGTGTCCGAGGCCAGTTTAGATAGAGCTTGGAGCAGCCTAGGGCAGTGGAAGGTGTCCCTGCCCATGGCAGAGGTGGCACTGGATGGGCTTGTACTGTCCTTTCCAAACCAAACTATTCCATGGTTCCCTGATTCTCTGATTTCTGTTGTAGGTCTTTTCCTGAGGAGAACCCTTTTTGTCTTTCTGGGGAGTCTGATTGGGTGGGGCAGGGGGAAGGAAAAGAAAGAAAAAGAGAAGCGATGTCCGATGCCGTCAAGGATGGAAAGCGATGATTTGCTGTGGTGCTGTGCAGTGTGGATGAGTTTGTGCAGGAAGGGAAGGAGGCGCAGCTATCCCCACGGAGCAGCAGCTGGTGGGAAGCCCCCAGAAGTCAGAGCTGGCTCTCCTCTGTGTTTTCCCCTGTGTTGCCCTGCTCTAATGATATTTTCCCTTGTTTCCAACACCTTCCCATTTGGCAGGTGAGGGCTGTACGGGGAATAACACAGTTGCAGTTGGGTGTTGCTGAGTGCGCGTTTCACTGCCTGTTGCCAGCACATCCCAAATCTCCTGCCAGGCTTGGATGAGCGGTGTTTGCCTGAAGCTTAATCTGGTTACAGCAGGGGTTTTTAGGGTGATTTGAGAAGCAGAGGTGGTGGACAGCATCCTGATCCTGCTTCTTGGGCTCGGGGGAATTAGTGGGGAAGCCCATGGTGCTGGGAGAGAGGATGGGAACACACTCCAGGATTTCCTTCTGGCTGTACCTTACACTTCAAAGCGTTTGGTGATTGTGGTGCCAACAAAACTTGACAAACTGATTTGCTGATTTGGGCGACACTGCAGAGCCAGGGCTCTCAGATCCTCGTTTTCCCCTTCCCTGTGTGGTACAAATTGCTCTAATGTCGCAAAAGGGATTGGGAAGGAAACTTGGGCTCCATTCATACCAGCATTGTTGCTAGGAAACCTCTCCCTTTGACAATGGATGTTGAGCATGCCTGTATTTGCCTTTGGCTCTCCGAAGGACAAAAATCACCATGTGGCATTGGGGGGGGGG
>VZRL01003415.1:805606-816213 GCA_013397895.1 Origma solitaria | reverse complement strand
AAAGACAGCAACACAAAAAAACCTGAAAATTACTTTAAAATTTTATGCTGTGCCAAATGATGCTCTGGATTGCAGATGCCAGTGCTTCTGGTTCTGTAGGGACACAGATGAGGCACAGCTCGACCCTTCCATGCTTCATGTGCTGGGAAGTCAGGCTGGATTCTTGGAGTCCCTTCTGCTACCTGAGCTGGCTGGGGCTGCTGTGCCATATGGGAGAGGGAGCGAGTGCCTGCCCGTGGTTACGGCGCAGGGGGAGCAGCCCTCGGTATCCATGGGGGAGCACACGCACACATTCCCTGGCGCTCGAGAAAGCTGCTTGATTTACAGAGTTTTGTTTCATGGGAAAGAGAGGCTTCATGATTCTCTGGCTTTTCCCTTCGAATTTCAAGATATTACTTGGAAAAACATCCTAAATACCCATTGTGTGATCCTATAAATGTGTTAGAATTGCATTGTGGGTGCTTTTAATGGGCTTGAGGAAAGAAGAAAATATTTGGAAACTATTTTGCTTTCTTTCAAATAATTGAGAGGAGTGAAGTCTTAATTATTTAAAGATAGCCTTCATATCTTTTACACAAATTAGCTTTTCTTTTTTTTTTCTTTTTTTTTTTTCTTTCTTGGCTGAAAATCCTGCCGAGTGGAATTTTTTTTTTTTGCCTGCAGTAGTTGCTGCCAAACACTTTGGATGAAGTGTTGCACATCAGTGTTGACCCCTGGTCGAGGCAGAAGGGGAAAATCTGGTCTTGTGGCCAGGAGATTACAATTACAGTGTTTAATGTTGCAATTTTGGCTGCAGAAGAGACAAATCTGTGCCTCAAGATGGAATACTGGGTGCAGAAAACATGGACTATGTCCATGCAGTCTCCAGTGCACCGTGGGAGCAAAAAGCTGATAAACTGATCATTATCTTAAAGAAATAAAGGATGAAATAAGTTAAAATAAGCTCTAGAAATTTACTAGTTTCAGTAAAAATTCTTGGTTTGCAGAATGGAATTGAATCCATTTGAACCCTCCCATTGAATCAGACGTTCCGCGGGTTTCTTTGCGGGTTGGATTTCCATTTTCCCCTCGGTGCCGTGAGGATGAAAGGCAGGAGGCAGCCGGGGCTGCTGCAGGGCTGTGCTTTGTCCTCAGCTGACTCCATTGTGTGGGGTGGCCGTGGGAGGTTCGGGGTCCTGCTGACGCTGATGCCATGTGCGCCCCGTGCCAGGAGCGTTCCCAGGACACGGACACGGCAATGACACACCGCAGAGAATCCCGGCCCTGAAAGGCAGCTCAGCAGCCTGGCAGCGGGAATAAATCGGGGTGGTTTGCATTTTATTTTTTCCATGCAAGATATGGCCCTGCTCTTCTTTGGGCCTATTTTCTGCACATATCTGTGGAGAAAGGGGCAACAGCTGCGCGTACCCTCTGCCTCCCTCCCCGCTGCTGCTCCGGGCACAAACCCTTTGTCCCTGGCCCTGCTCCCATTCCCTGCCCTGTAGGCACCTCGTTACCCATCACACCACCTCCCCTCTTCCTATTAACTCTCCTCTTGGCTTTTCACACCCCTAATATCATGGCTATTTATCCCGTGTTAAATTATTTTTATTCAAGCAGCAGCTGGGTCCCTTTGTACGAGGTCTCGCATAGCTGTGTGAACCTTCAGAGCTAAAAGTAGGATTCCTATCTCTGTTTTGGGGAGAAATTAAGGCTCAGGCATGTGAGTTTGGTTGTCCAGCATCACTATTGCAGTTTAGAGGGCTCAGATTTGCAGTGCCTTGGCTTCCTGATGGACCCACACACTCTGGGATTGCTGCAAAGGCTTCAGAGCAGCCCAGGACCTCCTTACTGCTGCTAAAGTTTTATTATTGTTGTTCTTCTTGTTGTTATTATTATTATTATTATTATTATTATTTTTAATGTAGGTTTCTTTTTCTTGCCATGTGCTTCAACAAGTCCGGTATAGAGGAGCTGATTTTCTCTAAGACATTTGTCTCTCCTGGTTTACAGTTAAGGATTTCCCACCTCTCCTGCCCTCTCCCTGCCCAGCCTTGCTCAGGGTGATTTTGAGAGGCCTGTGAACAGAGAGGATTTTCTAAATTTATCATAATTACCACCACTTTGGTGTTAAACGTCTGTTTTGCTGTTGTGCTCTGTGAATTCACAGGATATTCCCATGCCCTTCCAATGTCTGCTTTTTGCCTACTGAGCAGCTACAGGTGTGCAGCACCAAAACAGATGGAAATGGGATTTTTGAGGAGAATTGTGACAGTTCAATGTCCATAATGTATTTGCCTTGGATAAACTGGTGAATTTGCTGATTTTTCAGGCAATTATTAGAGTTTTAAAAGGTGTTTCATCAGCCTTTTTATCACTTACGAAGATCAGGAAGGACTCATGACTATGCTGGGGAGGGGATAAAGTTTGTTTGCTCACATCAAGGGTTTCTATACATAAAAAATGTATAAAATCTCCCTGTCTCTAAAACTAACACTCTATACATTAGATAGGGGCATTATGGGTGATGCATTTTGAGAAGTAGGATCCTGACCTACATTTCCCCACTGGAACTTGCCCACGGGTATTCCCACTTTACCCTACCTTTAGGTTCAATATATTCCATTTCTTGGCGTCTGCTTTCAAGGTTTATGTAGACTTGAATTTTATTTAATTAATATTTTAAGCCTGCGCCTCTGCCTTGATGAGGGAACGCTCCTTTCCAAAAGCTGCAAATGGGCTACTTTTATTTGAAATTGCATCTGAACAAAGGGCTCAGCACAGATTTATCTCTTCTGTTTCCAAAGCTTTCTCTAGCTCTCCATCAACTTTGGAATAAAGGGTCTATCCATTAAATTTAATTCATCAAACGCGCCTGCCTATGGCAGCAGCTCCGTTGCCCTGCCTGCCCTTTTCAGAGCATTTCCTCCTGAAACCAGTGAGATATTTACTTACATTTTAGCAACTCTTTGAAAATGGCCATTATCAGGATATATCATTATGGGTGAAGTATCCCGAGTTTAATCTGCCCGTTGAAATTTACTTCATGTAACAACACAGTGTGTGCCCTGTAAATAACACACTGCATCTCAGGAAATGAAAGATGTTTTGAATAAATAAATAATGGCTTGCTGACTACTGAGGCTCCTGGCTTTGGTAATGTACTGTGCAAGAGAAAGTAAATAGAAATCTCCTTCTGGGCATTTCCAAACATCAAAATGCCCTCTGAGTTTTGTTGTGGTTAAATACACATCCCCAGCAGAAGCCTCCAGCCCCGCGTTTGGGTGGCCTTGCAAATGAATATCACTGATTTTGCTGTAATCAGAGTTTCTGTGAGGGAGCAGAAGGTGTTGTTGGACGTAGGGGATTATTTTAATGAAAAATTCTGGCAATGTAAGGAATGTGTCTAAAACTTCGTGGTGTGTGGTTTAATGATGACGGGAAGCATCTGAGGGATGTGTGATTTTGGGGGGCTGTGGGTGAGCTTTGGTAGACATTGTCTCCTGCTGGAATTTGAGATGCTGCGGTGAGCAATGACCCCTCAGGTTGTGCTGAGCCTTGGGGCAGGGTGAGCCTGACCCAGGGTCTCTTCCAACCCATGGATGAGCCTTGCTGCTCGAAGGACCAGGGAAGTCCTCAGGAGCAGGCAGGTGGTAGGTGGAGATCATCGGCCAACCTCGTAAAGCCATCTCCGAGTCCATCACTGACTCAAGTTATAGTGGAAGGGTTGAGTTTGTGGAAGGAAAAGCCTGGAAACAGCGATTCCTGGTGGGTTTGGGATGGTGTTTAGTTCAGCTTGATGTGGCCAGCTCAGGTGGAGAATAGCATTAGCCATGAAGAAATACAGCACCTCCCACCGAGACCGAACAGAGACACGACCGGTTTGCAAATCCCGTTGCTGAATCGTTTTCACCAACTCTGGCTTAGGTAAAAGACAGAAATCTATCAAATGTTGTACAGATTAACTTATCACCCAGTTAAATGGGCTGTCAGTCTGGGCTGCCTGTGCTTGGCAGGGTGAATTCAAATGCATGCAAATTTCCCTGGTGGCTGACGAGCGACGATGGTGGAGCTGTCAACTGATGACATGTAAAAATACATTAACATTGTTTAAAATATATTTGAAAGGGATAGCTCATATTTTGATAACATTTTCACAGGCAAATGATTTGTATGAGATCTGAAACACTGACCACATAATTTATGCTGGGAGGATTTTTTTTGTTTTTTTTTTCCTAATAGTAACTCTTTGGATATGTTTTGCGCTTAGAGGAAGCCCCCAAACAATTAACAATTACCACACAAACCGGTTTGAGTCCCATGTGCCACCATTGTACGGAGTCACTGTTCCGATAGCCTCACTTGTCACTTCCACTTGATCTTTCCAAAAGTGATTAGAAACTTCAAAAGAACCAATTACACAGGCCATTGTGTTAAAGACCTGACACTTTTTTTTTTTTTTTTTTTTTAAAAGCCTCGTGCCCCTCTCTGCATTTGGACTCTCAGTCTTTAATTTCTCCTATTTTCAAGACGGATTTCTCCACTTAACAGGAACGTCAGACAGCAGAAATACTGAGAGCTCCACAGCACTTTCACTCATTCTTTCAGGGCTTAGTGACTTCTTAACCACCCCCTCTGTTAGGACATTTCAGAGACACGTGGCTCGTGATGGTCACTCCCTGCGTGCCCAGTTCCGCCGGTGACCGTTCGGCTAAGTGGCCTTGAAAGGCAGAAGAAAGATGCAGCTCGCTGCAGGAAAAGGTCGCGGGATGTGAACAAGTGTTGACTGAGCTGTGTGATAAGAAAAACATCTGAAGCCTGGGATTCAAGATGCAGCCTTTAGTCTTGAATCTTCAGGGGTGAAAGGGGAGAACTTAGCACAGTCTAAAAACAGCAGATCTCACAGTTCAGCAGTCAACCATGGCGTCTGATACATGAAAAAAATTACTTATGCTGTCAGCTTCCATTATTTACATGATCTTTCTATGGTTGAGTCGTGGCTGTGGATGTGCAATTCAGCTAGAAAAATTGTGTATTTACACAGATGGGTGCTGGCATGTGACCAGGGCTGGAGCAAAACGCCTGGCTAGAGGTAGAAATCAAATACACAGAGTAGTGAATTGGTTTGTGAGGGGTTTGGTTGCAAGGTGCAAATGTTTACAGGTACGAAGGGCTCTCTGGGAAATGGTGATTCTCAGGAAAAGGAAGGTGTTGTGAGCGCCTTTGGGTGTTTGCTCTGCTTGGCTTCCTGGGGGTCCTGTTTCAGACAGGGCATCTCTGCCTCTTGTTTTATTTGGGAATTTCTAGCAAGGACAAGCATGCTATCAGTGTAGTCAGAGAAGTCTCTCAATAAGACTAAAAAAAAAATCTTTTTCCAGAATGATGTAAGTTACTGTCAGGGTGTGGGTGCAGTGCCTGGGATGGGGGAGAAGAGACCTGGTGGTGCTTCTTCATAGAAGAATTTTATGGTGAGGGAGAGACAGAGATCAGGACAGAGGTGCTTTCCTCTCTCATTCCCTTCTTTCTGTGGACTGTGCATTGGAACAAACTGTTTCCACCACAGTCTGGATTAGGCTATAACTAAATCAGTGGGAATTTATCAGTAAACTTATTTTCTTTCGTGCCTTACAAGGGTGTGTTTGTGTGCTCTGGGCACAACTTCTTGCCTTGGAAACTCCTCAGAGTGGAGACCTGGCGATGAGATGCAATCCCTAACCTTTGCAGTGGCTGTAGGACACTGTCATAAATCCCTCTCTCCATTTCTGGGATTTGCTTTTGACCACCCCATCCCTACGTGCAGAAGGGCTGTAAAACACTTCAGCCATGTGCTGACTCAGTTCCTGCCAAGAAATTTGCAGGGAGGGATCCTCAACGCTGGCAACCTAAACCTAGAGCAAATGCAAGTGATGGGAAAACTTCCCAGGTTTCAAACTGGACAGGAGAGTATGTGACAAAGTCTCCATAAAGCTTGGAATTTTGCCAGGATTTTCTCGATACCGAGTAGTGAGGTGAGGTTTTTGTCACTGGTGTGAGGTGACATCTCTACTGAACTCTCAATACGAGTGGAAATCTCTGACCTGCTTTTGATCTCTGAAGTTCAAACACCGGCCTTGTGTCAGGAGCACAGTCCTCAGTGCTGCAGGGCACAGGTAATGGAGGAAAGAGGGATGAAAGAGGGGAAGAAGGAGCAAGGGGACGGGGCCATGCCATCAGAGAGACCGCCAAGGAGGGCAACAGGTCCTCTGCTGAAATTAGTGGCCTGTGGTTAACTTGGAACAACATGTATTTCACATTAAAAACATTATAAAATATTTGTAGGTGTGTTTGTGCCTTCCTTGAGGGTATGACTCTCCCTCCCTCAAGGAGGAGAAGTGTCCTCGTGGGTTGGCAGGTATTTAACACGTGGAAAATTGGTACATAAAATCCATTTAACTTGTTAGTGAATCAATTGCATCTCCCTTGGTGGCGGTGGGATGTGCAAACCCTTTCCCTCCAAATTGTTGTGTCTGCAGTTCTGCACAGCTTCGCTCTGCTGCTGATAGCTCGGTTCAACTCCATTCAGTTGGATAAACTGTGGGGGAAGAAAACCCAACTTTTGCCCACATGGAGACATTTCCTGATGAGAAAGGAGAATAGAAGAAACGCGTGTAGTTTTTGTGACTTAAGCTCTTAAGTGACTTGTGAC
This sequence comes from Origma solitaria, assembly GCA_013397895.1. Classification (NCBI taxonomy): domain Eukaryota; kingdom Metazoa; phylum Chordata; class Aves; order Passeriformes; family Acanthizidae; genus Origma; species Origma solitaria. The sequence continues at coordinate 809,549 of VZRL01003415.1, read as the reverse complement.
TTAAGACTTGAGGCTTAAGAAAGGCAGTGAGCTTGGTTTCCCAGAGGGACTTAAGTCAGAAAATGTTGTTGCATTGAGGGAAAACCCCACTTGGCATTCCAGTGTCACTTTTAACAACCCAGAAGCTTCTGATCACAGATGCACTTCCCCAAAACAGTTAAATAGCAGCACAAGCCCAAGGCACTGAAGAAGGGAAACTGAATTTCTCAACTTCGAGCATGTCAGCACCATCAGCTCATCCCTCCCTGCTCGGGCCAGCCTTGCCAGGAGCAGTACACGAGCACGGTAAGCGAGTGACAGGAGGGCTGGGACACACAGCCTCCCTCTGCACACTCTGCCAGTTGCTTTTCCCGGGACAAGGCCAGTCCCAACCCTGGCTGGATAAATCACCCCTGTTTTGTGATTGTCAAGCCATTGTGCTGCTTTGTTTCATCGCTGCTATCCACTTCCAGCGGTTCCTTCTGCTGGTGCTCCCCTCTTGCCTTGGGCTGGGCTGCTCCAGGGGCCTGGGAATCGCTGCTGCGAGGAGCAGTGGCCACTTTTCCTCCCTGGAAAATTGGTTTCTTGAACTAAACCTGACTCCAAAGCTCTCTTCACCCTCCTGGGCTGTTTTTCTGTGCCCATCCCCTGTCGGGAAGGAGGAACTCACTGGTGCAGGTGTAAAGGAGGTGACATTGCTCTGCCAGGGGCTCTGTGTGAAGGGGACCTTGTTGAGATCGACCTTTTTGCACCCACTGTGTCCCAAACACGGCTCCTGGCCAGGACAAGGTGTTTCAGGCCATAGTCACCGTGACTCTCATGGAGTGTTGGAGGTGGAAGGGACCTCTGGAGGTGGAGCCCAGCCCTCTGCCCAGCAGAGTCACCCAGACCAGAAGACACAGGAGCACATCCAGGTGGCTTTGGAACGGCTCCAGAGAGGGACATTCCACAACTCTCCATCCTGCTTGAAAATTGCATCACTTGGCTCATTTACTCACACCATTCCTTGATTTGAACTTTTTTCAGTGTCAGCACCCACGAACCCCATTGTGGGAAGGTCTGTCTGAAATCTCACAACTCTGAGGACAAGTTGTGGATTTTGCTGATCAGATTCAGTGTTTGGCACAGCAAAGCCCAGATCCTGTCTGGGATATTTCAAATGAACAGCTCATTTTAACTAAATCCTTTGCCCAGGTATGAAAGTTTTGTTATAATTGAGTTTTTCCCCCCCTTTTTTTTTCCCTTCAAGATGATTATAGATAATAAAGTAGGATGCAAAAGTCTTCATTAAAAATGCATTTTGTAAAATTGAAACTTAAGTGTCAGGTTTTTCTAGCAGTCTGTCAAATACTTGACAATTAAAATAGCTGTTTTTAAAAATTTAATGAGATACAATAAGGACTAAATGCACAAGAAGCTTGCTCCTTCTTAGGATAAAGTAGAAACATAACAAGTCCATTATATTTCCTTACAAAAATGTCCCATTTGTAAAATATGCTATAATCTATTTTTAATTAAATTAGTATATGCAATTTATTACCTGAGCTATATTTATTAATATTTAATATTTAATTTCAAATTAATTATCCAAGTGAAAGAGGACTCAGCTGGGCTAGAGAGACTCACAGAACAGCAAGTGTCCTGCAGCAGCCAGAGGTAAACCTGGAATGTGCAGCAGAATGTCCTGAGCTTTATGGGAACGATGGCAAAAAAATATACAGCAGACGCTGTGGGCGCAGTCACCTTCCTGTCTGGGAGTGTGGAATCCCTGAGCAGATGAATGCCTGGTGTCCATATATTCATCACTTTGGGGAGGGTTTTCACAGAATCAGAGAAAGGATCAGGTTGGAAGGGACAACTGGAGGCCATCAAGTTCAACCTCCTGCTCCAGCAGGGACACCCCTGACCACATTACTCAGGACTGTGTCCAGTTGGCTTCGAATATCTGTAGAGAAAGACATATTCCTGACTTTTTATTTCAATATTTGTCTCTGTGAACTGTGGGAGCATCCCATGCATCAAGACCTGACCTCCCAAGGTTGCATATTCCACCTCTTTCCTGGGTAGTTTGCCCCTTTTCTATGCTCTGGGAAATTCAGCTTTAGGTTTGCATGAGATAGAATTTCTTCCTTCTCTCCTGTGTTTTGGTGAGCAGAGAAGCAGGTGCCACTGTGATATTTAAACTGTGATCCCTCAGTCAGTGCACAGCCTCTCCACTTGTGGCATTTTAGGCAAACACGGGCAGACAGAAATCATGGAATTGTTTGGGTTGGAAGGGACCTTAAATTCCATCCTTAAAACCCATGGCAGGGACACCTCCCACTGTCCCAGGCTGCTCCAAGCCCTGTCCAGCCTGGCCTGGGACACTGCCAGGGATCCAGGGGCAGCCACAGCTGCTCTGGGCACTGTGCCAGGGCCTGCCCACCCTCCCAGGGAACAATTCCTTCCCAACATCCCATCTAAACCTCCTCTTAGTCTGAAGCTATTTCCCTTTGTCCTGTCACAAGATGTTCTTGCTAAAAATCACCACATTTTCAAGGTTTTCTTAACATTATGACAGGTAGGGAGTAGCAGTTGTTTTATTATTTGTGAGTGCCCGGAGAAACTGAGTTAGGACACCCTCTCCTGGAGGAGAGGACTGAGCATCTTCAGCTCTGTCCTGCCTCTGTTTTTCAGGGCACACAACCACTTTTCTTGCCCCTATTCTCCATTTCTTCACTCAGACGATCTTACGACACAACTGGCTTCTGGTTTGGAGCACTTAAGGGCAAATCTTTTGAAACTCTTCTAATTTTTTTCCGTTCACTTTGCCACTTTCTGGTTTCAGCACTTTGTGAACATGACTAAATAGATAGCTTGCTTTCCGTCGTATATAACCCGACAGGAACTGCACCAGCGGGGAGATGTGGAAGTACAACGGAATACTTTCTAATTTACCCGGATAATTTGCAGAGACTGCCAGTCCTCTGTTGGTTTAAGTCAAACTTCAGGGTGGGTTGTTGTTTTGCTCTTTTTTCCTCAGGAATATAATTTTATATTAATTACACTGGGATTATCCAAAGGTGTGTGTAAATTCCATATGATTTGTTGAAAGAGGCACCTTTCTGGGAAGGAAAAAGAGCACTCCACTGTGTCAGAGCTCAGACAGTTGCAGTATTTTAATCAGTATGGGTGTGAAAAAACAAAATAAAAACCCTAGGAATAGTGATTTTCTACACACAATCTGTTTAGTTTGGGAAAACAAATGAAAGAGAGAAATAATTTAATGCTCAGTTGAATAATTGAACATCCTTCCTTCCCAGGATGCACAAGGTGGTTATACAAAAAACATTTGTTAAACAAAAGTGACCATTAATAATCCAAAGTTGTTCCCTTTTCGGCTGATTTTCATGCAGCCCCATCCCCATCATAAAAGAGCTGTAAGAGGAAGCTTGTCTTTATTTATTAATTCAGACTGACTTCAGAAAGCGCTCCCCGAACCACCAGTGATGGCTTCTGACAGGCTCCTAATCTTTGCCCGCCGCGGCAGGAGCAGCGCTGCGGCAGCTTCTCATTAGTCCTGGCACAGCTCCGGGGGTTCCGTGTCCTCCACCCTGGGCGCCAGGCAGGACAGGCACAGCTTGGGCTCATCCTGGGTGTCCCTGATCGTCACGGGGTGCTGTCAGCACTGTGGAGGTGTCCCGTGCCACACGCGGGGACATCGCGGTGTTCTGGGTGTTGTGGGAGCTGTGCAAAGCCAGGGATGGACACCATGGGCTGATTGTCCAGAGAGGGGTGTGGAGAGAAATTGGGTGTCCTTCACTGGGGCTGGGGACAGCACTGTCCCCACACAGTGCTTGGGACAGAAATGTTTTTAGAGTGGAATAGAATCCTGGAAAGGTTTGGGTTGGAAGGGACCCCAAAGCCCATCCAGCCCAGCCTGGCCTGGGGCACTGCCAGGGATCCAGGGGCAGCCACAGCTGCT
>VZRL01003415.1:768106-800606 GCA_013397895.1 Origma solitaria | reverse complement strand
ATCTCCCTCTCCCAAGCTCCCCAGGGTTTCTGCTGATTGATTTCTTTTTTTTTTTCCCCTCCTTTTTTTTCCTCCTTGCTGCCCACTAAGCGATGCCTATAAGTGCCTGTGCCACGGCGCCGGCGCGGGGCTCACTTGCTGCTCCCAGATAAGCGCGCTAATCCTTTGTCTTGTGCGGCGGGATAAGACACCAACCCTTCCGCAGCCCCGCGCCGTTTGTTCGAGTTGCTTTTGCAGAGCTCTAGCAGAGCTCTCAGAGCATTGGGTCTTGGCCCATTGCCCCTGCTAGGCTGCTCCCTTAATGGATTAGCCGGACTTCAAGGAAAATCCTGCTTTAACAATAGTGGGGAATCGTGTGGTCCTTGGTCTACCTAAGGAGAGGTGCCAACAGCATTTTCTGCTACAAGCGAATCTGCTCAGGCTTTTTGATCCGATTTCTCTCGTCTTGATTTTGATATCTCTACAAAAGCCATTGCAGAGGGGAAAGGGAGAAAAAAAAATAACCCCGAACACACCAGCCAAGCCACCCTCCGTTTTTGTTCATTCTTTTTTCTTTTTTTTTCCCCAGACTTCTCCTCTTTTCTTTCCCCCCCTCCCTTGAGCCGCTGAGGCGGCCTCATGGAAGAGAAATGAAATCGCTCTCCTCTTGCTTTGGGCTGTTTTTCATCACTTCTTCTGTGCTTCCTGACCCCAAAAAGCAGGCTTAAGTTGCTGCATTCCTCCTCCTTCACCATAGCCAGAGACACAGTTCTCCTCGTTTCAGCAGATGTGCCAAAGGTACTCTGCTCTCCCTCGGGCATAACTTCAAATTTTGGCAAATGCAAAGCTTGGATGCAGTCCAGGAAAAGGTTTTTGTCTTGAAAAAGTGCTTTTGTTTTGTTTTGTCTGAGAAGTAATTTATTTGAGCTTGAAATGTTGTTTGAAACATATTGTTGATACTCTTAAAAATCTGGAGTTTTCTTAATTTTTCAAGGGAGCTCTCACTGAGCTCCAGATGTTTTGCCACTGACCATCAGCTCTGGAAATGGGTAGCCAAGCAGGGAAATTATTATTCCTCTCAGCCTTATCTATACCAGAAGGCACAAGCAGTGACACTGAAAAAATGTCAATTAACCTGCACTGTCGGTAACCTCAGAGGCTTCTTTTTACCTGGAAACTTTTTTTTTTTGGTCGAAAAATTTCCATATGTGTGCGTGTACAAGTCTGGGTGTGCACATGAGCAAAGCCATGGATGTGGTGCTGGAAATCCTGCTGCCTTTGGTCAGCTTTAGAGGGAACTAAAGCCCAGCTGTGCTCACAGTCAGGAGAATTCAGCAGGGCTAACACACATAAAAGCAGACACGAGATCCTTCATGTCTCAGACCAAGCAGCAGGCGTGCTTTGGGTCTTGCAAAAAAAAATGCTGGATTGATGTGAAGCTCTGTGATGGTGAAAATACGTGGGATTTCTGCCACCTGCCCTTTGCATCCATCCTGTATCCTTCTCAAGTCAGCTCATAACCGATTCTTCCCGAGCTTCCAGCTGCTTGGCATATCTTGTGTAAAATAATTAATGATTATGGGGAATGGAGAGATCAGCTATGGGATAGTCAAGCCTGGTCTTGGGCATTTGTATACAGACACTCGTGTGCAGTCAGGGCTCAGTAGCAGTGTCAAAGGGGGAAAAAGATGAATTATAGGGAGAAATGCTAGGAAAAATGGAAAAAAAAAAAAAAAGAGTATATAGGATATTTACACCTGCAGGACTTCCAGCTGGGTATAGAAAGAGGATACAAGGAGGGTCAAAGATGGCTCCTGCATGGGGACAGTGGCATGAGGAAATGTTGGGAGTAAAAGTTGGGCCAAAAGTTATCAGGGCAGGGCACTTTGTGACTCAGATCCGCAGGAACTCAGAGCATAGCTGTAGGAAACCTCGCTCGCTGCTCCGGCTCTTCCAGCCCTCGCTGGGTGTGGTCTCTGGGAGCTGAGATGGACTTTTGGACCAATCCAGGATGGCAAATCCCACGGAATCCTCCTGCAGTTGTGTTTAATTCTAGAACCACAGAATTGTTCAGGCTGGAGAAGCCCTCTAAGATCCCTGAGTCCAACTCTTATCCCAGCACTGCCAATCCATCACTGAGCCATGTCCCTGTGTGCTTCAGTTCCCAACAGATGCCCAAATGGCAGGAAATGAAAACATAAAAAAGGGCAAAATGCTGTATTTTGGGACAGCATTTCACGCACTGATGTTTTGAGCTCTTAGAAAGCCAAGTGGGGTGACAGTCTGCCCCCAAAATGAGCGTTTCCTGAGCTCCAGGCCCCACTGAGACCCCAAACATTGTTTCCTTCACCATCAGGGTGGGCAGGGAAGGAGCTGCTGGTTCATCCCTGGTTTGAGAGGTTGCAGTACAGCCAAGGAAAGCTGCTGAGAGGCTGACCAGGAACATCTGCTCCAGCTGGCTGCTTCCAAGCCCGTGGTCCCCTCGGGTGGCTTTGAGAGTGACGTGCCCTGGGATGGTGTCTGCCCTGACAGCCTGAGCTTGTTGGGTTTGGTTCATTTTGGGTCACAATCCAAAAATTAAGGCACAGGAAAAATGGGCAGGGGCTGGTTCGGTGTGTTGTTGAGGTTTTGATGCTTTGGGTCCAACGAGTGGATATTTCCTGGGAAAACAGTTCCATCAAAAAGCATCCAGCAACCTCTAATTTTACACCAAAGACGAGGCTCGGGAAAAGCTCTTCTCTAAATGATGGGAATTGGATTGTACTAAAATGAGTAGAAGTACTGATAACAATGGCTCCTCCATTGCATGTTGTGCCTCAGTCCCAAGTCCCTGCCTCATGTCTGACTATGGAAAGGTAGTTTTGAAGTGCAGGAGCCTGGACAGAGCCCCCAGCTGCAGGGATAACAGGACAGGGGGCATCAAGACAACCATGTGGAATTGGAAAGATGAGACCCGGCCCACAGGACTGTGTTGGAAGGTAGCACACAGATATATCACAATTATGCTTTTCCGAGGCTGGAAATGCTGGGTAATTGTCTTTCCCTGCCAGTGTGCTCAGGGCACTTTACAACAATAAATTTCACCAGGAGTGCTGAAGAACAGAAAGCACAATAACAGGAAACCTGCTGCTCCAGGAATGCAAGGAGACAGAGCTTTCGTGGAAAAACTGGGGTCTGGGCGTGCAGGATGGTGGAGCCCAGGGTTCTGCCTCGAGGCTGGAGCTCCTGGCGGTGGGTATGGATGGGGAGAGGAGGCAATGGCAGCCCACAGCCCCCAGAGCACTGCCCACCCTGCCTCTGCAACGTGGGAAAGCTCGGGGCTGAACATTGATTTAGGGGAAGGACAAAGTTCTCTTTGCAGCCAAAACAAAATTGTGTGCCAATCAAAAAGGTGTGAGACAGGCTGTTGTTGACCTCTGGGGAGTATCAGAGGACAAAAACCCTTGGAAGGAAATTCAAAAAACAACCTCCAGGGAAGCCAAGAGCTGCTGGAAGAGCTGCAGCACCGCGGTGCCAGGACCTCTGAGCATCCACGTAACCCTCCCTGGAAAGACACCTCTAATATTCCGTCCTGTGCTTAGAAAACATCTTCATCTTGCTTCCTAAGAGGCAGCATGGGTTGAGATTTGGGAGATTCGGTGCCTGGATTATTGCAGACCCTCCTTTAGGGGGAAATCCACCTCCAGCCCTGCCTGAGAGAGGAGAGTGATCCCCTCTCTCCCCTCTTCTGTGTCCTCTCTCCACTCTCTTCTCCCCCCTCTTGTCTCTCATTTCTCCTCTCTCCTCTCTGCAGTGGGTGGTGAATGCAGATCCTTCCAGCAGGTGCCTGTTGTTTTTGAGGCATGTCCTACAGCAGGACCTTGATCTCACTGGGGCCTTAATAATAGCAAGATAGCAAGAATAATCAGAATATATTCCAAAGTGGACAGGAGAGGGTATTTGGCTCGTTTGCAATGGCCATTAGATAGCTGATACTTGCTGTGTTTGCTCTCTATGCTTCAGAGCCATCCATAATTAGAACATATTTTTGTAACCCTATCTTGGAGCAGATTTGATTTTTAGGAAGGAAAAATGTCACTAAATCATTATTATTCATGTGACAAATCCTGAAGGGTAAATTTTTTTTAAACACCACCTCTATCAGTCTCTCCCATGTCACCTAACTTTTATGCAATAACACTGTTCCCTTAGAGATACCGTATAAAATATCTCTCACTTCCCAATATTATTCATAGAATTCCCATTATAGAACATTGAAAACCCAGATTAGAAGAGTACAAGAATATTTTATGACCAGTTTGAAAATGCTGTTACTGCTGCAATAAATTAAGAAGTTAAATTACTCCCACATTGAGTATTGATATACTGTGCATGGCAGAAAAATTCCTTTGAAATATACTGTACAATACATATAGAGAAATTCCAGCCCCTTTGATGGCTGCCAGCAAAGGGGGTTGTGAGGACTTGGGGGTGGGGGACTGGGTTGCCAAGTTTGATTTTTAAAGCAACGAGTTGAGCAAAGGCAAATTCAGAAGAGAAAAATTTTATACAGATAATTGGGAATATTGGGACATTTCATTTAATGGCCAAGTCCCTCATTCTTCTCGCATTCTTTATGAACTCTAAAGACAGGATATTTCTTGGTGCCGCAGACCCAATTTTCTGTAATATTATTTTCTCTTGCTTATATCTGTGTGGACATTTATTTGTGGCCTTTACCTGACCACTGTATTCTGTGATGTGTATGTGCGTTATTATATTAGGTTGTTTTTTCGTTGGTGGTTTTTTTTTGGTTTTTTTTGCTGAATGGTCATTCAAACTCAAATCTTTGACTGCCAAGGGAAAAGCAGAAAAAAATTAGGAATGTTAGATACAGTCTAGCTGATGAGATATACCTGCTTTTAGACATAAAGATGCTCAACTAATTAATTAAATCAACTTTTAAGCTTTATTTCTAGTTGTTTGCATCATTGGAGTGGTGTAAAGGCACCAGAATGTGCCAGATAATTTTGATGCAGGAATTTATGTGCACAAATTATCTTTTTTTTTTCTGCTTATGCAGCTTCAATTGTGAAGCATTGCACAGGGAGCTGCACTTATACAAAGTGGTTGTTACAACTTCAGGTAAGACCTGATCTTTCTCATTTATTTCCCCGTGTTGTCTGCTGGGCAAAAACCCCCATTTTATTAAGGAAAATAATTGGAGAGATTTGCCTGTTAGGCCAGATTGGCAACCAAACCACCTATTTTGCAAAAAATGTAACAAAAGAGCCCTTTTGCACATTTTGCAGAGGAATCCAAAGAGCTGCTGCAGCATAAGCAGCTTATCGGGCTTTGCCAAGAGCCCAGCACATTCAGGCCTTGAGTTTACAATAATAATTACAGTGTATTTTGCTGATTGCAATGTTCTGGCCCAACAGGGCCTGTTAACTAAGCTGGCCCTGGAATTGAGCACCTCCAAGTAATGTGATCTATTTATTAACGAGCGCTTTTTATGGGAGCGTCCATTCTGAGCTCCCTCGTTATTCCACAAACTGGGAACGGGCTTTCAGCAAGAGTCGTTTATAGAAAACGAAGCAGAGGAGTTATTTAAGAGCAGCGCAAACCTCGATTAAGCTCTGGTGTGTGTTTTTAAGGGTTATTCTTGGAGGATTTTCCCTCTCAAGGAAAGCGAGGCAATGAAGGGTAGAAGCCGAGCAGAATGTTTTTCCCTAGATGCGCCAAAAAATTCACTCAAAGATCAGCAGCAGCTTTCTGTAAATCCCAAGCTTAGGCGTGCCTGTCGGACCCTTGACTTTCCTGTGGAGTTGGAGTTTCTAGGATTGAGCCCAGCCGGGGAAACGCTCAAACCCACGTGGATCCGGCGCCGATCCGCGGCCCGAGACCCCGCGCTGCCCACGGCGCTGCATCCCCGTGTACAATCATGTAGCAGATCATGTATTCATTTGTATTATTAACTAAAGCCTAACAGAGCTGTAGAGCCAGCCGAGCAGAAGGGATGCCCAGAGGATCATGGGTTCCCGGCATGCCCCGCTCCCTTGGAAAGGCGCTGACTCACTCCCCGAGCAATCAGCGTTGTGTGCCATTACAAATGGGCTGGTTAATAGGCCTGCATCCATTATCATTAGTGCATCTCAGCACGCAGGTACATGATGGGGCCTGCCAGCGCATTTGCTCCAGCTCACTGAGCCAGGGGCCATGCTCCATTGCAAATGAGGATGAGGAACACCTGCTCCAGGGTTTTTCGGCAGACCGGAGTCATCCTTCACATCTCATGCAACACTTGTTCTGTCAGAATGCAATGCTGGCACCGGCCGGAGCGGGGCTGTGCCAGGCGTCCGACTAAAGATTAGACACTTCCCTGTGGTCTCCTGCTCAAGTTCAGCTTTGAAAATTCTTTTTTTTTTTTTTTTCAAAGAAAGCTTTTAAAAATTTATCAAGTTCGTATTAGGCATTCAGTCATTATGTTAAGGGTTTAAAAATAAAGATGAAAAAAAGAGAAACTTTGCTTCAGAAATTAACTTTTTTTTTTGGCAATTAGAATGGCAGCATAAAATATTTATTGAGTCTGATAATTTTATTCACAGTGCTGAGTGCTGGCTGTTTGGATACATTTTTTGAGAGAGGTTTTATTCTTGGAAAATTGATTTTTTTTTCCTCCCTATTTTTCTTTCTGGTCTTCTGCAACTATTCCCAGTGTTTGTGGGATTTTCTTTTTAATTGTCTGCACCGGGTGACCCGAGATGTGATATTGGACACTAACCGAAAGGGGAAAAATATGATAAAATATTGCCTTCTCCAGGCACATGTCTTTCCATCCAGAGGCCTCTGCTCTGGCTGCCCTCCAGAGCCAGGACAAAGGCTTTCCTCATCCTGCTCCAAAAGGCACAACTCTCGCTGCCAGCCCCAGGCTCGCTTGTTTGAGGCACTGCAAACCAAAATGAAGGGAGAAAAACCAGTTGGAATTTGAAGCAGCAGCTCTTGAGGTTTGTAATTTACGCTGAAGGGCACAGTGAAGGTGGCAGCGTGTCCTTCTCGTCTCCCTGTCCTGTGTAACGGGGATTTTGTGGGCACTGCTGGCTGCCAAAGCTTCTCAGTCCTTGAGAAAAAGGAACCCGGCAAGTGTGAGCAGCTGGGGGATGCTGTCGGGCTCATGCACATCCCCTCATCCCAAAGGATCACTTCCCGCCGGGAAGAGTCCTCCAAATCACTCCCTGGGGTGACCGATGGTGATTGGAACATTGATGTCCTCCAGTGCCACGTCCCTGGTGAATGAGGAATCACCTTCTGAATCAAAGCTGGAGCCGAGCTGGGGCAGGAGGACAGTCCCTGCCACATCCTGCCCCTGCCAAAAATGCCACTGCAATGCACACTCCTTGACCAGTGTCTTTGTCTCCCAGGAAAACAGAAGGAATGGGAGTTGTCTGTCTCTCCAAAATTCAGGTAAGAAAACCTGACTTGGAACAAGGCTTTAACCAAGAAATTCCTGTTTGCTTTTCATGCTTTTCTTTTTCTCAAGAGTTATTCCTTCGCCACCTTCCCCAGTCCTCCTGTCCACGCTGCAGATGCTTTAGGTTCTGCTTGCAGAGCCTCCAAGAAAATGACAACTATTTCAGCAGGAAGCCTCATCTGGTGGAATCCACAGTGACGAAATGATGCTGGAAGTGATAGATCTGCTGCTTTGATGCTCTGCCAGGAAGGGGAGTCCTCAGCTTGTACTTCAGGATCCCAGGTCTTATCTCTGCTTTATGCCCAGGCACTATCAAAAATGCTTCTCAGGATCCATCCTTGTAGCCATTATGAGCTTTGATGCTCAAATGAAATCTTGAACTCTTGTTCCTTAAGGTGCTTCTTGATCCCTCTCAGGTGTGAGTTCCTTTTTCATAATTTGATGAAACAAAAAAGCTGTGGGAAGCACTGAAGTGAACGATATGGGTTAGAGATTTGTGTTAAACGTCTGAGGTTTTCTGTATTTTCCATATCATGACACAAAAATATTCTCATTTCTTCTTTTATTCCGGTTACTTCAGAAGGTGTTTTTAGGGCTGTCCTGCACCAAATGCCCTTGGATTGCTGCTGGAGATGTCCCTGCCTTCCCCAGGGGATCATGGGCTGGTCACTGATAGCTCAGTATCACACACAGAAAAAAGTTTAAAAGTTTCAGATCACTTTGTGTACATTTCAGGGAGAGAGAGATAAAAAATCTTCATCTTTTGAAATGCAGTTGTGGCATTTTTGATCTGTGATAGAGTTCAGCAAATCGAAGAAGGAAACAGTTGTCCTATGAGTTTGGAGGGACCATCCACCCACCCAGAGCTGTTGGGAAGTGCTGGGATCTGGAGTGGGACCTGAGGGAAAAGTATGAAAAGAGACCAAATACAGAGACATCTCACACATTGCAGTGGGAAATTTGGGAAGCAAAATATTTCCAGTTGCATTTAAGAGATACAAATTAGCATTTATCCTTTTTCCTTGTTTAAAGCATATTTCTAGGTCTGTGCCTTTTGAAGGATTTGGGTTTGATGGGGTTTTTGCTCATGTACTCCAAATGCCTTAATTTTAATTTCTATCCATCCACTGAGAGCTGTTCGAAGTTGATGTTGCTGCAACACTGGAAAGAGAGAGGTGCTGGGAAGGCCAATTTTCCACTCATCCAGGTCTGAAAATCCTGAGGAAAAGCTGTTCAGAAGGATGATAGTAATGCAGAATGTGTATAGTTGATGCAGGCTAGATACGGGGATATTTTAATTAGAAGCAAGAGTAGGAAAATTAGGTTTTGGGTTGGACTTTTCAACGAGTAACTCTAGAGGAATGTCTGGAAGACTGTAGAGGAAGCAGTCCCTCGGGATCAATCTGTAAGTCTGGGTTTGGGAGAAGGCAGAGTCAGGCAATGAGAGACAAGCCTGATAATTGTCTGGGGATGCTAAAAAATCTTGGTTTTCTTCTGTCACAACAGAAATAAACAATATCTTCCTTTTTTTTTTTTTTTCCCCTCCCCACTCCACGGGGAGTACTGGGTACCTACTGGGACTCTTATCACACACTACAGGGAAGAGCTCCAGAGGGATATATGGAATATTGTTATTGGCTTGGAGCACAGTGGTGCACCCTCGGTGCTCAGGAGAGTTTCTTACCCAGCACCCCAAAATCCAGGTGTAGGCACGCACCACTCTGGGCCTCAGCATCCCAAAAACCACCACCTTTCAAAGTTAATTTGGCCACATCAACAATAAATATTTAAAACATATCTGATATAAAATTTTTTAAGCATAACCTTGAAGCTCAGGCTGTGTTTGCATGCTTTGCTGGCTGAATAGACCTCAATATGTGTTTTTAAAATCCCAATCCCATCAGGATGTCAAGCAAACAGAACCTCTACCCACCTTCCATATACTTTAAATACACAGATGCTGCTGGATGTAGCTGCTAACTGCAGAAAGGGCTGAATCTAATTTGGATATTCCAAGTTTATGTAATTCCTAACCTCGTTTTGTTCATTGTGCTGCAGCCTCGCCCTGCGATGACCCATCCCTTCATCCCAGAGATGGAATGGCTGCATCCAGACGTGCCAGGGAGCCCTGGGCCCGTGATGTGACAGCCCAGCCCAGCTCTGAAACCACGTCTGTGGAGGTGAGAGGCTCGTGCATTAACCCACTTGTGCTGCTACATTTTTAAAGCACTTTATTTTTAATATTGAAAAGAGGAAAATCATCCTATATTGGGGAGAAAAAAAACAAACCAGTTAACATCATGGATTGATGTGGATGGTGCTGACAGAACAAATATAAAGAGAAGTTGGATTGGGCATATTCTGGTTTATTTTGGGGCAGGGCTGCTCAGCATCCTGCGGTTTTAGGGTGCTGGGATCTGCGTGCCAGGGCGCTACTACCCACTCCCAGTGCAAGCACACAATATATTCTCATCCCCAAAAAGCCAAACTGAGGTTTTGGCTGAAGGAGCACATTTCATGGGATATTTGGCTGGTTAACCCCTGGTTCCTCAGCTGTTTTCCTGCACTTTCTCTTCTCCCTTCCCCAAAATTAAATGGTTAAAGGACAGCCTGCAATATTTAATACCAGATTTCAGTGTTCTGCCCAGATTTTTCTATCACCTGTCCCTGGACGCTGTGATGCTGAAATACGGGGAGGGGATCAGTGGGCTCTTTTCCCAGTTGTGGAGCAGGTTGGGGTGCACCACCACCTCCTGCCCATGGCTTGACCAGCTTACCTGGTCACCTGTGCTGCCCCACTTTTGCCAGGGGAGAGTTTTCCCTGTGCCAGTGCAGAGCCCTGGGTTTGTGAAGCACATGGGTGGAGACAGGTCTGAGACACAAAAACTCTTATTTATACATGCAGCCTCATCAGGATTTGTGTCAAAGTCTCCAGAGATGCCCTCCAGCTTCCTTAAATTTCATTTTTTTATAATGAAGATAATTTTGAGTTTTACAAGCACAAAAATGTCTAAAACTAATAAACATTTCATGCACGTGTCAAAAGACGCTTAAAAAGCAGCCAAACCATGGATTTTTTAACAACAGAGGGGGGATAACAACGAAAAACCCACAACGCACTCCTTGTTAGCCAAGTTCCTGCAGTCCGAGCAAATTTTTAGAGATGAGTTATAAACCTCAGATTAATGGAGCTTTAATGGAAGTGCTGACACTTCCTAAAGCTGGAGCAGCCCTACAAAAACCCCACATCTCACTGCTGACCTCATCCCTCCTTCCCAGGATGGGAATAATGCAGCACTTGAGGGAATTAAGGCACGGGGGCTCCCGAATGTTCTCGCCCTCCTTTTTTGTGTGAGCTCACAGGAAAGGGATTTGGCAGGAGGATTTGGCAGCCTGGCAGCCCGTGCGGAAACAAAAAGAGCAGCTATCAGTGCAAAACGGAGCAGCCTCGGTGGTTGGTGGCCACCCAGCCCCGCTGGCCCCTGCTTCAAACACACAGCGCTGGGCTTACCGTGGGGCTTAGGAGGAAAGGCTCTTAGAGCCACCATCCAAGGGCTGGAGATATCTCGCGTTGGAAATGCCACTCATTGATGCTTTGATGGTTTTTTGGGAGGTGTTTGCACCAAGTGATGGAGTGGTTTGGTTTCCCGGTGTCATTTCGGTCTGCAGAGATGGATTTGGGGTTGTGTGTCTGTGTACAGCCGTGCAGCTCTCGGCGAGGTGCACGTGGGGAGGTACAGCAGCACCGAAGTACAGCCTGACTGGTACACAGCAGCTGGCTCACTTTTATCACCAGCTTTGCCTCGAAACATCCAATTTTAATAATCAAATTAGAGCCAAGGCAAACCTGCACAGGTGAGAGGAAATCTGTGAGCGTGATCAAAACCACATTTCTGATTCAGGACGAAATCGCAGGCTACAGGGAGGTATACATCTGTAAATTATACAGGAAGCTTTCTTCAACAACTGATTCACCCTGACAGTTTTACTGGAGTATATGAAAATTAGTATTAAAGATGTGATATGTAGGCTTCTTTCCAGGAATTCCAATCTGGTTTCAATAAAATGAAAACACTGATTGGAAGTGAAGTTGCCTTCCGGTTTTGCCTTTGGCTATTATGTGTTCATTCGTGAAATGACTGAATTCCACAACTACTTTTAATATTCACCTTTTGAGTTCATCTCCTGTACTGGACACATTGGAATGATTAAAATAGCACTGACTCCTGAAGCCGGATTCTCTTTAATTTGAAACAGCCTGGGTGCCGAGGAGGAAAAAAATATTAAAAAAAAAAATGAATGCTCTGTTAAGTCCATCCTTTCTTAACATCCAGTTGCTTCAATGCCTGTTTAGGGTGGAATACTAATAAAGAAGCGGGTGAAACATCCCTGAATAACTGTGAAAGAGCACAGTTCCCTGCTCCCCATCCCTGTCCCTGCAGGTTGCTGCTCCCGGTGCTGTCTGCTGGCTGGAAGCTTTGCGTGCTCCGATGCTTCGGAGTCTCGGTGCTTTGGCAGCTCCTGGCCCTGCACATCAGTGCCACTGTGTGCTCAGCTCCTGCCAGGGACAGGGCCTGGGAAAAGGGGTGCGGAGTGGAGATTTGGGGCCAGCAGATGTAAATATTTAAGCTATCCGAGGTTTTGCAATACAAACTGTTGCCTTCCAGCTTATTGTTCCAAACGGCTTTTGCATCCTGAACCTGCGGGAGTTCCGCGCCAGATGAGCAGACCAGCTTCTTGCAGAGCATGAGTGATTTTATGTGTTGAGGAGCTCGTAAAGAAATCCAAATTCCCCTGGATTTGCTAACACCTTCCAGACTACGCTCGGTGTTTTGAGGCCGTATTGTCCTGGAGATGGAGAAACTGGATCTGCTGTTTTAGGGAGGTGCTGGCTGGAGGTGCCGTGGGGCAGAGCTCAGTGTGGCATCCAGGGTGCTTACCTGGGCTGCCGTGACTTAATTGTAGTCAGTTATGCAATTAAATTTATTTTTTGTTTCATTATTTTATATGGAAAAGCTGGTGCTGGTACTGGTGGCAGTGACCCCCTCAGAAAGTTCCTTCCCCCAGGGCCTGTGTTTGCTGTGGGGCGTCCCTGAGAAGGTTCCCACAACCCCAGAGGAGAGAGAAAACGACACAGACAGTGCCATGGGGAGCAAGGCGTGGTACCCAATTTTTGGGACATTTGAGGGGACGTTTTCTCCTCAGCACCACTGGAGGTCCCAGCCCCAGAACCCACCACACCCGACCCCATCCGCTGTGGACCAAAAGGACATCTATAATAAACAGGAATATTAAAAACTTTAGCACCTCTGTGGAACAAAGGAAAGCCCAGGGAAGTAATTTCAGCCTCTGTATTCAGTCACCTCTCTGGCAACCTCTGCAATGAGTATTCTGGCAAGTTATCTCGCTGAGGGAGAGCCTGACTTTCTGCAGTTGTCCAAGGCAATCTTTGATTAAATTTTGGATGCTGTTACTTAGACACCCGCTCCTGATGCACTTACCATATTTTGCAAAGAGAAGGTCTCTGTGAATTGAAAATTTCTGGTTATGTGCATTCAAGGTCATGCATAAAACAGCGTCTAGGATCATGGAAAGTTGAGGAATTTAATCAAAATGCTGCTCTATAGTTTGGTGTGTTTTGTAGGATTAGGAGGGGCACCAATAATGCTGTCAATGCAGAGCTCATTTGGACACTTGTGAATTATTGAGCTGCAGAGCAAACCTCAGCACAGCCTAAATCAACAGTTTTCCACAGTGCTGTTGGCAGCAGAAGTTCCTGATGGTTCTTCTTCCACACTGGAGGGGGACAAAATTGCAGTAGCAGGTACTTTGGGGGGAAAAAACCAGTTGCAGGCTTTGGGATATCTGACTCTGTATTTTTGAGGTTCACCAGAAAGAGGCAGAACAGAACCCCTAAACAAATTTAAGAACTTGTCACTCCCAGTCAAAGTAAAAATAAAAAAGTTCAGCATTTTAAAAGAGAGTAAAATCCACCCGGGGAATCTGCAGTACATCCCTATGGCTTCAGGTGACTGCTCATACCCTGTGTCCCAAAACCAACCCCTGGGAATCCTCCAAGGTGCAGTGGGAGAGGGTCAGTGATGGGAGGGGTGACAGGAGGGCCTGTCCCATCTTCCCTGGGGGAATTCTCCTAATCCAGGGTCACCAGGACTGCACTCAGAGCACATGGCAGAGGAGGAGGATACCTGAGTGGTGCTCTGTAAAATTCTTCTTCCCTTTTGGCAACTTTTTTTGGGACAGGAGGCTGGACGGGAGATAAAGGTGCTTGCTTAGGTACCACTACAAAAAGAAAATTCTATCCTATTGTATTTTGTGAAAATACCTCACAGATTTGAATGCAGTCCATAATGCTTTTTGACCTTTGTTTTCTCCTTAGGTGTCACAGACCACCCTGAGCAGAGTGCAAGGTGCCCTTACTGCACTGATGTTATGAAACTGTTACGAAAATTCAGAGTACTGAGGTACCCAGGGCTTTTTCTGTCCTTTGAAAAGTTTGATTCTGTAATTAAAGTTAATTTAGAGGATGAATTATATTTTATGTATATGTTAGTATTTATATTAATATTTAATGTGTGCATTAAATACATATCTGGCCTTAGCTATGAACATGTTAATGACCTTAAGTCCAAGCATTCTCCCTTTCCCCCGAATGAAACCGAATACTATTTTTAGTGATTTAACCCTATAGTATTTTCCTAAATTCTGAAGGTGTTTTTACCAACTTCAATATTCTCCAAATGTTCTCTGCACTCCTTCTCTTTTGAATTTCAGAAATTAATTCAGTGATCTCAGAGCTGAGCATGGTGGCTATGTAGCTTTGCCTTATCTTTCAGTTTTCATTAGCAAATTCTTGAAGTTGTTTATTATAAACAAAACCTTTTTTTAAAAATGCGTATTTTATTATGGGTATTTTTATGGGGGTCTTTTTTTGTTTTTTTTTAAAATGGTTTTTATTTTTTAATGAAACACACATTGTCTTCCTAAACAATGACGTAAAGCTGAGCCAAGCCAAGCATGGGCTCTTCCTTAAGGACTGGGTGCAAAGAATGGATTTGCAGAAGGTTTTTCATTGCTTTCCTGGGCTCTTCCATGGCTCTGCCTCAAATTGGCAGTGGCTGTCAGGTGAAATAAGAAATGTAACCTAAGGAGTGTGGGGCTGGGGACGCGGAGCCGCAGCCGAGCCCTGCTCCCCGCGCCCTCTCCCTTCTCCTTAACGCCTCCGAGCTGCTCCCAGTCTTCGGCATCTCCCCCCCCAAATCTTGGATTCCTCCCCCACAAACACTGCTAACTACTAACTCATAAAACATATCAGCTGGGTTTATTACTTTTAACCATCTTTCCAATTGTGCTATAAAATAAAGGCAGATGCCATTTTAAGATCTTATTATTATCAAGGGCCAACTCCTCCAGCAGCACCTGCTTAGCAGCAATCTGCTTGTTTATAGTCCCTTTTTTATAGGTGACAGTTTAAGGTGGCTGTTCTCCTGTTACAAAGAGTTCTTTTTAATGTGGCAGAAGTGGCACGCACAGTAGGTGAGCTCCTTTCTTTCATCCAGTGATATTGAGACGGGGTCGCAGGTTCACCTGTGATTTTTGCTTGACAGCTTCGCCACACACATCAGGCTCTGCCAAATGCTCCGCCATTAATTTATGATTTAAAGTAATTAACTTTTGCTGATTAAAGTAATTATTTCAAGTGCATTGCACTCAGGCCCAAATGATGCTCACAGCCCCCTCTCCAGTTTGAGCTAGCAGCATGCCAAGTGCTTAAAAGCTGCACCAGGGAGCTCGCGGTGGCTTCTGCCAGTCTAACAGATCTGCCATGTTTATGGCTGACTTGTACTAACTGCTCATTTTAATGCCGAATCCTGGCAGAACATTGACACAGTGTGAAACCTTCATCCGGTAAACAAGACAAGCTTCAAATTGGTGACATCGATGACAGTGAAAACTGTTTAAATGAATCTTGCCTCCAGCCTTCCAGAGGTATTATGTTTTTGAGTGCTGCTCCTTCTCCAGATTGGCTGTTAAACAATTTACAGCTTTATCCAGCCTCTGCCTTTAGCGTTATGCAGGTGCAAAATTCAGGCTTCTTCGCTGGATTGGAGGCCAAAAAAAAATCTCTCCGACCTCCCCCTCCTCAGAAAAGCCCCACCCAGACCCCACCAAACCCTTTTAAAGCAGCTTCAGAGAGAAACGTGCAGAAGGAGCTTCCTTTGAAAATAAATCTGCCCTTTTGAAAGCGTACACGGGTTGGGAAGCTGCCTGGCATGTCCCGAAGTTAACATGTTTTGTGTGGGAGCCAACGTTGGCTGGTTTATTGTGCCTTCCCTGCGCAGGAGAAGGATGCACAGCAGAGCGCCGGGCGGGATCGCGTGGAATTCTGCCAGCGCCGGGCACCGCGGCAATGAGCTTTGTCTTACTGGCACCAAATGTTCCCAAAAACTTACCTTTGGGGTTGTGTTATTTCTTTGTTTTTCACCCCTCCCTGGAGAAGATATTCCTTGGGAATATCCTCTTGTAAAGAGCTGTGGGATTTTGGCTGCTGCTTGCTGACTGAAAACGAGCAACCTGATGGTTAAATCTGTAGGAGTAAAGGTATCCAAGATGGAAAAAAAAATATTCCCAGTACTATAAATACACTTAGTTGGATTTTTTCCTGATTTATTTTATTTATTTATTTATTTATTTATTTATTTATTCAAATCAAATTTTAGTTTGGGAGGGGGAAAGGAAACAGTTTTGATCAGGGGCAGTGTGTTTTTTCCTGCTTTGCTGAAATGACTGTCAGTTTTAAAAAGCTACTCACATTATCCCTCTCTCCTCTTCCAGTGCAATTGTAAAGAAATCTAATTTCATCTGTAATAAAGCACCTGATGGGCAGTGATCCCTGGCAAACAATATTTCAGCTTAATGCTAAGCATTGAAAAAACATCATCGAAAAATAAAGATGCCAAGAAAAATCATCTGTGTGTTAGCTTGGCAGCCGTCCTCAGAAATGGGAGGGATAGCTCGACAGTGAGCCTGATTTGGGGGTTTTCTCCCTTTTCTTTGGGTAATGAATGAAGTGTGGAGGGAAGGGAGGCAGCGGCGAGGGAGGGCCGGGAGCCGCGGCCGAGGAACCGCTCAGCCGCGCTCCCCGCTCGCCTCGCGAGCAAACACTGAGCTCGCTGCCAAACTGGGGCACTTTGGAGCTGCGAGGGAGCCCAGGCACTGAGCTGAGAGCACCAAAATCGCTTCTCAGAGCCTGTGCCATGGTCGTGATGTGTCCTCACCCCGTCCTCTCTCTGCGCAAGGCGTGCTGTAAACACACCCCAGAGCGAGTTTCGCAGAAAATGATAATGCTGCTTTTTAAGAACTGATTGGAAAAGGTGTTTTGAAAATGCTTGTCAGGAATAAGATAGAGACAAAGGAGTTTCACCGGTTTGATTTTTTTTTTTTTTTAATTTTTTTTTTAAAATTTTTTTCTAGGTCTCCACATAGGATCACAGAATGGTTTGGGATTGAAGGGACCTTAGAGATCATCTAGTTCCAACCCCCCTGCCATGGACATCTTCACATCCAATAATGTCTCTGAAAATGTAATAGGACTGGAAAACTAATCTAGGAAAAATTTTTTCGAAGCAGAACATGTCTGGGATTTACTCAGGACCTGATCCAAAGTCCCCTGAGATGGACAAGAGCCAGTTGGTGGCCTCAGCCTCATTTGAGTCCCCTGTGCTGTCTGCAGTTGTTCCAAGCTCAGCCAATCCTTTCCTGCGCTGGCTCAAGGAAAGTGATCATAATCCTCAAAGTGTTCCGAGGAGGATAAGAGCAGGATTTGATACTGCAGGGATTGTGAGTGGCTGTGGTTGGCATGGGGGAGGCTGGCAAAGCTTGGATCTCACAGCAACAGGAGTGGCAGTGCCACCTGGGGTGGAAATACCAAACACTGTTTTACGCCACGGGGTTGGAGATGCCTGGCAGTGCCCATTGGCAATGCCATGGACTGGGCATCCTTAAATATCTTGAGGTTTTGGGTGGGGCAAAGCAGGGATGCTCCCACTGGGGTAGAACCCACAGCAGAACTGTCTCCATCCTCCAGATGAGGAGGATGTCCCTTGAGCCGTGACAATGGTGAAAATGCTCGAGGTCTGGTCGGGTGAAAAGTGCAACAGACACCAGGTAAAAACTATCAGGAGTTCAGAAATCCAACATGCAGATGTGAAAGGCGCGTTTTAATTTAATCCCTCGGAATTATGAGAAGCATAAAAGTCCCATTATGGAATGGCACAATGTATTAGCAGTTAAAGGTGTTAAATCAAACCAAGGTACTTGATGTTAATGGGCAAAGCGACTGTGTTTAAACAGTTGTCTACTTATTAAATCTCTAATTAAGGACATGCAAACCAAGTGGCAAAGATTTTCCACTAAACATGATAAATTGTGATTAGCAGAATGTTTTTAATGTGCTGCAGAGCAAGCCAGTTTTATTAAAAAAGAACAGAAGCCACCCAAATTTCTCCCAGCAGCTTTACCTGTAATGATAGTGGTACCTCTGCAGGTCACAATAAATTGATTTTCGCTGTGTGCATTAACCCCTGACTGCAGTTTGGTTCCTAATTTTTCTGTTTTTACAGCCCTTCTTTACAGCATCTTTTGGGATTTATCTCAAGCAGGCCAGACAAGCTGGAAGTGACTTTTTGGAAGCTGCCTGACGACTTTCTGCCTGGATTGCGTGTGATGTGAGTGCAAGTATTTTCTTGCTACAGTACACCCCTCCATAGGAATAAGTGCACTTATTTGACTCAATCAGCCATCTGTGACTCCATCAGCCACAGTGGAAACTAATGGTAATTGCCAATTGTTAACCAGACAATAGCAGATGCTAACTTTAATATCCAACAGTGCTCTTCCGAGCATCTTTTATGGAGACATGGCCTCACTTTAATACGTGTTTTCTTTCCCCAAAATAAGGCAACTTAGTAAAGGCTGATTAGCCTAGGGAGCTATGTGACTTGAAGCAATGAACTTCCAGGAATGGCAGCCCATGTGCTGTTTCTGGGCCATAATGTCTACAATGTCAAAATTTAGAGGACTGGATTTAAAATTCTTCTCGGAATGCAGTTTTTTTCCAGTGAAATTTCACAAACAGCCACGTCCTGGATGCTAACATGGCAGCGATGCCTTTCCTGGCAATGTCCTTGCTTCCTATTAGATAATCAATTAGTCTCACAACATTAAAAAGCAAAATGCTGCAACAGGATTTTCCACCAAATTCAAAAATATTTACTAAAGGATTTCATTGCTCCTGTTTATTTACATCGAAGCCCGAAGGCCGCACTACATAATGCTGCTGCTCTGGCACCAAGACAGCTCTGCAGCCTCGGCCCCGAAGGACATCTGGAGTTTCTGGGTCTCAGCAGTTCCTTTTTGCAGAAATTTGCTTGCAGAAAGTAATGAATGAGCCCATTTTCACTTCGACTGGGGCCTGCAGTCTACGGGAGACATTAGGAGCAATTTGTAGTCAACGTGCAGGTCTGTTCCATCTAAAATATTATCAATGAGCTTGTCAACCCGAGCCTTAACCTTCTTTGTTATTTTCATCTGCTCCTCTCTCAGATGTCTCTCCTCGTACCCATAACCTCTGAAGACTGGCAACAGGATGTCATACACCTGTTTTGCTCAAGGCTGGGACTCGGAGCCCTGCGCGAGGTTGTGTCGGCATTGGCTCGCTCGCTGCTTTGCTCAATGTATATGTCAGAATGTCAGATGATCGTTGTTGTATCTGCAGCTGTTGCATGAGCAGAGTGCCAGGGGCACAACTTTCCTGCAGTGAGCTTTAATTTGCTCTCCCCTCCCTGAAGAGCTCCCGCGCTTCACCTTGCTGCTGCTGCTGCAGCTGGAGGAGAGCTCAGCCCGCGTGCAGCTGAGGCTGCGGCACGGGAGGCAGGGAGGGAGGCAGGGATGAACGCAGGGAGGCAGGGAAAGAAGAGAGGCAGGGATGCAGGAATGGAGGCAGGGATGGAGGCATGGAGGCAGGAATGAAGGCAGGGATGCAGGAATGGAGGCAGGGATGCAGGGATGGAGGCAGGGAAAGAAGAAGAGAGGCAGGGATGCAGGAACGGAGGCAGGGAGGGATGCAGGGATGAAGGCATGGAGGCAGGGATGAAGGCAGGGATGCAGGAATGGAGGCAGGGATGGAGGCATGGAGGCAGGAATGAAGGCAGGGATGCAGGAATGGAGGCAGGGATGCAGGGATGGAGGCAGGGAAAGAAGAAGAGAGGCAGGGATGCAGGAACGGAGGCAGGGAGGGATGCAGGGATGAAGGCATGGAGGCAGGGATGAAGGCAGGGATGCAGGGATGGAGGCAGAGATGCAGGGATGGAGGCAGGGGTCCAGATGAAGAGGTAGGCATGGAGGCCACATTAGAGGCAGGGATGCAGGAATGGAGGCAGAATTTGTGGCAGGGAAGGAGGTGGGGAGGCAGAGAAGGAGGGAGGCAGGCAGGGGTGCAGGCAGGGAGGCAGAATGGCAAGGAAGGAGGCAGGCAGGGAGCGAGGGAGGAAGGGAAGGAGACAGGTACGGATGGAGCCAGGGAGAAAAACAGGTAGGGAAGCAGCGATGGAGGCAGAGAAGAAGGCAAGGAGGCAGGGAAGGAGGCAGGCAGGGAAGCAGGGAAAGTGAGGCAGGCAGGGAGGCTCAGCACCAGCCAGGGCACAACTTGGTGGAGGTGCTGCAGACTGCTATTTGCATCTTTGCTCAATGAGGCATTTTCCTAATTGTTTGCAGGAAGGAATTGTGAACACTGAGGGATTTATATTTGTGCGAGTCAATCTGTAGTATATTTGGATGCTGTTCCAACAGAGCTACTCGTAGCCTAAATAAGCCATAACCTGCCAAGATATTCATGAGAGATCTGACTAGGTTTTTGACTGCTCTCAGAATTAGGTTGACAATCAAAACAGATGTAGAATGAGACTGCAACTGGATTGCCAAAGGCAAAAAACTCCTGTCAAATTCTTTAAAGGAGTGAGCTGATAAACCACTGTAATACATGGGAATAGTGGACATTAGTGACTAGACAAGGACACATATGTCCACCTTCAGTGTTGCTCGGAATTGTGGATTTGTTTCTCAAATTAGGTAGCAAGGGCATTGGAAAAAATGCTTTAAGATACACAGGTAGTGAAAGTTTAAAAAGACATGGCATTGCTGCATGAATATTACAGGGTGTTTCTCAGGGTTTTTAAAAAATATGTGTTTTTGTGGGATTGCTGCATTGCTGAATGACATATTGGGAAGGCACAGATCATCTGTAATTTAAAAGAAGAAAGCAATAGAGAGTTTGATTAAAAAGCAACACAGTAATGTATTGCTGGATATTGCTTGGTTACATCTATTATTAAGGGAGACATGAAACATTTTGTCTTTCACTTGAAACGTTAACGAAATCAGGATTAAATATATAAAATGAGGCTTCATCTTTAATAAGGAGAATGGGTGTAGTGGCCTAATATGTACAACTGTATCTTGTCTAAGAGTTGCAACTCATAATTCCTGCATCCAGGTCTTCATAGCAGCAGGAAAATGAGAGTTTTTGAGGGATGAAGCACAAGTGTGAAAGATACTGGTGGGAGAAAAAAACATCAACTGGTTTTACAGCTGCCTGCTGGACAAAATCCCTGGCTGGAAGGACATCTCTGGGTGGAGAGATCCATATGGGGGATCTTCATGGTGTTTCACGATAAGGATGACTGAAAAATATGGAATGATAGGGATGGCTGACAAATACAGAATGATACATTTGCTTGGGGAGAATGCTGCGTCATTCAAAAGGGAGCCTTTCATAGGGTTTGTTTCAATGAATAGCTTGAATAATTATAGAACAAGTCATAGAGCACTTTTCAAAATGTTTTACAAATTAATCACGTTTTTTGAAATAACCTTTGTTCTTCAAATGTAGCTTGTAGGTGGGTTTTAGGTGTTTTTCAAAGAGAAAGATGTTTCAGAATTGTATTTAGAATAATATTTTAACCTCAGAAAGCTTTTTAAGGATTATTTCCATGCAGAAGGCTGCTTGCCTTATTTTTTGTCTCAAACAGCTGTACAGGGGTCAGGATGGAATTGTCCTCCTCAAACCTGCCTCCAAAATATTGCCACCTTCCCCAAACCTTTCTGTATAGATGGCAAAACATTCAATTCACACCTTGAATTGGCTGGTTCTGCTCGGGACCTGCACGTGCGCGTCCTCCAGCTCCGGGCAAAGGGCTCTGCGTGGTCTCCTTCAGATTTCTGGCCAATCCACACGAGCCAGAGCAGCTGGGACTGTGCCTGCCGGGAGCTGGCTGCCAGCCTGAGCCTGGCAACTTGGCCGGGTGGTCACTTGGCACACGAGGGCCGTGGCACCGAACTCACTGGCACTGCCCAGCTGAGCGTTGGAGGACCCTGTCCCTGCTGGCAAAATCACTCTCCCTGCTCCAGCGATGAAGATGGATTGGTCCAAGTGGAGCTTCAGGGCCAAAAATAAGCTGGAAATGTGAGCTCGAGCTGCTCTGCCATCCTGGCCAAGTCCTCTTCCATAGACACATATTTTGTCCCATGGGGACCTTGGAGCACCTCAGGGCTTGCAGAAACCCCCGGAACAAAATGTTCATGACATTTCTTTTGGCTCAGCTGCCCTTTCTCTTCTTTCCATGAGGATCTCTCCCATCTATTAATACCTCTATAATCTTTTTAATTAAAATGAAATCTATTTTTGATACCTCACCACCAGATGCAACACACCGTATTCCCGAGTGAAGGACGTATTCCCTCCACTGCAGCGTGAGGCAATGTTATTTCTTGCACTGTATTTCCAATCAAGTTGGGCAATGTTAACTTATCATTTTTTTCCTTCATTAGTATTCAATGCTTTCATATCCTGGTTAGATCTTGATAGGAAAATATAAAAACATGTCAAGAGAGTGGTTCAGTTACAAATGGAGTGCAAAAATTATTTTGGAGAAAGCCCATTTGTGTGTGATTTCTAACCTAATTCTGCAAACCCTGCTGGTTTGGAGAGTTTTGCATCCAGAGGTTTGGGCATTTGCCCAAACTAACCCTAAAAAGCAAACCTTTGGCCGCTTGCCTTTCAGTTGAGTGTGTGATATAAATAGCTGTGCTAGGAACAAACAAAGGAGGTATTGCATGGAGCAGCCAAGAGAGACCACGTGAGCCACTCCATCAGGCCAGGTTTTGCTATCCCAGTTGGAGACACGCTCCCACTTTTCCCTGATATTCATGCAGTGGTGTCTGGGTGCCACAAGGCAGCGAGCCTTCAATGCCTTTGTCTTCCTCAGGTTCTGTGAGGACTCACTACTTCCGAAAAAAAAAAAGAAGGATTAATTTTAAAAATACTCAGTAAAGTCCTTCTCATGTTGGATTTGATGGTTTTGTTGTAGAGCTTCAGTTCTGGATGATGGAGAGCCACGATGTTTTTGCAAGACCAGACCAGAGAGAAAGTGTTCAGACCTGCCTTGTTGCCTGTTCAGGTGAAACGAGATTTGGTGTTTTCTTCAGCATTCCATGAGGTTTTTGTTGTCTTTTCCTAGACTGATTCATGGGATTGCCTGAAGTTCTAAATAAACCTTTATCTGTATACACAAGTTCAGCATTGACCAGGTAAAACCTGGAATAAATCAACTGTTGGAGAAATCTGAAGCCACTTGCTCAGGGAAATGATGGAATCACCATCCCTGGAAGAATTTAAAAAAATATAAATGTGGCACTTCGGGACATGGGTTAGTGGTGGTCTTGGCAGTGCTAGGAGTCTTGGTCTTAGAGGGCTTTTCCAACCTAAACCAATCTGTGATTCCAAAGTTCTGTGGGGTCTTGCTATGACACCCTTAGTATCCATTTTTGGAGTATTTTGGTCTGTACTTGGGTACAGCTTTGGGTATTTCATTCTACTAAAAGCCAGATCTCTACAAGAGAAAGCAACATTGAAAAAACAGGAGCAAACATCAATTTGCCTTTGGAAGGCAGAAATTCCAGGGAAACCAAGTGAAATCCCATATCCCTGGGAAACCTCTGAGCATCCTCGCAGCTCAGCTGATATCTGGATATTCATGGGAGGTGTAGGAAGAATCAGGCTGGTTTATCTCCGTCACGTTTCTCATGTTACCCCGTTCTGTGTGGCTACTCCTTTTTGAAGAAAATTTGCTCTAAAATTGTCACTCCACCAAACCTTTCTTTCCCTTGTGTGCCTTCCCTGAGGCCTGCTCCTTCCATTTGGCAGAGCTGAGCAGCCAGAGCCCTAAAGCACCCCAGCAGCAGCCGTGGCTGGGGTGCCATGTCTTTCCCTGAATTCCAGCTGGTGGCCGCTCCCAACTCCCGTTTTCCTAATTCCCGTGGAGACAGAGCATTCTCACGCTGTCCAAATCCAGAGTGCTGAGTTGCTAATAGAGGCCGCTGATGGATGGTGGAAGGGCTTTTCCATAATTCCCCATTCCTAATCAATGAGTGTATTTGACATCCCGGCAGCTCAGTGGTGGAGAATAGCTGTCAATAGTGCTGAAAGGAAATGCAAACTCTTACATCATTGATGGGAGTTGGTTATTGATGTCATCACTCCTGTCACTCACTGATAAATACAGCCCGCAGTGACTTCTCTCCAATCTGTAGAGCTATGGATTTGAAAATAAGCATCAATAGCTTGAAAATCACCATGCAATTGAGGCGATGCTAACTCCAAGCGGTGGTGAATCTTGGATTTTCTCCTATTTCCATATTTCACCCTCAAAAAGGACATGTGGCCAGTTTCCTGTGCCATTTGGGATAAAGTAGATATTTGGATCACAATGAGGGCCTGAATAACTGGTGCCTTATTCTCAAATTGCCTTATGGCTGGATCTGTATGTCAAGTGTGCATAATAATGACTGTAACAATATGTTGCCTATTTACTATGACAAAATTCTGATACCTTATAAATGTAAGCATCATGCAGAATGGCCTTTAAGAGATACTTTGATGGTAATCTTTTATTCCCCAGCTAAGTGAGAAGTGGAAACGAGGGCGATGTCCCTTTTCTCTTTGCCAAGGCCGGCTCCTGGAGGTCTGGTTTCCGGAGAGCAGCGAGCAGAGCAGCCGCACCTGTGTCCCAGACAGCTGGCACGCTCTGCCCGTGCCACAGCCGCCATCTGTGCCAGCGCCACGCGCCAGTGACGGGGCTGGGGGCGAGGCAGGAGCAAGAAAGTGACTTCACACCGCGGCAGAGGTGGGTTTGTGTCTCTGAGCACTGAATTCTGCTGTGGGTTGAGTCTGCCTCTCTTTCCTCACTCTGTCACTGGAGCTGTTGCTGGTCAGACAATTAATTGCAGTTGTTCTGGGTGGATTTAAAGGCACAGAGGGGATTTTCTTCCTGTAGAGCTTATATGAATTGTTTGGACTCTGAGCAACTTGGTTTAGTGAAAGGTTCCCGTCCCACTGTGGTTGGAACAAGGTGTTCTTTAAGGCTCCTTCCAACCCAAACCCTTCTATCATTCTATGACTGAAAGCATCAGGAATTTTTCTGATACATAAAGAGATTATATTTCTATTGAAACTGTACTCCCCCAAAGAAAGAGACCATTCACAATGAAACATTCCCTTACATTGTGCAGAAGAAAGCGCTCAGCAGCTCCTGTAAAAGGAAGAGGCCCCCACTTCCATCTCCACCAACCCCTTCAAGGTGCCATTCTCCCACGTCAAAGCCAATGGCAGGGGTTTCCAGTCCATTCTGGATTTCTGGGAGCTCCTTGTTGCTGCCTGGCTTGGCATGGCTCAAAATGGTGGCAGGGGACGATGTCTGCACTTAGAGATGCAATACACAACAGGTCCATGGTCTCCCCTCTGGGGTGCTGTCATTTCTGCGAGGGTGGAGATTGCTGCTGCTGGGGAGACACCATCAAGGCTTCAGCTCCTCTGTGGCTGAGATGACCAGAGTGACCCTCTGTCCCAGGGGCAGCTCTCCACAACAGTCCAAAGGTGGGAAAACAGAACTTTACTCTCCACTCCTTTCTTTGTCTTTCCTTCAGATGCAGTGGGGCACCAGGAGGACATCGTGGAGCTGTTCCCAGCCCTGTGTGGCAAACGCTGTGGCTGTCAGACCCCTTGGGGTGGAGGGAAATGAGCTCCAAACACGCTTCGGCGTAGGTGCAATGCACATAAGTGCATTTTTGGATCATGGTCCAAGTCTGCATCCTTTGTGAGCCCAGGAATGTGCCAGGATGACTCGGTTTTTATCAGTCCAGCATTTCTCCATTGAGCAGAGGCAGAGTTGGGAGCATTGCACATCAAAGAGAGGGGAATTAATGAATGAGAAAACCTTGACATTTACACAATTTAGGCATGTTACTTTTATTTAAGGTTTTTTTGTGGAAAGGGTGCAGAACCCTTGGTGAATAGACCTGTTAATGCCTCTTGCTTTTTGTGTTTATATGTGCCAGGTCTAATAATTGTCACGTCAACCTAAGTGAGAAACATCCAGACACATTCTTGGGAGAAGCCGCAGGGCTTTAGTTCAAGTGACTCTTGTTACTCCTGGGTGGGGAAGAGGGAAGGGCAATAAACAACAGGAATTTGTTGGTTTCTCAGCACCAGGATTTATCACGTGTAAAAATGTAGGACTTTGGAAGCCATTAATTATACATAAAGTCAATAGGCAATCTTAATAGAACTTAAAGTGACAAAAGCGATGACATTTAAAAAAATCAGCTTCCCCATACCTCGGGTCTGGGACCATCAGGGAAAGGAGAAAGGCTGGAAACATGCTCCGGATAGGCAGTAATTGCCACTGCCATTTTCTGATTTCATTAGAGAAAACTGCTTTCTGCGTAGGTGTATTAGGAAAGGGAGAAATTCTGGATCACAAAGGTCAGGTCTGTGTCTGGGATAACCTGTCCTGCCTGACAGGAACAAGCAGAGGAATTTGGGGTAAAAGAGTGTGAGGATTTGCTCTTTTATGATATTTTAAAACTTACACAAGAGCATGTCTTAGCTGCACTTTTATTTTTCGCCTAAATAAATGAAGCAGAATCATAGTGGATAGATAGGAAAATAATAATCTACTAGTAATACTTGTAATAGTAATAATTCCTCTGAACTGCTGTTGATTTCCAGGGACTGGAATCTGATCAAATCAGACAATAATTAATGCATCTGAATTTAGACCTGTATTTTCAGTTTGTAAAATTTATAAGAAATATATCTACCCATGAAAATCCAAGCTTTAAAAGAAGTTTTAGTGCCCAATTTGGGCATTTATTCTAATTAATCTTATGCAAGGCGAGAAGGTCTGCTATGAAGTCATCATTAATTTATATTCCTGCAGCACAGTTTATCTCATTTACTTTGTACCTTATTTTTTCATGGAAGATCAAGAACCAATTCTTGGCCATCATTCTTGACGAAATCCATTTGAAACGAGCCAGAGGAGTGAGAAAAGCGAGGCGCCCACACATGGATAAGCCTTGCCAGGTTCTGGACCTTTTTTTTCAGCTGCCTAATTGAGGAAATATTTTTTCCTCTTTGTTTCCAGGGGGTGGGTGGGTTTGTTTGTTTGTTTTCTCAGGAGTGGGGAATTTTGGTCGGTCCTCGCCCTTGTTGCAGTTTGGAAGAGCAGGCGCCAGGGCTGTTAGCAAGTGACATGCCCGGGAAAATAAAAGAGCACTACATCTTTGGAGCTGTTTCCTGGTATTCCCCAGCATCCTTGTTTGTTATAATTTGAAAGAAGCTATTGAGCTGAAAGGAGGGACAAACAATCTCCAGGCGGACAAAGCCAGGGAGAGCTGGGAGCGGCCAAATTTCCATGAAACACTCGTGTTCCAATTCATATTCAAATGGGCTCCCGAGCAGCTGGACAACCTTTCTGTGGCCGGCCACAGCCGAGCGTCGTAGCCAAGGAGAAATCACAAGCAATTTGCTGAGAGCAGATGAAAGGTGTGTGCATTTCTGTCC
Organism: Origma solitaria; assembly: GCA_013397895.1. Taxonomy (NCBI): domain Eukaryota; kingdom Metazoa; phylum Chordata; class Aves; order Passeriformes; family Acanthizidae; genus Origma; species Origma solitaria. The sequence goes on along the minus strand of VZRL01003415.1, from coordinate 773,199 downwards.
TTTTAATGCGAGAGAATAAACACTGGACTCACTCAGGATGTCAAGATGCTGGGCAGAGTTTAAGTGCAGCAGAGCACATTCCCAGGACTGTGGATTGGCATCATTTCCTTTGAAGTCATCCAGGTTATGCTGATTTACAGCAGCCAAAGATCAACACAAATATGGTTGTTTCTGTAACTAATTTCGATGCCCTTCTGCTTAATGATTTTTTTTTTAAAGGGAAATTATTATTTCTTTCAAATGTGCCTAGGCAGCAACCACTGTAGCAACTAATCACTTAATTTTTGAAGGGCTGAGTCCCACAGCCCTTATTAATTTAGAACTCATGTGGGACACACCTGGAGAAAGAGAAAACCTGGGTCAAAACTGCCTTTTTCCATATCCTAAGCTGATCTCGGGCAGATCCTCATGGTAATGGAAAGTAGCCCAAATTTTCTCTAATTTGCATCTTGCCCCTTTCTAACTGAGACATCTTGGAGCACAAATTTGCTTTTGCAGCCCCCTCACCCCACTCCCTGCCCTAACTCGAGGCGCCAGAGAGGGCTCTACACCTCCTAAGTAACCTTTTATCCTGGGGTTTGCTCTTCCAAAGGCTGTGCTGCTATCTTTGAAGGCATTTGTCTACAACCACCTGGTGCAGAGCACCCTTTGTGCGAAAAGAAGCAGATTTTTCAGGCTCTAAAAGAAGTTTTTCTATTGTACAAACAGGCATTGGCGATAATTTATCAGGTGATGTTTCTTCAGGTTTATTGTGAATTAATGTTACCATTTGCTTTGAATATGTGCTTTAGAGGCATAATTTCATTATTCGTTGTCCTTGAGTTTCTGCACTGCAGCCACTTTTATTAAGAAAATATCAGGAATTACTGAGAACATTAAAAAATTGCTTCTCACAGGAGCTGGGTCAGGTTAAAGAGTGGGTTTGTTGCACAACATTCTTTACTCTCTTCCTCTGCTATTTTTTTTTTTAAAAAAACCATGTGGGAGCTATTGGCTATAGAAATCACAGGGTTTGGTTGATTTTCCTTCCCCCTAAGTAGATATTTCTTAAACTTTCTTTTCCCTGTTTGAATTTCCTTTTATGTCACACTAGAAGAAGTGTGTGCAGTTATTGCACAGGAGATTGGGCTTTCCCTCTCATTTTTGCTGAGGTTGGAGAATGGGGGTGGTGTCAGTGGTGGGAGGAGGAGCAGGAGGATGCTGATAGTTCCTATGACATTAGAAATATTTAAATAATCAAGAACTAACTGGCAGCAGTTTTGGACCACAGTATGAGGGCTCAGAGCAAGAGAGAATATTCATGGCTTTTCTTTGACACCACGGAAGGCAGGAAAAGGTTCCTGTGTTTCCAACTTTATCCCAAAGCCTGGAATGGGTGGTGGCTGTTGGCAGCTCAGGGAAAAAGACAAGGAAAGTGCAAATGACTGAGAATCACAGAATGCCAGACTGGTTTGGGTTGGAAGGGACCTTAAAACTCATCTCATTCCACCCCTGCCATGAGCAGGGACACCTTCCACTAGACCAGGTTGTTCCAAGCCCCATCCAAATAAATCAGATAGGTAAATCAGATGGATAAATCAGATGGATAAATCAGATGAATAAAGCAGATGGATAAATCAGATGGATAAATCATCCTATTCAGTGGTGCTGGGTTGATGGCTGGACTGGATGACCTTGAAGGTCTCTTCCAACCTAGATGATTTTGTGATTCTGTCGTTTCATTGTCCAGGATGTTCAGTGTTTATATACAATTCTGTATCCAGTGTTTTCCCTGAAAAATCTCTGCTGTAAACTTCTCATTCGCAGCTCCCAGGCCATTTCTGTGTCTGATTATCACATATTCACTTAAAATCTTTTCCTTTTCTATTGACAAACTTTATTCTCTCTCCTCCCCTTTTACTGATGAAGATATTACAGACTTAAAAATTCTGCAATCAACGCCTGACTAATATTTCCTCTGTTATTTTTTGAGGTTTAGCTGTCCCATCTATAAATCTGCAATGAGAGGAACAGTCTAAAGGAACCATTATTCAATTTATTGCTTGAATATAAAATTAGATAAACGAGCCATTACCTTCCCCTTGGATAAAAATGTGGCTGAGTTGATGGTCCCTGTCTGGCCATGGTGCTCATCAGGAAACACCCAGTTATTTTTGGATTGCTACCCCAAATTCCTTGCTTTGGGAATTAGGACTTTGAGAGAAACCTGAGTAGCTGTTTCATCCAGCAAGGGATATTTCTCCAGTAGGAGCACAATAAGCCCAGGACCTGCCTCTGGAATTGGCTGTTGCACACAGTGGGCAGAATGAGGCTATGGAAAAAAAAAAAAGGAAAAACTCAAATTGTGCCTTAAAACCAGAATTTGGCTCCTCCGGTAGTTAAATGGACCCCGATGCCTCGTGCAACACTTTGCATTGCAAATATTTAATTTTGATTTATTTGGAGAGTGGAGTAGGACTGAAGGGGCCAGCAGTCTCTCTGCTGATTTTTGATGAGGTTAAAATTCAGTATCTGAAGTTCATTTTTATTAATAACTAATTTTCTGGCCAGGAAAATATCTGTAGAGAAAAGTTAAATAATAAAACAACCTAGACTGGAAGGAGGAAAAAAAACCCCAATACAAAGCCCATACAATTGACTAATAATCTTACAACATTAATGATAAATATATTCTCCTCTTTTTTTTTTTTTTGTCTTGGGATATGTGATTTCCCAAGGACAAAATTGGTCAAAACTACCTTTGGCTTCCATAGTTTTCCAGAGTTTTCTGTGGAGCAAAGTGATTACATGGAGTGCGTATACTGAATTTATGGTTCAACTTGGTTTTACACAAATAAAACCTTGAGTGAGTGTTCTCAGCTTATGAAAATTGGACCAAATTGCAGAATGGAAAACAAAATTCTTCATGCATTTTTGCCTTTAATAAACGCAAATCTTTACCTAAGGGAGGAAGTGATCTGGATTTGGTGCAAATAATTAAATAAAACAGAGAAATTACTAAACAAAGCATTACTTTTTATTTAAAAGGCAAATGGAAAACAAATGTCTGAGAAAGGCAGTGAGCTTGCTTAGTGTTTTCCACTCAAACTCTTCTTAGGTTTATATTGAAGCAATGGGGTATTTATTGTCTTCTCATAATAAGTGGTTTCAAGATGGAAATAACATCACTGAAATGACCACAATTAATTTTACAGACCTACAGTAAAAACGACATTGGCTTCCAGGAGTTGCCCTTAAAATAGATGTTTAATTTTGGACATCACCAAATATTTGCAATTAGACTGGGGTTCATCCCAAATCTCTGCTGGGAGCAGCCATCAATCCTGCCGGAATTTGGCTGTGACTGATGTGAGACCACCCAACTACATTAATTCCCCCTAAAATAAATGGTGGTGGTTTCACTGGTGTCCCTGATGTGGAGACAATTCCTACTTGTGGAAAAACTCTCTGCTGAGCCTGTGATGTCAATGACCTCATTGTAAAACAGATAATCAATGTTGGCATCTGAATTCCCACACTGGAAGGAATGTGGAGAAGATGTAATGCCGCATTGAGCACATTTTGTTGTGCTTTTCTTTTGCTCTGTCTCTAACCTCATGATGCCAGGGGACCTCTTCCAAACAGGTGGCCATAACTTCAAGGAACTGTACTTTTTTTTTTTTTTTCCTAATGGATATTTGACTTAAAGCTTGCAGAGAAACCTTTTGAAGATGCACAAGTGAATTATTCACTTAAAAGTGGGAACCCTCCCTACCAAATCCAACAGGGATAGGTAATTTGATAGACGAGTTCACCTAAATGATACTAGCATGTTTCTTATCTCCCTGCCATCAGGTTAAGAGCTGTTGTGCATAACTTTCTTAACCTTAACCTCATCTGTTCATCTCTCGGGACTTCAGATTAGTGCAAGGGATAAAGGAAAATCGATGCCGAGTTTGGTTCTGGTGAATGTTTATGTCTGTATGCAAAGGAAGAAGTGGGGAGAGCTTGAAACCATCCCTTCCCAATGAAAGATTTTAATTAAATTAGGTCTTAGAAATGTGGAGTGTGATCTCTGCAGTGTTTTGATTTCGCTGAAGATTGTGACCAGACTTGCCAAAACCAACTGCGAAGTCTCACATTTGTAAACTCGGCACACAGCTCCCATGAATCAGATACATCCCAAAGAAAGAGCCCGAGCGCTCCTGTTTACATTCCTAAAGTCTTTACAAACAGGGAGAACAATATCTGCTCTTTACAGATTACCATGGTCAGGTTCCTGTGTACAGCACGGGTGACCTTTCCGAGCTGAGCAATCTTCAGGCACTCAGCACCGAGAGCTGTGAAAAGCTCGAGGTGTATCAGCTTACCAGGAGTTTGTATTTTACACCAAGAATGATTTTTACAGTATCCAGCTGCTGAATATCAAATTATGGAGTTTGGGCTGTAAAAGAGGACCTTTCTCTTATGTAAAGACATAGATTCTTCCTACTGCTGGGAAAATGTGTATTGTGCACAACCAAGCTGAAGTTCATGCTGTCTCCTATCTGACTCCACTTTATCTGGGCTTTTTCTGTATCCCTCTCCTCACCAAAGGCACCTTCATATCAGTGAAGGGAGAGGTAGCAGGTGTAGCACCTGTGGATTGTGTCCAGGCAGTTCTGGGATATCCCCAGTGAGGAGAAAGCCCATTTGTGTGTGATTTCTAACCTAATTCTGCAAACCCTGCTGGTTTGGAGAGTTTTGCATCCAGAGGTTTGGGCTTGAGGAGACTCCGGAGCCTCTCTGGTCTTTGCTCAGGGCTGGGCTCTCCCCAGGGCAGAAGTTGTGCCTCCTGTGCAGGGGGAGCTCCCTGGGCTCAGTCCCTGCTGTCCCTCTGTGCCATCACTGGGCCCCGGAGCAGAGCCTGGCCCTGCTCTGACCCTCCCTGCACTCAGGGACAGCCAGGGACACTAAGGGACACCTAGGGACACCCAGGGACACTAAGGGACACCTAGGGACACCCAGGGCCACTCAGGGACATCCAGGGACAGCCAGGGACACTCAGGGACACCCAGGGACAGCCAGGGACAGCCAGGGCCACTCAGGGACAGCCAGAGACAGCCAGGGACAGG
>VZRL01003415.1:730537-768022 GCA_013397895.1 Origma solitaria | reverse complement strand
CCAGGGACACTCAGGGACAGCCAGGGACAGCCAGGGCCACTCAGGGACAGCCAGGGACAACCAGGGACACTCAGGGACAGCCAGGGACACTCAGGGGCACCCAGGGACACTCAGGAACACCCAGAGACACTCAGGGACACCCAGGGTGAGGGCCCCTTGCAGCTGGAGCTCCCTGGAGGCTGAGCAGCCCCAGGTCTCTCAGCCTTTCCGGGGGCACCGAGATGCTCCAATGCTTTTGTGCTCCGTAGGACTCGGAGATGTGGCACCTTCAGCACATCCAGTGAGCTCTTTTCATGGAATCATCGAGGTTGGTAGAGACCTTTAAGATAATCAGCTCCTTTTGTTGAGCTCCAAACCATTGTAAATGTGCGCAGGGAGTCAGGTACAGCTCAGCCTCTCTTCCCTGCTGCTCCTGGCCCTGCTGCCTGTCCAGCGGCCCAAAGCAGCTCTGCCAGGGAGGGTTTTGCGCATTCCTAAGGAAAAAGCCTTGAGGTCATTTTAATTTAGGTGGTTTAAACACATGAAGGCAGCACAGGTCAGTGCAATGATGATCTTGGGTGAGGATCTGTTTTCCCTGAGCTTGTGGGGGATGCAGCAAAGTGGTGGAGGAAAGAAATCCCTGAAAAAGGTCTTTTAGCTCCATGCTGCAGCCTTGAACAGGGAGGGATTATACAGGGAAGGGCCAATAAATCAAACACTCTGTGGGCATTCGTTAGCTTGCTTTTGGGATAACACCAGCTCTTCCCAAACACATTTTGCTTTCACTCTAGCTTTTCTACTCCAAATGCCCTGTGGGAGATCCTGCATGCAAATAAGGATCAGATCTTAATTTTCACTGGGTAATTGGCTTTTTCTTTACAAGACACCTGAAAAAGAAGGCTTTTGCTGTGTAAGCTTAATTTTAGTGTATTGATGGATCTTCTGGAAATAGAAGTCGGAACAGTAAGGTTGGGAAGGTTCATGGATTCATCCTAACTTTGCAGCTTGGCTCAGAGTTTATTTTCTTCTAAAAGAAATGTGAAAACAAATATAGAAAATGTACTATGCAGATTCTATTATAGAATTCAGCTATGCAGATACAACAGAGATATAATTAATGACTCATTCTATCAGTGAGGGCTGCTCTGCTTCTCAAAACCGGAGTGCTACTGGTTAGGGTGAGCCAGATAATGCTAGAAACCTCCTGTGAGATTGTAACCCAAGCGTTCTGGTGGTTGAACTTGAGGAAAGGGCACATATTATCAGCCGTATTTTGTTCTCAATTCACTCCAGGAGACGGTGAGAAAAATGGTCTAAAACCCGGCGATCAATAATTTGTATAGTGAACACAGTGTGCCGTTAAGAGGTCTAATCTTTAGATCTCTCCAAACATCAGGTGAGACACGAGAGGGATGACTACCAAGGAGGAAGCAACCTGAGGTGCAATTCATGAGAACAAAGGCTGAAAGGGAGGTTGAACTACTTTAATTTGCATTAGAAAACCTGATAGGTCACGGAGCCTGGCTGGTCATTTGTAGAGAGTTTGTTACAAGAGCAGCTTGTGTAGGGACGGAATTGATTCAGCCACAGAGCCACGAACGCCTTCTGTAGGGTATTTGCTCCTGCGCATCCTCCTGCAGAGTCGGGTTTTGGGTGGCAGATCAGAACTAGAGGTTTCCAGCTACTGAAACTGCTGATTGCCTTTCCCAGCTTGCTGAAGTCCCTGAAGTGGTGAGAAAGAGCTGCTTGGGGGATACTCATAGAATCAGAATATTCTGAGGTGGAGGGGACCCGCAGGGATGATCGAGTCCAACTCCTGGTCCTGCTCAGGGCACCCCAACAATCCCACCCTGTGCCTGAGAGCATTTTCCAAGCTCTTCTTGGACCCTGGCAAGCTTGGTGAAAAACACTTCCTTAGGGAAGCTGTTCCAGTGCCCTCTGGGGGAAGAATATTCTGCAAAAAAATGACCTCAATCAGCCGAGACAGAACATGTGACATTAATAAAGACCTCACCAACCCTCTCTAGAAGCTCTTTTCGAGATCCAGGTATTTGATAGAAAAGCACAACCCAGTAATTCCTGTGTGAGTGTTTCTACAACAGGACAAAGAAATAAAGTTCCTTGGTGGTACAGAGAAAACAAGGTAAGAGACACTGGTTCAGTCTGAGGGTTGAATTAGGCTTCACCATTCTTAATCAATCTGTTAAGTAATTTCACAGAATCATGGACTCATCGAGCTCCACCAGGCCAGAAAGGGCTGTTGGAATCGCTTATGGTGTAACCATGGTGAACCATCAGATTTTCCACAATTGCTGAATTTGTTTGAATGGAATTTGAATTTAATTTAATTAAGTTAATCTTTTAAGGGGAAAACTTAATCTCAGTTTCAAACCAATGGGTTCACTCCTGTGAGGGAATAGTCTAGGGAAGAATTTTTCTTGAGCAAAGGACTAAGTAACTTGAATAGCAATGATATTGCCTTTGTCTCCTCGTGCTATTTAAGTGGTGATTAGGTCTGAACTTGACTTTTAAGGCAATAATACACTTCCAGGGGTGACTCCCTGAGTGAGAAGAGCTTTCAGTACTGTAGGTCTGAGTAGATTAACAGACTGTCTATAAACTGAGGGAAGAAAAAAAGAAGGAAAAAAGGAAAAGGCCAAGGAGAGAGTAAAACTTGGAATTGGAAAAACAATTCCTGTTCCAGATGAAACATTTCATTATATATGATGGGTTTAAAGGCAGTTTACCCGATGACTTTGTATTTAACAAGGCATTGTGTGAAACATGGCATTGTTCCTTACAGGAAATAAAGAACAAGAAATCTTATTTCTTCCATACTCATGTCGAAAGTGGTATGAAGTTGTGATGGGGAAATAATCACTTGAAAGCACAGCAAGCTTGAGGTATTTCCTTTTGGAGCTGCACAGCTTTATCTAAAAATGAGGCTGCTTGGGCTGGAAGGATGTTCTGACTCCCACAGGTTGAGCCTGGGTTTATTTTTATTTTTTTATTGCAGGTTTTTATTAAATATCTTTAGTGCACTGACCTAATTCAAACCTTTGCTCGCAGGGAGGTTTTAACACCCCTCTGGGGAGAGCTTGGGCCAAAACCTGAAAGTGCTGAGTATCTGCTACCACATCCAAATTCACACTTCTCACTTTCTATCCTTTTCTCCAGAAGTTTTATGCTTGAACCTTCTCATTGTCATATTCCCTTGCTAACTCAGCCAGAGTGAATGTAGAGAACAAAATCCCAGATTATTCTGAGTTGGATGGAGCCCAGAAGGATCATCAAAGTCCAACTCCCGAAAATCCTAAAAGACCTGTGCACCAGTGGAGGAGTCTTGGACTTGGCTGAGCAAACACACCAAGAGAATCTGTCCTAAGCTTTAGCTTTTGGGCTGAGGGTGGCCAATTCCACAAGCTGAGTGATATCCTGAATATCTCATATCCTGAATATCTCATACTCTGAATCCTGAATTCTGCTGTTAGGGATGAGGAAGCACCTCATTGACAGGTTCAAAGAATATATCCTTTAAAATTATGTTCTTGTAGAAATGACTTGTTGGGATTTTGTTTAGTTAAAACTTGAGCAGTCTCTAAATAATTCTCCCTCTCTCAGCTGGGCTTGGTCTCCACCTGCTCCTGAAATGCTCTTGCAGGCAATAGATCAGGGAAGGAGCATTGCAGGAATGGTGGCAAAGAACTAATGGACATTGTCACCTCATTTTTTCTCCCTTTTTCTTTTCCTGTTACTGAAATCCAGCTCACATTACCTTATCTTTTTTTTTTTTTTCTCGCTTCTTCTTAATCACTGACAAGATTTTTCTATATTTTCTGTCCCGTTGGTCCAAAGTTTGGTGTCTGTACTTCGTTGTGCTTTCTCAGTGCTGACTGCAGAGCACAGAGCATTTGGAAAAGCAAAGTTTGCTGAAGAGGGAGCCTGGAACAGCTGCCAGGGCTGACAACTGAAAGGCACAAGTGGGGACAAAGCGGAGCAGACGGAGTGATGTGGGAACATTAACACTTGGGAGGGACTCTCTTCCTCCCTCCCCTCTTTCTGGAGAAGGGAAAGAAGCTGGGTCTTTGTCCAAAAAAGCACTTAAGCGTTTGCTTGACCTTAAAACATGTGAAAAGATTCTTTCTATCTTCATCCATTCCTACGGTTTTCTGTTACTTGGATGTGTATTTAGTGGAATAAATGTTCATCTCTTTGATCCTGTACTTAAGGAATAGGAACCACATTTTTCACTCCCTGAAAATATGAAAATCTGTTTGTTTTGTCACAGCTGTGCCAGCAGATTTCCAGGAAACAGAACACGGTGCGTTTGTGTTTAGTATTCGGGAGGTTGCACCACCCCTTGATTAGCAGGGAAAGTTATCACATGGAAAAAGTGTGGAGAGATTGTTTTGATCTCATCTTGCACCGGATTGAGAAAAGAGAAGGATTAAAGTGTCTTAACCATAAAGCTTGGCAGCAGTTGTGGAGAGCAAAAATGAAAATAGTTTAAGAGAACAGAACAGGCAATAACTCACTTGGGGGGTCGGCAGAGGACCAGAAGAAGTGGCCAGACTGACATTGCTTGGTTTTATTAACTCATCCATAATTAGCCCATAGCTTAGATACAATTTAGCTTGTGCCATATGGGCTAATATAGTGCTGAAAGTTACCCCCCATGCAGGTGACAGTCTGTCACACTGAAGGAAGATTAGCATAAAACAAACAACAATGCACCCTTAATGACAGTGGCACCATTTGCCATGCCATACTTGAGGATGGGGAAGCACGGCCATTATAACCCAATCTTCAAGATTTTATTAAGTAGAAATAAAAGCAGTGTGCACACAGACCCCCCCTTATAGCCCAGTGAATCCTTCCTTCAGTTCTCAGCCAAACCCATTGTGTATCTGGGGTTGTTTTTAAGTTGGTGTTGGGTTTTCTTTTTTTTTTTCCTTTTTTTTTTTTTTGTTTGTTTGTTTGTTTGGTTTGGTTTAGGTTTTTTGGATTTTTTTGGGGTTTTTTGGGGAGAGATTTTTTGGTTTGTTTTTGTATGGTTATTTTTGTGTGGGTTTTTTTGGTGAGTTTTTTTGGATCTTTTTTGGTTTTTTGGTTTGTTTTCGTTTGAGTTTTTTGTGTTTCGGTTTTTGATTTTTTTGGGGGGGTTTTTTGCTTGTTTGTTTGCTTTTGATTTTTTTTGTGTTTTGGGTTTTTTTTTTGGTTTGTTTTTTTAATGGTAATAATACTGAATGTAGGTATTTATTCACAGCTCTGCTGATATTCCTTGGAACAGTGTGTGAAATGAGATGTTCTAGGTAAAACATGTTGGGCAAAAGAATCCTGATGGTTTGTGCCTTGATAAATGTGGAGTCATTGTTAAGCTCAAATAAAAACAAGAAAGCTCCACTGTATGTGCTCGTCAACTTAATTAGAACTTTTTAGAGTAGATATGAATTTAATAACCAGCAATGGTGTAAATGTGCAGGCAGCACAGAATTTATCCTGCAAAAAAAGTGAGCCACTGTCTTTAACGTTTGCCCTTTACTGAATAGGAATGGCTCCATTAAAATGAACCCCACGCGTTGTTGATCCGTCCTGCATTTATGGTAATTTGCCTAAGTATTGCCAATATTTTCCTTTTTAAATCAAGGAGGAAATTTGGTGCCAGAGCCTTTCCCAAATTGTGCTGAGCTCCTGACACAAAGCAGCAGAAGCCATTAGCATTCTCAGTTAAGGCTGATCAGTCATGCTGTTGAACCATTTCTTCTCTTCCTCCCAACATATTTGCTTTCCTGTGTTTCCCAGATAAAAGGGAAGCTCCCCCTCCACTAAGTTTTCCGGACTTTTCTTTTGAAAGGCAGCCTGCTCATTTTAAATATTTTAAATGAAGTGAGTTTTGCTATGCAGACAGGAGCTGGATTTTTTTTTTTTTCTCCCAGCTCTCATCGGCTATTTATGTGACTCCATGGTTTTCAAATGGTATAATGCTGGAGGATGCCAAATGTCCTGCCATTTAATAACCAGTAGCATACAGAGCTCTTTTCAAAATGCCACTGCTCTGAGCATCTGTTGTTATTAAGTAAGATGATCAAATTTTGTGCAGGACTTCAATTTTGCTTTTCACATCACTTATAGAGCAAGAATAATATGCAGTCTGTGTATAGAACTAATGTGTTGGGCTCATTGAGCCAATTGCTGGGTTTTGTGTTCTGCTTTATTGCAGACTGTAAAATAAACTTTGGCCTTTTTTTAATAAATGTTATAAAAATGCTCTGTGAATCAGGAGAGTGTCAGCAATTAAAGCCATTTAACATCATAATAATTAAAAATGCAATACTCCAGCGTAGTCAGCGCTGGTTCACATAAAAAGCCACATTGTTGGTCCTTAATAATTACATTATTTGACAGACATGCTAAAGAAGAGCGAAAGGTGCAGGTTGTTAGTATCAGATGAGCAACTAATTCTTATTGTTCCTGGAAATTGCTGTAGCATCCTTTACTATCCCTGTTTTCAGCTAACAGATGTGCAGGAATGTCCTCGGCTCTCCATCGCTTTTCTCTCCAGCAGAATCTGACTGACAACGCTCCACCACAAGGGAACAGCTGGGCCGAGGCACATCATATTCTGCTGGTCAGGAAAGAAGCTGATTAGGCTATGGAGTACCTAATTGGGTAAGATGCCCCTCATTTTCCGACTATAAAATTCAGAGAGTGTAGAGCAGAAAGGAGCGGCTGGGCTGGGAAGAGCCGAATGTTTGTCCCGCAGCACAACTGGACCTTTCAAATGAGCGAGGCTTTTACAGCTGTGGTTTGGGGCTGTGCCCGAGCTCAGCATTGTGCGGGGCCAAATTTTTGAGGAGAGATTTAACTCAGACATAATAATGTTTAAATTACACCCATGCGTCTCAGCCCGTTCCCCCTGCTTTTCCTAAGCCTGCAAAGGCAGAAGGGCAGCTTTCCCCATGGCGTTCATTTTTGTTAAGGAAAAATGAAGCAGAAGGGCAAAGAAAAGCACAGATTTTACAGATTTAGGTATTTTTTTCCATGAATATTTGAGGTGTGGGATTATATTATTTATATATATTATATTATTTCCCCGGTTTCATTGTGGGTGCCATAGAACCAATGCCATGTTCAGGTGAGATGGAGAAGTTTGGGTTGCAGGATTGTGGATCCTCACATATCCTAAAGGGAAGGGAGTCTAAATGGGTTTTGGAGGAGCATCCTCAACCCAAACTCTGGAAATCCTAGAAAATAGAGAGTGAAAATTGACTTTAAACATCCTGAGGAGACAATTTGCTTTCTCTGTTCTCTCGGAGTATCCAAGAACTGCCTCTGTTCTTCTGTCGTTCTCTGGAAACACCCCCAGACTGTGGCACAGTATTTTTTTTTTTTTTTGTTTACTCCAGTTTCAAACCTGTTGGGGTTGGTTTTTTTAATTTTATGTATTTCAGGCACCCAAGCTTACACTGTAGCAGTAGGGACTCAGAAGGTGGAATGACCTTTTAGAAAAAAGTGTTAAAAGAAACTTCCAACAAGATCTTGCAAGGCCTTGTATCAAATATCAGTGATACTGGGAATATTCTTGGGTAGAATAAAGTCAGTTGGCATGAAAATCACATTTCTCTGATTTTTGTTTCAAAAAGCATGTAGATGTAATGCTTAGGGACATGGTTTAGTGGTGGGTTAATGGCTGGACTTGATGATCTTAGAGGTCTTTTCCTTAATGATTCTATGTTTTTCTGATTTTTTCCTTCACCTTGTGTATTCTGAATGGGTTTTAATCACTTCCTGCAAGTAGCATTTGCTGTTCTCCAAGGAAATCAATGATTCAGCATCACAGGTTTGGTGTTGGGGTACAGGAATAATAAAGATTTAGGAAGTTCATGATGCATAAGTTAAATAATGTCAAAACTGTTCTGAAGGCAAACAAATCCAAAAGTTCCTGAGGACATGGCGAGTTGTTTTTTACCTTTTCCCGGGTGTTTTCCACAGGATCTCTGCAGATTTGTTCTTCCTGAGGCCTGGAGTGATGGGATCAGCACATCCAGTGACCAGCAGCAATGTCTCCAGTGAAGTTTTGGGGCAAAGGAGCAGTGGCAAATCCCCAAAACCACTTACAAGCATTTTAAAGCAGTGAAAGCACCTGAAAGGCCAGAGCCCCATGAAAACCTTTCTACCTTAGACATAATTTGCATGTGAGCAATTCTTTTAGTTCAAATATTAACCTTAGATTTTAAACAGGTTATAATTGTATAAGGAAATAACCATAATTGCAGGGCAGAAAGGGATTTGATTTGCACTCCTGGAAATGAGTCTTGAGCACCTGAAGAGTCTTTAGGTGAAAGTATAAAAGAAGCATGTTATCCCCTGATTAACCTGAATCAAATAATGGAAATAGAATTCCATCTGCCATCAAAATCATAAATAATAAATACATTATTAAATCAATAAACTGAGAACAACAATGAATTTTAAATCTAGTGTTGTGATTAGAGCCAGCTCTGTCTTTGGGACATATTAAACCATATTCACAGCACATTCCATTTGGGTTTTTTAATAGGTGATCTGTTTCTTTTTCAGGAAGTTCACGTGAAGTTTCTGAACCTCCACTTTGCCCCTCGGGAAGAAGCAGCCCGGAAATAAGGTGAAAGTGTTCTGAAAAAAAATGAGGAAATCTGAAAAGAAAAAAAAAGATCGCACATTATAGAAATCCTGGTAAATAAAATATATCCAAGGAGCAGCATGGGAAGCAGTTTAACCCACTGCACACCAGTTTTTCTGTACTGCCAGCCCAGGAAGTGAGGGATGAAGAATGTCAGGGAATATGGGTCTGTGTATTAGTGACGTTGAATTCCATAGAAATCTTCATGGATTAGCAATAAAATAAAAAATAACTTATTGCAGCAGGGACAAAGACATAAAATCAGTGGTAGCTGAGGCCTTCATGGCAGCTGATCCTGTATAAGGATGAAGAGTAGTGCTTCAGTAAGAAAAATAATACAAATTCTTTGAAGTTTAGGTTTTGGAAAACTGTGGCAGCTCAAAAGGCTTCTGTTGCACAATTCTACATTTGTATGGCTGATGAAATTCCAGAGCCTCCCTTAGTCTATGATAAACCTGAAAGAGACCTTTATTTTATGGTTACAGATCCATTAATTCATGCTTTGGAACATCTGTACTACCAGACCCAGAAGTCCCTTAGGAGATCTCATGAGACCAAACTGGGCCTTGCACCTTTTGAGTTTCTTTCAAGTGTGTTTTACAAAATCAGAGTTTTTGGTGTCAGATCTGGAAAATGACATTTCCAGTCCAGTTCATGACCTCTGCCTTGAAACACAATGGGCCATCAAGGAGGTGAGGAGCTCCTGTAAGGGTGAAGAATTTTAAAGCCCATCCAGTCCCATCCTCCTTCCCCTGTCCCAGGCTGCTCCAAGACCCGTCCAACCTGGCCTTGAACGCTTCCAGAGATGGGGCAGCCACAACTCATTCCCTGCCTGGCGTGGCTCCATCATTCTGGTGTCCTCCTGCTGTTCTTGTCAATGAGGAGCCACAGAATCCTCCAGCCCTTCATACCTTCCTTCAGCATGCACAAACCTCCTGAGTGTTCATGTTCACAGTGAACCTCTACCTCTTATAATTTTTTTTTTTTTTGCCCATTGTCAAGATTTGGGAATGATTTATTGGTGCAGTTTTGGCAGCAGGACTGAAGCCTCTCTGGTCTCTCTAGTTTAATTCCGTACAGACTGTCCTGGCCAGCTCAAAACCCACAGCTCTTGGTGTTTCTGCCATGGCTGGGTTTTCATGAACTGCTTCAGTATAGCTGATATCTTTTCATATAACTTTTCACAGACTCATAGAATTCCCTGTGTCACAAGGGACCCATCAGGATTATGGAGTCCAACCCCTGGCCCTGCACAGACCCCCCAAATCCCACCCTGTGCATCCCTGGCAGCGCTGTCCAAACGTTCCTGGAGCTGTGGCAGCTCCCTGGGGAGCCTGGGCAGTGCCCAGCACCCTCTGGGGGAAGAGCCTTTTCCTGATATCCAACCTAAGCCTCCCCACAGAAATATTGAAATGAGACATTCACTTGTACATCAGAATTCTGCCACTCTTTTATGCAAAGCTGCAGAAGGAATAAGATGAGCATTTTCTTGGTTCATCATAAGAAATGGACCTCCCAACTTTACAAAGGGATTTTGGGTGCTTTTTGGGCATCTCTTTCTTGTGAGCACTTCCGTCTAAATCCCTCCTGTATCCAGCACTGGTTCCTGCTATTCCTTCCACACTAGGCACTAAACCTTCAGCTCCCATTCCTGTTCTCCCACAGCCACTTTCTGACTGAATTTAGAGGACATGAGAAATCTTGACATTCAACTTGTCAACATTTCTGTCACTGAGCCTGTGTTCCCATGACTTATTTTTTAATGCAAATCAGAAGATGATTAGCTGTTTTCTCTCTTCATTGTGTTTGTTTTTGCTTGTTCTTTGGGCTGTTTTTCATGCCTCATCTTGGCTGAATTCTTTCCCATTTTTCTCCCTTCCCGTGCGTTTCTGCTCTTGCTCTGTTCTCTGCCCTTTGTTCTCAGTCGCTGTTTTCCCCCCTTTTCCCTTTTGTGCCTCTCTTGCATATTTTGTGGTGCTCTATCATCTCTGTTCTTTGTCTTTATTTTTCTTTGTCTTTTCATTTTACCTGTCTTTGTTCTGTGTCCTCTTTGGTGTATCCCTGTTCTTTGTCTTCTCTTTTTCCTTGTTCTTTCTTTTCCTCTGTCTGTCTCTTTTTATGATTCCCTTTTATCTTCGTTGTGTTCTGAATAGGTTTGTCTTGATCTTTGTCTTTGCGGAGAACGTGCTCAAATGAAGACAAAACACGCCATTCAAACAGAAATTGCTTATTAATTATAACATGGACACACTGCTGAAGCCCAAGCCTCCCACAAAGCCAGCAAACCAAATCGCAGGAATTTTCAGGCCATCCTGTATTTTTCTGGGCATCTGAGCTGCACTGAGGGCCCTGTGGCTGAACATCCAGCACCTAAACCCTGTCCCATCCCACTCCCCCCTCGCTGACTCTCAGTCCATAAATCCATCCTGAACTTTATCACTGACCCATGAAGGCTTGGGTGCAAAATAACCAAAGTGAGGTATCTGGTTATGCAGCAGCTACAAACAAAAACATGTATTTTGGTCTCCACTGTGGAATCCACACGATCTCCATGTCCCAAGTGCTCCCCTTCCTCCTGTGGTAAAGGGTATAATTTACTGCAGATGTCTTTGACCTACATCATCAGCTCCAAGTTATCAGTTGCTGCGAGAAGGAATGGTTTAATTTACTAACCAGCTCTGTTGGGAATGGATATCTGCTGCAGCCATGTGAAAGGCAGGATTTCTTGGTGCACTTGGTGCACAGTCCTGAGTTATTGTTGTCAATTCTTTCATATTTGAAGAACAAAACATCTTAAAAATGTGGAAACAGGAAAATCACAGGCAGGGGTATTTTGGTAAAGGAAGTTCTTTTTGGTCCTGAAATAAATCTTTCTGTGATCTCTTTGAGCTTTGAAAAGATTAGTATGATCTCAAAGTTTAAGCTCAAAAAAAGAGAAGTTCACATAAAAAAAAGTTTTGCTTTTTGTTCATTTTCCCACCCATTTCTCCCCTCTAATAATTCATGGAAATCTCCCTGCATGTGCGGTATTTGATTAATCCTCATTAAAGCCTTGGCTGAAAAACAAACCCCAGATCCTGGGGTTTGCCCTGTTGCTGCTTTCACCTTCTTTATTTTTCCTTGTCCTCAGGAGGGCCCTGAGAGCCGTGTCACGTTGTCAAAGTGCAGAAAGGATGAGTTGGGGGAAATTCCCCAGGGAAGAGGGGCTGAGGGCTCCGAGGACCCTTCTGCAGCCTGTGCTGGGTCACCACATCCCGGGGATCCAAGGGATCCTTCCTGCCCCTCCTGCCTTTCCAGGCTGCTTCTCGCTCCCTGTATCTTTGCTGTTAAATTGTCACTCTCCTGGCCGGGCTGTGGTATATAAATAGAAATCTCATATCTTCTACCTGCTGTGCTCTGGGGAAGCCCCAGCACACCCAGCACATCACAGACCTCCGCAAACCGGCTGTAGGACCCGGCCACAATATTGCAACAAATAACCTGGCTCGGATGTGAATTTCCCTGGAACTGGGAAATGCTGCAGGTTCCCCGGAGGCTGCGAATTGAGCCAAGCCCAGGTTGGGCTCTCCGTGCTGCTTCCTCCTCGTCGCTGTGGCTGCGAGCATCCCTCGCTGTGGTGGTGCAGAGGTGGGATGGGGTCTCTTCCCACCTCTCCAGTGTGGTTTGGTCATGGCGCTGCTGGGGAAGGGCTGTGGGAATCAGAAGGTTTTCCTGTGCCAGAGCCATCAGTGTGTGACTGCACCCATCCCCTACAAACACAAAGCATGTTCCCCTGCTAGTCCTGCCATGTGCATTTTGGCGGAAGCGCAGGTGATCTCCCATTCTGCATAAAATATGCATGAATTGCAGGTTTCCCAAGCTAGATATTTTTTGTCTTAATAATGTTGATTTAAATTGCACTTAAATATTAATAAATTGATTTAAGACCAGGCCATCTAGGCCAAATGTACATTAAAATTCCCCTTCTATTTCCCCTCTTTTTAAATCCTCCTCCTTCAATTTATTCCCTGAGGGAGGGTTTGGGTCCTGAACTCATTGTGAGATCTTCAAACACATAATAAGAATTAATCACCATTAGTCCTCTATTTTAACAGCTGCTTCCTGCCCCCTGAACCAGTACAGCTGCAAACTTCCCTCCCTCTGCCGACACCGTAATCCCATTACAGCTGCAAACTTCCACACGGCAAAAAACGCAGGTTTAAGCTGATTTTGAAACAACTCACATTTGTTAATTGCTCAGGTCTGGATGGGAAGAGGGTGATGCAGCTCCTGGCTTGTGGGAGCTGCAGGAGCATCGTCCTTCCCAAGCATGAAGCCACCACGTCACCATGGGAGGTGCAAACCCCACCTCAACGCAAGCCCTGTCATGTGCATCAACCACTGCTTGCGTCTTCATATTCCTAGGAAAACAAGTATGATTTATTTATTAATAATGAGAAGATATTTTCCTGCTTGTGGAAATTTCCCTTTTCCTCCTCGTACTTTCTTGTACTTTCTCCGCTCTAATATCTTCCCTTCGATTGTAATTATTTTATTTTTCTACTTTTTAGCATTAAGGTTTGAGATAGATAATTATTTTGCTTAATAGTAAATTTCATTGCAACGTGCCCAGAGGGATCTGAAATAAAAGGTATTTAAAAATCTACCATGTTAGAAAAGTAAAATAATTTCAGCTAATGAGATTATCAAGGATAATCGGTTTACAAAAGCCCATTATGCGACAGATTCATTGATGTCTTAAAACAGAAAAGGAGAATCCTATTTATTTTTTGAAATGGTGTAGAATGAATTGCTTTTCAGAATGTAAAAGGCTGGTTTTCATATATTTTTTTTAAAATGTGATGATTTCTGTAGCCCCATCTGCTGTTCAGTTTCAGAAGTAGCCAGAGGAAGATTTGGTGAAACGCGTGTTTTTCTGTGGAAAATTGGTGATAGGTGAGACTTGACGTGTGGATTTGACTGGGATCATAAGGAAGGGCTCCATCTCTTTCAGAATTTGTGGGAAGAAGTTGCAGGAGTGGAACGGAAGATCCCAATTCTATTCAGCCATGACTGAGGACATATTGTGGAGAAGGAGAAGGAGGAGCAGGAGGAGGAAGAGTAGAGATCAGTGTTGGTGGTTGCTCTTGCTGCAGTAACCATGGAGGCCCTACTAACACAGGGGTTTCCTTATCCCAGCGAGCTCAAATGGCTCCAAGAGAAATGGGGTGGGATGCTCCAGGAAAAGACAGGCCATTGCACACCTCTGCAGGCTACAGAGCAGGATCATTTTAGAGGTATGAAAGTCCACTGAGACATTTTCCTTCCATTTCCCCCTGAACTTGCTAGGAGATGCGTGTCAGACATGGGCTTTGTCTGTTTGCAGAGGTGGAAAGGCTGATTTGGCCCAAGGAGAGGTGAAGGTTACTCCAACATCCATAGTCTTGTTACACTAAAGCCAGACAATAAGCCTGGCCCTTATAAACATACAATAACAAAATCATTAATTGCTGTGTTACATAAATTAAAATTCATGTGTATAAAGCTGCAGCCTTGACAAAAAAAATCCCAAACTGTAATAATGTCTATTTTCTCTGTTGTGGTTTATTGTTTAGATGATGTCTTCACAAGTACCAGGAGTGTTCCTGGTGGGGCTTGGACGTGGAATCTCTTCCAGGACTTTTGCTCTGTGATGATGTGGAAGATGACTCTTCAGTAAGTAACACCAAATGATTTCAGACTTGTATAAATAATATACATGTTCTGTCTCCTGTGATGGAGTGATGAATAGCATCGAGAGTGATTGATTTGCCGACACGTGGCGGTGGCTGGAACAGTCTGTGTTGTCCTTGGATCCCTCAGACTGGTCCTACCTCTCCCACAGCATTGTGTCCCCATGGGACTGAGGTTCTCCAGCCCCGTGTGAATGCCAGGTCTTGGCTTGGCCATTGAGGGAGTGATGGGGACACAGAGATTGAGCCCAGCCCCACCACAGCGTTCTCTCCCTGTACCTGCCTCACACATGGAGGCTTTGTCCCCCCAAAATGTGGCTTTTGTACAGTCTCTTCTGCTGCAGCTCAATCCTCTGCTTAAAAGGTTCCCTCTTTTTTTCCCTCCTTTAATATTTAGCAGAAAATAATTCTGCAATGGGCTTTATTAAAGCAGCAGGATAGATTAAAAAATGAAATATGTTTAGCAAGATTTGGGGGGAAGGCTGGAGTAATTAATTTTCAATAATACCTGGCATTTCCAGAACTCCTTTCATCCCAAGATCACCAAACAGTTTACAGACATTAATTAATTAAAGCATTATGATGCCCCAGTGTGGGGCCATCGCCGGCATGTCTGACTCAGACAAACTCCCTCCTATTCCCCGGACAGCTGAGCAGTATCCGCTCCTCTGCCTGCACCAGGGCTATTCCTCTGAGCAAATACTGTTCAGCTTTCCCAAGGTTTGCACTCTGTGGCCCTATGTAAATATTTTCCAATAAGTTCGATTATTTGTCTTTTATTCTCTATCAGAAAAACCCCAAATATCTCCGTAATAAAATTTCCAGCATGTGTTTACATGAGGGCAGTTCGGATGATTAGTTTCTGATTCAGCTGCCCATTAAAGCATCCCTGCTCCCGGAAAACTCCCTTTGCAGGCCGGGAGCTGGACACGAATTTTAAGTTTGGATCTTGGGGTGAGTGCAGTAAATCACATGGGAAAAGAGGAGAAGGGTACAAATAACATCACACTCCTGGAAATCCCCCCTGAAGTGTAAGTTGGGTGAGATCTTATGAAAGCTGTAGATTATCCAAACTTTCTCCACTCCGATGATTTGATTCATGAACGCATAAATAGATAGATGGCTAGATCCATCACGGGGATCCCTGGGGAGCAATGGAATGGTGTTTGTGATTGGAAAAATATTATAAAAGAGCTCACGTATAGCCAATAGTTGGGCAGTTTTGTAGCGCCAAGATAAATAGGAAAGAAATGACATTTCATGATCGCATTTTTAAAGGACATTGGAAGTTCCCAAAGCAGGAGAAATGGATGTGGTGGCGTGATGCAGCTGCATTCCTGTGTGGCAGTGCTGCCAGCTGGGCCCTGAGCCCCTCACCCCACATCTTTGGGGTAACAGTGTCGCATCATATTCGTGGGGAATCACAGAATTCTTAAGGTGGGAGAAGATCTCCAGGATCATCGAGTCCAACCTGTGACTGATCCCCACCTTGTCACCCAGCCCAGAGCACTCAGGACCACGTCCAGGTGCTCCTTGGACTCCACCACCTCCCTGAACAGCCCATTCCAATGCCTGACGACCCTTTCCATGAAGAAATTCCTCCTGATGTTCAACCAAAACCCCCTCTTAATGCCTGAACCTTGATGTTTGACCTCACCTTGGCCATGGGATGAGTGCTTCACTTGGCCTAAGACCTTCCAGTTTGTTTGGGATATTCAAAAGCAGGATCAGCCCTGAAGAATGTGTTTGCAATGGAAGAGTGAGAGAAAAAAGAAATTTTAAAAAATTGGTGTGTGTTTGTTTGTTTGTTTGTTTGTTTGTTGTATTGACTGTTTTCTCATAAACCAAATGAAAACCAGCATGCAAATGGAAAGTTCCTTTCATTACCTATGGTCTGAACCTTGTTTTTCCTGGTTGGCTTGGCCAGCTCCAAGTTTCCCTTTATTCCGACTTGGAACCATAGGGGAGAAGAGACATTGGACATGGGGCAGGAGGCACAGGGAGCCACATCCCCAATGCCACCGTGAGTCCATGTCCCGAGCCATTTCTGTCACCAGGCACCTGGTGACAGAAACCCACCCATCCATCAGCCTGGATCAGAGAAATGTCAGGGTGTGCTCGGGAAGGCGATGCCCATGGAGCAGCCTCTGGTTTGGGAAGGAGGGAGCCGGGAATTCTGCCCTCCTCCCTGCTTGTTTACCCTATGGCAAGTGCATCTTCGGGGAGCGCTGTGACTCCGAGATATGAGAAGAAATTCTTCAGTAAACACAAGTGACATTTGGCATATAAATAAGTAAGGGAATACTCCTGCGCAAGCAGCGCAGGTCAACAGTGATCTTTTATCTCGGGGTGTAAAATCGGCTGCTTTAGAAACAGAAAAAAGTGCAAAGTGTTTGTGGAAGGGGTGGTGGAACTGAGAATCCTGGTCCTGGTCCAGAGTGAGTGGCTTCACTCTTCAGCCCTGTTGGGTCTGGGAAAATCCAGGGTGTGTCAGATGGGTTTCTCCACAACTTTATTTTTTTTTTTTTATTATTCTTTCCCTATTTGTTTTCCTACTCTTTTAAAAAAAAATTCTCTCTTTTAAAAAATTCCTTTTTAAAAATTTCTCCTTTTTTTCTTTATTTTTCTCTTTTTTTTCCTCTGTTTTTCTCTTTTTTTTTCCTCTGTTTTTCTCTCTTTTTTCCTTCCTTTTTTCCTTTCTTTTTAAAAATATGATTAATGTATAACAGAGCCCTTTGGAGAGTAAATACTGATTTGCAATGGCACAGTAAACAAATAACAGGGGAACAGGCATGGAGCCTGTATATCCATACATCCATAAAATCCTTTGCATCCACACATGCGCACCCGCATTCTTATTGTGTAGGTTTAGCTAAGGGGATTTACCTCCTTTTTAATATTTTTGAAGGCTGCTTTATGATCCTGTTGACCTGCTATTAGCAAAAGCTTAGCTTTCAACAAAGGTAATTAAATTATAAAATCACTGCTGCAATCATCAAACTACTCATAAAACAAGAAATAAAAAAAAAAAAAAAATACCCTGAAATAAAAATCTTGCAGGCTTCTCCTCATGTAATATTGCTCCCTGATGTTAATTACATTTAAATGGGAGAGTACTATTTTGGTATCATTCATACGCCTCCAAAAGTACTTTCCAGTTTATCATACCTGTCAACCCCAGTGCATCACAGGCTAATACTTTATTAAGAAAAAAATCATTAGGGAGCTGCTGATCCCATTTAAGTACATTGGGCAGAATGTAAGACTAATTAAAAAGCATATTTTTACATTATTAATTTCTGAGTTTCACACTTAATGAATGTGAAATGACAGGGCTACTATTTTTATATTCAGGCTCTCTGGGCTCTTCAGCCAGGGGAATTCAATTCTGGGGATTTTTTGCAAAGATGCTTCTTGGGAGATTTGTTTTCAAGAACAGCTAAGCTTTTTTAGCTGTGCCTTTTTCTGGGAAATTATACCAAAGCATATTACAGCCACTTAAAAAGAGTAGTTAAATAGATGTTGTGTTGGGTTTTTTTCATCACACTGCTATAAAAGTATTTTAGATGAGGTATAAAATATGGTTTTTAAATGATATTATGATTTGCAAACACTAAAAAATAATTGCGGTGGAGTTGAGAGAGAGCGAAAACATCTAATCTTTATTGTGTAAGACAATGTGATAAAATATTTTACAGCCAAAAGCTCATTTTGCATCTGGAAAATTGTGTAAACTGATGGAGGGGGGGAAATCTCATTAAAACTAAAGGTTATTTTTAATATTCTTCAAACAAAGCAACACTTATAACTGCATCTCCCCTCCTCATATTTATTAAATTAGACAATTGTAGGAATGGCTGATGCTGTATTTAAATAAAGACATAAAATGACGGAGAGCGTGGTTGGTGGGGCTGGGGCCGGGGTTTGGAGCAGGGAGCGTGGGGCTGCTGGGGCGGTTCGGGCACTGGCAGCGTGGGCGATGCTGAGCCCTCGCCGGGGCCGCCTGGCACCGCGTCCCCGCCAGCAGCACTGCCACTTTTATAGGGCTCTGCAAGGAGGAGTGGAGAGAAGCAGGGATTTTTTTTTCCCCCCCTCTCTCTCCTTTTTTTTTTTTTTTCCCAAATGTGCTTACAATTACCTCTCTGTATTTTTATTGTCTTTTTACTAACCACAAAACTCACACTGGAGGCAAAGCTTAACGGCTGAGGCTTTCCTCGTGTAAATATTAGGAAATTACATTTGTACAAACTGCGCGGCTTTGTAAAGGGGGCTGGAGCCACTCCAACACAAATTAATCAGGATAAAGTTGCTCTATGTTCAACATGACCATAGTTTATTTTCTTAAAGTATTAATTTGTCAACAGCTTTCCTGCCTCGCTGTGACTCATGTGGATGGCATTGAGGGAAGACACAGATGCAATCTTGCTGCTCTACCTTGTGGTTTTAGGAACCAGCTCCAGTTAATCAAACCATAATTGTGTTTAATTCCTCAGTATTTGTTTTCCCACCAAAGTCAAATGACTGAAATATGAATATGAACCTGTGTTTAAATATTGTCTTCCCGAAAAAAGAAAAAAAGAGAAAAAGGCATGAAACTGTTTTAACTGTTTGCTAAACAATTTTTACTTCCAAGTCCTTCCCTCCTCCGTTGTTTTCCCCCCTCCCTCAGCCCCAAAATAGATAAATAAGCTCTGGCAATAGCTTTTCAGCTGGTGTCCTTTGCTTTTTCCCCTTCTCAATTATCCCCAGTGCTGAAAGCATTGCTTTCCACATGTCTCCCCTCCTTCTTCTGCCTTCACTTGCTGCTTATTATATCCCCCTATTTTTAATTATATCTTGATTTTCGTAAAATGATCATTTGTTATTATGTTTCTGGAATGCAAACGTGAGCATAATGGGATCTATTTTTCAGAGTTGCCAAAACAAATTAAGGCGAACGTTCAGCTCTTCCTTTGCCAAATGTTTTAGTGTTTTTCCATGAAAGAAAATCTTATTTCAAACTGTATATGAAAGCTTAAGTAAATAATGCAGCCTGTAAGAAGCAAATTCTATTGTAAAATCAGTTACTGTTCACAGGCTTTGCTGGCGATACCTGCCCTAGGCTCTGCCCAGGAAAAATCGGGGTAACAATGAAATATTGTTAATTTTAATTTGCCTTTTGCAGAACGGGAAAAGCTGAACTTTTTTCCCGAGTGCTGGACGCAGCCCCCATAAATATGGAGCATTTGTTGTGGCCGCCTCACGGATGCCCAGGTAGGCGAGGAGGCTCTCGGATAACGACATCACACGGGGCTGGAAGTGGAGCAGCTTAAGGCACTGAGCTCTGTTAATTGTGGGGCCGGGGGCTCGCCTGTTCTTTAGCATCTTTTATTAACATACATCCCCAAATAATATTGACACTCTTCTTGTTTTATTAGCGCACGTTTACCTTGTTCATGGTTTTATTATTCAAGAATGCAGTTGTTGCCAAGTATTAATCAATATATTATGCTGCTCAGTTGGGCAAGCTGTATGAAAACATAGTGCCCCTAGGGTTAATACAGTCAAGAACTAGAAAAGTGTTTCAGACATGTACACAACATGTGGTTTACTATTATCATTAAATGAGGTGAACTGGGACTCTATACATATGGATTTTGAATTGCATAAATTTTGATTGATATCATTTGAAGACTGAGACCCTGAAAGGGTAGATTTTGTGAAAGACGATACACAGGCCAGCTATTACCACATACAATAATACCAGGAAAAATATCTGAAATGAGCAAGGCAGCTGGCTTTTAAATAGCTAAAACATAACATCAATACTTATTTTGAATAATGGAAAAAAGAGGTAAAAGATGTTGACCTCTGCCTGACAATAACATGTTCCAAAAGTAGAACTGGTCCCGGGAGAAAACCCCCTGCTCAACAGTAGCGACTAAGAAATTTTTTCTTTCTCTCTCTCTTTCTTTCCTTCTTGTTTTCTCTTGCTTTTCTTTTCCTTTTTGTTTTTTACTCTTTTTTTCCTCATATTTTTACTTTATTCTCCCTTGCCGGCAAAGGTAAATGGGCTTTTGAACATGCAGACAGCCGCCAGAAAAAAAAACCAAACAACAACAAAAAAAAACCCCAACAAAAAACGAAACTCCAAGAATTTTTGCAAATTCAGGAAACACTTGAGAGGTAAAACCAACATCCTGAGACAGGAGACAAGGCCAGCTTTTGACACCGGGCTGGACCTGCGAGGCCGAAGGAAACCTGGAGCCAGGAAGCGGCCGCTGCCGGGGTCAGGCCGCCGGGGACCCGCTCCTCGCTGTGCACCGCCGGCCTTTCCATGGGAAATTTGCTGAAAATTTGCTGATCTGCATGAAACATTTACTGGAGGGGGAGAGGAAGAGCCTTCCGTGGCTTCTTGTGGGTTCCTGGTTCATATGGCATTAAGTGGGGAACATAATGTATGCGAGCAGGCAGCGGGGCTCAGAGGCCCCGCGTCCATTTTTTCCCACTGTGTGATACACATGGAAAATTATCAATACCTCGCTCTACCAATCCCTCAATTGGCCTGTATTTGTTCAAACTTTTGAGAGAGCACCGGATGCTTAATGCTTCATTTATGATTTATGCTCCATAAATGTATTAAAACATTAACCATATTTCTGCTATGGCATACTTGAATCCTCCCGGGGAAAAGCCAGAGCGTTTCTCAGGCTGCTACTCCGGCTTCCCTGAGGAGCGAGATTATTTGTGTTGTGTTACACCTCCAAGTGTTGATTAGGCCTCGGTGTTACCCTGACAGAAGTGTCGTGTGGTGCTTCTCTTTAATGGGGTAATAAGCTACATCAACTGCATGAAGGAAATGTTCCTTTTCAAGTCCGAGACAGCAAAAAAAGTTGGTGTGGGAAGCCAGGGAAGGCTCTGTCCCCTCCATCCCCTCCACTCGGGTGAACCCCTCTGGAATGGGAAACTCTTGGCCACAGCACTTGGGTGGCTCTGCAAATTTATAATCGGGGTTAGAACTCTCTAATATATTAAATGGTTACACACCAGCCTTTGCCGAGCCTGGCTTTTAACCGCCTCACAGCCTGGCAGGCTCCGAAACACGGCTGTTAATTGGAAAGCAGGAAGGTTAAAAAAGAGACAAACTAGTTTTCTGGCTTGACTTTGACAGCCTGGGTTATTTATGCAGGTTTGGGGGTTTTGATTTTTTTTTTTTCAGGTTTTTTCCCCCTCTTTTATTTTTTTCCCCTCTCTTTTTGTGCTGAGGTGGAGGGGTGGGGGCAGTCTGGAGGATTTCTTAGTGGTCGGGAAGCTTCACATTTTTCAGTAAGCATTATTGGGTAACAATTGGTGCAAACATTATGGAGGGGGAAAGGCACATAAATCACGAAATAAAAAAATAGTTTCTGCACATTTTCAAAAAACACGTTGTGCTCTCTGAGGTCCTTTTCATTTTAACCAAATCAGGGGGAACTTGTCCTCACAGCGGCAAGGCAGATGGAACAATAAATCACAGGAACCATTGACTGCCTGCAGTGTACTCTCCGCAGCTGTCACTTTTTTGTCTCTTTGGTTTTAGCTGACATGGTTTGAGGTCCACTGTGAACCAATCTGGACTTTTTTTTTACCGTCATATCCATCAAAACGACCAGTAGCCATCAACCTACTGCAGCGATCGATTCGTTTGCTTATTCTCACGCATAAGCCAATACTCAGCTCACTAGGTGAGGCTTGGGAGAAGCACCTCATTTTAGCTTTTTTTTTTTTCCCCCCTCTTTCTTTCTTTTCTTCTTTTTTCCGTTTTTTTTTTTTTTTTTTCCTCCCTTTCGCCTCCAGCTACAGCTGTGATTTTCTGAGCAGTCTTGGCTAACGTTATTAAAGTTGCATCATGATAGATATAGAGGGGAGCGGGGAACAGTTTCCACCCGCACCCACAGCAAACCGTGGGGTTTTGCTGTTGTTGTCAGTGTTGCTTTTCAGGTGTAGCGAGACGCTCGCTAAGCTCGGAGTTTCCAACTCATTGCTTATTTTGCAAAGTAAACAAGCAAATGTTATGTGCATAACCTTAGCTGTCTCTGCAAAGGTCAGCGCCTGCCTGCCGATTTCCTCCGCCGCCTTTTGGTGGCACTCTGATGCCAGCGATTCCTCCTGCGGTGTTTGGGAAACAAGACGTCCTTTCTTAACAAAAGACTCAATCTACAAAAGCCTGCAAAACAAAAAAAAAAAAATTGATTAAATTTGAACTAGAGTAGGAAAGTTTAGCTGGGTGGGGAAAATCGCCTGGTAAGAGCTAAAGAGGCCGATCTGGACCCTGGGCTGAAGGGTCGCTCGGGACATGGGGGGGTCCCTCCACTGTCCAACAATATCCGTGGACAAACAGAGGTGGGATTGGAGATCACATTCTGGGCGCTCCCTTTATGACCTGAAACATTTCAAAGTGTCTTTGCCATTTTAACAAAGTGTCCGACGCAGCATCTGTCAACTTCAGGATGCATTTTGGACAATACTGTGGTTTTTTGTGGGACAAACAGCAGCAAGGAGATATGTGGATAATACAGTCATAGTAATATTCTTTTTTAAATGTCAAAAATACCCGCTCGCTTTAAAAGCCTTCAGTTAGGTCAAGTTAAATTTATTATATACAATTTTTTTTATAGCTGAACTCCATGATTTTGACTTGAGGTGACAGCTGAAAAGCACCAGAAACCCTTGGAATTTCAGATCTATATATTACTATAAAGGAAGAAAATAAAGTTCCGCTAGGAGAAGGCAGGGAATTGCATTTACCAAATATACATAGTTTAAAAAACACAACCCCTGAAACATTTACCTTAAAAAAAGTCAAGAGAGCAGAAGTTTTCTTTTGTATCTATAGAGCAAACATCCCTGGGATTTGTAATAAAAACCCAGTTATGAGATCTGGGGTCCCTCCTGTTAACAAGGATCTCTTAGCAGATATTGAAATATTGCCACGTTGGAGAGAAGTTATTTAAGGACCCTCCAGGAGCTGATGCGAAGGCAGATTCTGCTGAGAGTGTGTTCCTCTTTGCAAAGATTTGAAGGGAATGTGTCCTGAACATATTCCACTTTAGAGAGATGCAACAAATAACGAGCTGCAGTCAGAGGCGGCCCCGCTTCGTGATGAATTTCAAGGAGTGTGACCAATAATCCTTCTACTTATCTTAAAAATCCTATGGAAGTAGTAAACCAGTTCCCATAGAACTGAGAGCAGAGTGCATCACAAACCAAGCCATCTGTCTGTGAGCAAACCAAGAATCCTGAGTCCACCCAAGTAGTTACTGCGTGTTTTTCTGTACTGCTAATGGATTGCATATTGTTGAAAATATGAATTACAGAATAAATCAGAGCAGAGTGGAAATTATGGGTTGGATTCTGCCCTTGGATACAGTGAAAATATCAGGTTGTTTCTGTTTGCTGCTTTGGGGTGCACATCAGATTAATTATTCAATGTAAATGACTCCAGGTTGGCAATCTGAGCTCTCTAAATTTACCAACAGCCAGAGGAGAGAGGCTGGGAGTTGATGAGGGTCGGACCGGTTTAGGCTGTGGATTTTCACAAACCTTTGCTCACTGCCCTTAACTCTGCAACACACAGACAAGGTCTTAAATACACCTTTAAAAATGTCTCGTGCTGGGGACATGCCAAACATCTCTTGCTCCCTTTAGGGGAGATGTGAAGAGTTACAAACACGAAGAGTTACAAACCGTGAGCCCTGTGCCAGAGCTGCTGCCTAGAAAAAACCTGAAGTGACTCAGAGTTTTGGCTGAGGAGGGAGAGCAGGATAAGAGGGCCCTGCGTTATAGCAATTACGCAGGAATAAGGAATTTCACTCTGATTGCCATGCCAGCAAAATCTGTATATATCTAATATCAGATAACATCATCCTGCCTGTGAAAGGAAGGCCACTAATTCCGCAGTATTCTTATTTTCAAATGAATTCCAACGCCGAGAGCAGGGAGCAGCTTTGTTAAAAGGGACAGGCATTAATATGCCTAATGGGGACTTTTCTCCTGTTCCTACCAAACAGGCTCTAACACAATCCCACATTTAAACCAGGAAGCAGTCCTGCATATTTTCCAATTAGCTGTGGTAGATATTTAATAAAAAGAAGGACAGCAAAAAAAAGAAAAAAATCTGTGTGAACACAAAACTTTGTTCATCCCTTGCACACAAAACCCGGCAGGTTTAACGCCCCCAAAAAGCTGTGTGGTTTAATTGCAGCCCCCAGCTGACCCCCTGGAATGCCCAGCCCTGGCAGGACCAAGCCGCAGGCGCTGCCGAGCAGTGCTGCTGCCGCCGCCGCTGCTGTTGTTATTTTCCAAGAGGAAATATTTCGGGTCTGCCCTAACATTAGCGCAACATATCACTGCGGCTGCATTCCCTGCTGACTGCAGGCTGTTTGATGAGTAATTAGGAGACCTTCTCTTTAGTTTGTTTGACATATTTTACAAAACATGTGAATCTGTTAAAAATTTGCTTGTTCATTTAAAAGGCAGAGTTCCTAAATGAAGCAGAGTATTTGCTAAATAGATATAAATTTAGGATGTGTTTTTCTGTTTTGTTTTTTTTTCTGTTGCAACTTCAAACACAATAGGCTCTTTTTGCCTTAAAAAGGATTTTTTTTTGTTTCTGTGGAGAAGTAATTATTGTTTGTGCATCTGGGTATACAGAGCTCATACAGAGAATATCTCTGTAATACTTAGAGATAAACATATCTAGACATACAGATCTCCATGTGTGTACTTAAGTTTGTTTATATTTTACACCCACACGTCAAAACTGGCATTATTAAGTACTTACTGGAAAGCAATAAACACAGCTCTCTTTCCTCTGCTCAGATCAGAGGTGAACACTTTTCCCTTCACTTTCCATTAAAACATCTTTAACAAAGAAACCTCAGAGAAAATATTAAATACTCTCAAATATTCCAGCATTCGTCTACCAAATTCATCTACTAAAATCATCTGCTGTTTCAGATTACATGATTTCAACTGGTGATTTAACTTTCCTAACTATAGCAGGGTTATGTAATTAAAAAGTTTAATTTTTCTTGATCTGAAAGCATTTGGAGTTTTTAAAATTATAAAGATAAATATAATTTTCTTCTCTTTAGCTGTACAAAGAAGTGGCACCTCTCAGCACCCTGAATTTTAGGCAAGGTCTTTTCTTGCAGTGTTCAAAATTAGAAATAAAAGATTAGACATTCAAAAATAGAAATATAACTGCTCTCAATTTATTTAATGCCAAAAAACCCTCTCTGGTATTTAAAACCAAGCAATCTTACTGACCCAAAGGTTAAAGTTGTCCCAAAAAATGCAATGCTGGAATAAGGCTATGCTGGCTGAGATTAAAATCCTTTAGTGCTGCAAAATGTGAGCGCAGGGATGATTTAAAAACCCGGTACTTTTCTAGTCAGCTCCACTTATTGCTTCAGGCTGAGCATTTTGTTTTTCTTTTTTTTTTTTTTGGTTTTTTTTCCCTCTTTTTTTTTTTTTTTTTTTCCCAGTGAACACTCCATTGCTTATTTTGGGGAAGCATCTCATTCATCTGTGCCTGCTTCTTGCCGAGACTTTTTCCTGCCGGAGAATTACTGCCTAGCACATCAATAGGCTGCAAATTATATAAGGGCTGTGTTTAGCTTGCAGCCGGATTGCCATTGTCGGGAGGGTCCGTGTCTTTTAGCTAAACTGCCTTTTTCTGCAGGAATTTCAGATGTCTGTAATTGCTGCTCCTTTCAGCACAGCTTAAGGTATCAATATCAACTCGATTTGAATATCATAAGTGGGAAGTTGCTCTAAGCAAAACAAAAACATGTCAGTTGCCCAGGTGACATTTTGTAGCAAACAAGGAAATCACAACTCCAGGAAGTGTTGTATTTTATGCCAACAACAATATGACAGTTTTCTCTGTAAAGAAAACATGACACTTTTCCAAATATCAGAGGATGCCTCTGCTGCTCAAGGGATTCCTGTACTGTCACTGAAATGGAAGGTCACAGGCTGGTTTCATGATTTCTATAGTTTCAAAATGTTGTGGTGGAGCGTTTGCACGCTAAATGCTGTAGGCTAAGGGAAATCTTTCCCTTCATCTCTGAAAGAAGTGACAGGAAGAAAAAGGTCCTACTTTGACAGCAGTAACCTCTAGGTCTAGAGGTTCTGCCCCAAGCAACTCTGAAGTAAAATTACCTATGTTAATGTGTTGTCCTCGCTGTCATGCAGCCACACGTGTGCAAGCTGCAGCCCGAGGGGCGAGTGTGCAACCAGGGGCTGTGAGAGACCACCAGAAAATCCTCCCGTCCCCTTCCTGCCTGGCCTTGGATGGAATAAAGAGCAGAAAGTTTCTGCAAATTATTTCTTTTAAGAGGTGGGGTTTCCACTTTGACTTCAAGACCCACTTGCTATGCCAGTACCTGATTCTTGGAGTTTAAATAAACAGACTTTTGCTTTAAGCTAGGGAAAAAAAGTTTTAACTTCAAGGCTATGGACAGGATCAAAACACATTTATTTCCAGCCTTTCTCCTTTTTTTTCTTCTTCCCTCTCCCCCTTAAAAAAAACACACCTTAGTCTATAGATTATATACTTCCTGCAGCCCTTTTTATAAGCAATAAGAATTTAATAACTGAGGGCAACTCTATAGTAATATTTATATGGGTCAAGTGGCTTAAAAGTATGCAATAAATGTAAAGTTATGAACCACATTGCCCCTTTTTAAATAATGCAGCTAGCACCAAGATATTATGTTTCATATTCTGGAAAAAGGTGTTTTAGCCTAGGCTTTAGGAGTACACCAGACATGAAAAGTTATACTGATCCCATAATAAAGTCACTGCCTGCTTAATATGGTGTGTTATGTAGAGCTCCAGATCTTAATAGCAGACCACAGCAAGAACGTCCCAGATGATATCAACAAAACCTTCGCTTTCTCATTAGCAATCAGCAAATTCTCCTGGTGGCTGCTGGTTTCAAATAAGGGCAAGTGCCTCTATTCCGAGTGGGAAGCCCAATAGGATAATAGAAATAATGCAGCCTAATCAGCGGCGAGCACACGAGATCTCCCTGCCAGGGCAGGCACTGGTGGGCTGGGGGACTCCCCTTCTGCAGCTTTTAGCAGTTTTCCCAGTCCTGGGGAGGGGGATCTGCGGGATGGAGGGAGAGGGAGCCGGAAAAGCACCCCCAGCATCGCCCTTCTGCTTCTGCTCACAGATAAGAGGGGTTTGATGATGTTTGCATAAAAATGAAACATTAAAATCCCCTTATAGTTGTTGCTGTGAATATCTAAAGAAAAGCTGCGCTGGTTTCTGTGTATATAAAACATCTCTACATCTGCGTGGGGAGAGGGATCACAAATTGCTTTAATTTGCCCTCATGAAACCATTGACTTCTTCAGTAAATCAGATCAAATATTTGTCATCTAGGCCCAAATGACCACTCCTTTGTTGGCCAGCACACTGCACCAGAGCTGCTACCTGCATTGGTATTTTTATTCCTTATTGCTGTTGGATTTAAATAGGCTTTGTGTTTGGACACACATTTGCAGCAGGGCATTGTTAAACGTGGGGACAACCATCGCTGTTGGCCATTCTGACGAAAGTGTGAAGGACACACCATCCTCCTGCTCCTGCAGCCTAAATAATCCATGGCTATGCTTGGGGAAACACAGAACTGTTTTAGTTTTTGCACTGATTTTCTAATTGTAAGGTTTTTTTTTCCCCTCACATTTTCCCTTGTGGTATTCACGTGCTCTTAGAATATTCTGATTTCTATTGAAGGGCGATTTTTGTGCTCTTGTTCAGTCCCGGTTAAAAATTAAGCCTGCAAATGTGGCTGGTGCCATGCAAGGAAATGCAAGTCTAAGCTGCAGCAGTGTAAACAAAAAAGTGTTTTAAGAGGTGCTTAACTGTGTTTTGAACCCTGATTAAGCCTAAGGTTACTCAGTGTTTATATGTGCATTCGCAGTGCACTGGGAAAATTCAGTGTTTAATGGTTCCTGTGCTGATCTTTTGTTAGAGCCCTGGGCTGTGGTGCCTGAGAGCAGCGATTACTGGCCAGATTAAAAACCACAAACTCTTTCTAATTCCGAGTTTTGTCCAACTTTATTCCTGCTGATGTGAAGCAGGGCTCAGTATATCTCTTAGGGCTGGGATTTTAAAAACTGACACCACAAGTCAGTCCCCTGGGTTTTTATTTAGGTATTTTGTGGGACAAGGTAGTGTTGTTTTGGACACATCAAATAGGGAACAGTTTCCATCTATGGGTCTCATTAGGGTTCTTAGGTTTTATTTTTTAATTTTTTTTTTTTTTTTTTTCTGTTTAATGACCATGAGATGGTAAATGGACAAGGAGGGTACCCATAAAGGGCAAGGGCTCAAAAACAAAAGGGTGATAACTTAGGGCAATGAGGCAACAGCACAAAGCTTCATTTCCAACTTCTCTGCACTATTTTGAATTCTATGAATGACCTTGCTGAGTACTTTATTCTCCTAAAATAATGAGCAGGTCAATACCAGTCCTGCTTGTGTGATAAAATGCAGTAATTGCTGACCAGGACATGTCCACAAAGGAGCCGGGAGAGCTGATCTGGGGGAGAGAGGACATTTCCACCAGCAGGGTCAGGAGATCCTGACAGCTCAGGACAGTCCATGGCAGGGAAAGACAAGACATGTCGAGGCAGACTGAAAAAACAAACTGATGGATGAGGGTGACGTTACCAAAGGGAAAACTGCGTTGGCAAATAAATGCATATTTACTAAAAGAAAACCTCTTGTTTATGAGAAGTGAGAGGTGAAATTGAGACTACTGATGGTAAATTGCACGATTATGGTGCTCAAGTGAGAGGGAGAGAAAGGCTCTGGGAGAAAGTTGGCCCTGCAACATCTAAGCACCAGCACCTCCACGGAGGTCAGAAATTTTGGAGAAGGTTTTTGGTATCGAAGCAGTGAGGCTGTGGAGCAGAGTCCATATGTGGGTAACGACGTGAAAAACCACGAACGGCTCCTAAAGCAGAACCTGATGACAGAGGATTAGAGGACATGTCTGCAGGGGAAGGGGCCTGGATGGGAAGGCCCAAAGAGCCTCATCCAGTCCAGGCTAATGGAAATACCCCAGAAATCGGAAATACTGAGGCACACCTAGCTCAGACTATCGAAACTTCCATTTTCCGTTGTTTTTATTACATGGCTTTAATCCGTGCAGATTCCAGGGGTGGGGAACGCTTGGGCTCAGCTGCTCTGAGCTGTGGGACAGCACCTCGCAAGATGTGCTGCAGTAACAGGGGCAGGGTTTGAGCTTCTGTTTTACAACAAGAAGAGGTTTTGGAGTGATTTCAACAATGCTGGTGTGCTAGAAGAGTTCAGAGGATGGCAAGGCAGGCAAGAGGAAGATTTGCTCTGCTCAGGTAGAGCAGACACACAGGGCCACTGCCCCGAGGTGATGCCACCTCTCTGTGTCTTACTCTATAGCAACTAGAAACAGATTAAAAGCAGCAAAGAAGAAAAAAAGGAGAGAAAACAAAGTAGAGAAAGGGGAATATTAAATTATTAGGCAGAAATTCTTCCCTGTGGTCCTGGTTGAGGATCTATGTCTGCCCCATCCCTAGGAGTGTCCAAAGCCAAGTTGGACATTGGGGCTTGGAGCAACCTGGGACAGTGGGAGGTGTCCCTGCCATGGCAAGGGTGGGACAGGGTGAGCTCTAAGTTCCAACCCAAACCATTGCCTAAGCTTTCAAGGCATCAAATTTTCCTTCCTCCAGCCTGGAATGGCACTGGCATGAACTGTACCCAGGGAGTGTCATCTGCATGGTGGCTTTCATTGCATCCCACACGTGGGAATCTGAACCTCGGAGTCCTGAAAACCTTGCATGTGTGCAGCTTCTCTGCAAGCCTGACAAGGGATCATTAGTAACTCGCTGATGTCTCTCTCTGTTTGTTCTACTTCACGAGACACTTCCCCATCTAATTTAGAGCAAAGCTTGGTGTTTACTTGGCTTCACAAAATGACACTCTTTCCCCCCCAAGATTGCTGCAAAGTCTTGGCAAAGAATATTTACATAAACAGGTTTCAACTTCATCAAGAACAGGTCGGGAAAGGAGGGCAAATCCAAGTGGAAGGGAAATAAAGCAGAGTATAAGGCAGAGTAGTTGATCTCTCATTTCGGGCTGCAAAAGAAGAACTTTGAATGTTTGCAGGGCTGGTGCAGCCCTGTGAGGGAGTCACACCACTACCTAAGACCCCTAAAACTCCTGGAAATATGGAGGAAGAGCTGTGGGGAGTGGTGGGGGGGCCCAGCCCTGCTGCAGGGCTGGCAGGGACAGCAATTACAGCACGAGGCAGCAAATCACCCACACATCGCTGCAGCTTTGTGCTGCCACCATGCACTGGAAGCCTTTGAAGCCCAGAAAAGATTAAATTTTAATTGTTAGCAACCTCTCAGGGTCCTGGGGATAAAACCCCTAGGACATCTTCTGGCATTCCCAGCGGAAGGAAGGGAGAGGGTAGCAGCTCGGCTGATCTCGTGTGAGCACAGCCATCGTCCCCATAACTTCACTCCCCAGCTTCTTCCAGCTTGAGTGAAAGGTGCCTCCTCAGTGCCCATTCCAGGAGCCAAGGGGTGTCTGGCGTGGACAGAAAGAAAAGGAATTAGTTTATGGGAAGCGGATGGGTCCGGTATGTAAATAAAAGCCACTCACACCCTCATTATGGGGGCTCTTTTGAATAAATGTTAGCCTTTAAGTGCCAGCTGTCACTCTATGCATGGCCTCCCTTCTTACAACTAACCTCTCTGTCACCTCGCCTTGTCTCCCTAACTTGTCCTATTATGCAGTACCAAGCTGAGTCATTGTTTCAAGCAGGAGGTGACATGTTAATAGCTTAATAATAGTATAATCTCGCAAATAATAATATGCTGTCACACTGTCTGAAGCACAATGTTTACAGGAGAAGTGGTAATGTATGATGACAGTAATTTGAATAAAAATGAATTTACTGCTCTTGTCTCATTTGCAGTAAATTTTCGCATCTTTCATGCACAACTGGTGCTCCATGACCTCTTTCATTATTGTGTTCTCAGTGGCTGCTGCTTGCTTTAAAGTGAAAGGCAGGCAAATGAAACAGAAACCTGCAGCTTAATAAGAGGTCTCCAGAAAAGAGTTCTCACCGCGGCTTCTGGAAATCTCACTTTGCTTGTTTACGGAGCCGAGGCGGTGTCGGCCAGGCTGTTTAATTAATGCAAGCTGGAGGTGCCGATTGAAAAGGAGGGGCGAGCTGATACGATTCTGGATTGACAATTTACAAAATAATCGTCATGAAAATGTGGCAGAGGGGGAAAAAGTGCTTGGAATACAGAAAGGATCGTTGGGGTTGGAATTTGAGTTTGCGCAGCTTAAGGAAAAACTGGTTTAAATGCTGTGGGTGCTTGATGTGGAGAAAAACAATCCTTGAGTTAATTATAAATTCATGGTGGTGTGAGAGTGGACTGGTAAAACACAAAAATTATCTGTGAATACATGAAATATTTGGTTCTGTGTGGTTTCTGCCTCGCCCTGTGCCGTATTGTAAAATTCTGCCATTTCCATGTCTGGTACAGACTGGGACTCCTGATATTATTCTGACAAATAAATAGGGAATGTACTCTGTATCAAAACTGCCTTTGGAAAATTTAAATTCCTAGGACAGTTCTATTTCTCTAAAAGAAAAAAGGAGTTATTACGTGATGTGGTTCATTTGATGAAAAAGAAGAAAGTTTACAACTCACAACTGATATGCCTGGACTAAATTTAGTTTGATGGAATGAGGACAACTAATTGAAACTTGCTGGGACTCAAAACACTGCACAGGACAAATCCTCCCCAAAACTGCTGGGTTTTATCTAAGTTTAAGTGAATGTATAGAATTAAAAAATGTGGTTTGCATGACCTAGTTCATGGGTTGACATAATTAAGACCCCAGTTTACCACTCTGTCCATAGATATACAAATGCAATTATGTATTTTTTCATTTCTTGTGCTTGTAACTAACAACTACAATATTTTCCTCTAAATTGAAAGTTCAGCCGTGCGAAGTTTTTGGGAGCAGCTGTGCTGCTGCCATCCTGATCCTCCTGCAGGAACTGGGAGTTGACCTGGAGACCAACATCACTGATGGGCCTTGTCAGGTGGGAGAATCCAGCAGGAAAAGGACTCACTTGGTGATGGATCACCATAAAACACACTTCGTTATACTTTTGAATCTGAGTTTTGAAGAGGGGCAAAAATTAGACCCAAATTACTCTTCAGTATCCCAGCTCTGCCCACTGATGCTAAAGGCTGAGCTCTTTGTTTCCACTGGTTTTGAAAACAAGGCATTGATTTAAGTAATTAAAACTGCTTCCAAATCTAGCCCCGTGGCAGGCGATTGGAACTGATCATCTTCAAGGTTCCTTCCAACCTAAACGCTCACTGATTCCATGATTCTATGAAGGGAGTGCAGCTGCTGGGTTTCATAAGCACCTTGCAAGGCTGAAATTGTTTCTGAACTGAATTTCCCTTTTTTTTTTTTTTTTTTTTTTTTTTTTTTTTTTACATGAAAAGTGCAAGATGCTTCAGTGGGATTGCTCCGAGTTGCAAGGGCTGAATGAACCCCTCCAGGTAACTGCATTAAATACATTGTTTTGCTGAAAAGATTTTTCCATCAGAAAATATTTTCTGTTTTAAAATAATTTATGATTTCCCAGTGTAGGTTTAACTGTTTTCTTCATTTTGGAAATCCCAGTCCTGTGAAGCAAAAATCAAGACACGTGTGACATTACAGAGCTAAATAATGATTAATGGAGATTATGTGCAAAAGGGTAGAAAAGAACAGAGCAACAAAGTGTCTCTTTGGTTGATGGAGTTTATTTCATGTATATAAAAGGTCTCTTTCCCCTGAATCACTGATGTTCAAGGGGATATCGACACTTCTATGTCCTGCGTGAAACTCAAAGGTCCTTTTTGTTGCCACCTTTTAATTATTTAAATGTAGGCGAATCTGATTAAAGCTTTTAATTAGATGTATTTAAGATCGGCAAATATATCACTGGCCTGAACAGCCAAAGTCATCCACCGAGAAGTCTCAGTTATTTGCTAAAATGCAAGAAAGTTTCCCGGGGACAAAAAACCACCCAAAATATTGTATTTGTGGAAATAAATAGTGGGTGGACCTGATTTTTGTGGCGTGAAAGTCAAGTGGAGTTTTTAATTGACTCCAACAGGCGCTGGATCAGGCCTGTGGGGTGTTTGGTGCTCAGTTACAAGTTAGTGCTCTCTCTAATCACCTTGTTCTCTAAAGGAAATAGATACTAAACAGGAACCATCTGGTAATACATTTTGTACCTCTTAATTACAATGTTTTGAGTGGCACCTAAATAAATTTCATTTACAAGCACATGACTGCTTGTCAAAAGCTCTGTTGATAATTTTATTATTGAAGTTTACCTTCTCGCTTAATGACCCCAGCCCAGTAAAGACACGAATATTCAGCTCTACTGGAAAAATAAGTGATTGTCTGAAAAATAGAAAGACAAAAATTCCATCTTTCATGGCGTGTTTCTAATTATTTTCAAATGTTTTGAGTACATGTGACATAGGGATGGATCTGCAATAAAAATTACCAAAATTCTGATTTCTTGGTAGAGAGGAGAAGCTGAGGCAGCTCTGCGGAGAGCCAGGGATGGTTGTAAAGTGCTCGTGTTATTTTATGATCTCTGTGTTCCTGTGTAGATGTACTGTAGCATTTAGACAATTTTCTCTTTGTTAGCTGCAGGAAAAGATCAATATTATAAAGAAGTTGAGTGACTCTGTGAATTACTCTCCTGTGTTTTCACCCCGGCAAGTGGGGATTTCAGTCCTGTCCCTGGTTTTGAGGCTGAACCACAAACCCTGCCCCAAGCCCATGTTTGAGCCACCCCTAAATTTGGAGGTTTCCAGTTTGGGATTGCAGCCTATCCATGGCTAGAGCTGAAAACAGCTTTCCTGATGTCTCAGGATTCTGTAGTGGAAATTATTCTGTATCGTAAAATCAACATATAATTGGGCACGATGATTGACAGCCTCCTTTGGAGAAAACCTGGGACAGAACTTGGATGGAGCAGTGCCCACGGAGGCGCCACTACCGTGCTGACCCTGCCCTGGCACCCTGGATTTCACAGAAGGGTTTTTTGGGGTGCAAGGAAAGATTTTCTCATGCCATGACATCAAATAGTGGCACATCCACTTGCCAGGGAGGAGCATCTTCCTGCACAGCAAATCCTCATCAGTCTGCATTCAATAATTGCTGGAGACAAAACAAATTACAGATAATGTGCAGCTTTTGCTAAGTTTCACTGGGAAACTGCTAGTTCAGCTTTGTGTTCCAAAGTCTTTTTAATATAACAAGTTGGAGGAGATAAAAATCCTAGGAGGAAAGGCACAAGGGAGGTTTCTGGGAAAACAGGAGGAATGTGGCACCTGGAGGGGTTTTGTCCACTTCTTTGGGATGAGCTGCCCATGGGAAAACATAGCGGCATAAAAAGTAAAGTAACCTTATTTCTAAATTCATGGCAAATTAAAAAAGGAATCCTACTGCTCTCAGCAGGGTCCTTTATTCCTTTTTAGTTGCAGTTGATGGTTTTTCTCTTCTTAAAATCATTTTGTCTCCAGGTCTCAGTCTTGATGTGGGAACTTTAGGAAACAGATAAGCTTTCAAATATTTTTTTAATCAATGCTTTGGCAAGCTGGAGTTGAAATAACATTTAAATTCAGAGAGATGCCGGTGAAATAGAGAGGATGATCATCGCCAGGTGGGTTTGTAAGTCGGGTTTGAGGCAACCGAGCTGCCTGAGCAGAAGAGGGAATTCACCGTACACAGCAAATTGTTATCCCCTACAATGTAATATCTGGATTTGAAGCTGATATTTAAAGAGGGCACTTGCTTTACTTATGAGATTAAAGGCAAATGCTCTCTTTTAAAAATGAAGTCATGCTGTGTTTTGCACCTTTTGACACTTATTAA
This sequence comes from Origma solitaria, assembly GCA_013397895.1. NCBI lineage: Eukaryota > Metazoa > Chordata > Aves > Passeriformes > Acanthizidae > Origma > Origma solitaria. The sequence goes on along the minus strand of VZRL01003415.1, from coordinate 732,669 downwards.
CTCAGGTCATTAAAAAGAGGCTAATTAAAAAAGAATGTAAAACAAAAGAGTCATTTGTCTATCGCTGAGCTCGGTTCTTCATGTGCGCTGGCTGGAGGCACTCTCCATTTAAACCTTGGGTACAGAAAGCACTGGGAACCACTGGGGCATGCTTGGAGCTTGTCATGGCTTTTGGCGAGCCTGTGGTCCGGCTCATTATGCACCTCATAAAGAAGAGAAGTCATTGTCATCAAAATTAGCTGAAGCTGGAATTTACATTCATGGAAATTTTGGTTTCGGCACTGTCCTCTGGGGCTGGACAATAAAGGAAACCTTTTGCCAGCTGCAGTTAAAGGAAGTGAAGTTCAATAAATGCTTAGTGCTTTGCTAAGGCGTTTCCGAACTAGGCTTTGTGCACGTGAGGTTTTACAGCTGATGAGAATTTGGGGCAAACAGCCTGAGAAGTTCACTGCGTTCCAGTTCTTCCAAAGGGACACTTTGCTAGAAGGCATCTTCTCTCCCCTAAGGTTCAAAAGTCGTTTTTTCATGGGAATAAACTCTTCTGATCCTCATGAGGGAGTCCTTCCAAGGCATCCCAAGGGGGCATGAACAGATTTATGAGGTATCTTTACTAAAAGCATGTGTTGCACCCATCGGTCTGTGCTGAAGCTCATCCAAGCTGAAGACAACTGGAGGTGTTTTGAGGGCAGGAGTTTTTCTGGGAGGGTTTCACACCCTGTTGAGCTCTGCAGAGGTAGCCATAAAGACCAGCTGTCCCTGGAGAACTCCCATCTCTCCCCACGCAGGTTCAGGTGATGGCTTGGCTCCGGTTTAGCCACGATGCTGCAGGTCCAAAGCTGTAAAGATATTTATGGAAATATCTCCTGCAGGGTTTCAATCCCTTCCCACAGCTATGGGCCTTGCAGACCTCAGAGCATGGGGTCAATCAGCAAACATTTCTAGAGAGGGTTCTCTTAACAAAAGTGCGCTCCTCCAAAGATCCAAGATTTGTGGGTTGGAATCGATTTTGGCTGCTGTTTTTTAAAGCCTCCCCAATCTCTCCCCACACAGATGACCGTAAATTCAGTCCAGAGCCTTGATTCACAAGGTATTTAAACAGATGCTCTTATTTAAACATAAATCCTATCATAAACTTCAAATTTATGCTTACATGATATCCTGACTTAGGGTCTTAGAGCTGGAAAACACAAAGGGATTAATGAACTTAAGGAAAAGGTTAGGAATGTCATTCAAATGCTGATTGAGGCACTGGCCTTTCCAAGGCAAGGTCTCTCCAGCGCTGGAGTCTAGCCCAAGCCTGGGAGAGGGGAGAAGGCCGAGGGGGTTGGATCCTTCCCCAGTTTCAGGCAGGTCCCGAGGTGTGGTGGTGGCAGGGGACCGCTTCCACGTCCCCTCTCCCTGCGCTGATCCGTCCCCTCGCCGCGTTCCAAGCCAAGCCCCAGCAGCTCTGCTCAGCCCCTCGCTCCTCCTCCCAGCCAAGGAGGGCTCTGGGGGACAGCCACAGCAGACAGCAGAGTTTAATCCCCCCCACATCAAATTAATATATAGATCTATGCATTGAACACACCCATGTGCCAAGTTTGGAGCTTCACAAGTAACAGGACCAAAGGGTTAATAAACGTCTGCAGCAAAGCGTCTGGCGCTGGTGGGGGCTTCGATCATCACGGGAGGGAGCGGGACCTGCTTTGTGCAGGAATCTGGCTGTAACCAGAATATCCTGCAGGAAGCAGTCGTTTTAAACAAGCCATTTTTTGTTCTGGAATATAATTAATACATCAGGTCATGTTTTGTACTGCCAGTGGCGTGTTTATTACATTATTACTTCACAGACATTTTTTGCTGTAGTCCAGGAGTTAGGAGTCACTGGCTTTCTCACAGAGCTATCCCATTTAAGCAGGGTAGGTTTATACCTAGTCTGTGAATATTCATGTCTCCTGAAAATAATAACAGTATTATTGTTGCTGAAATCTTCAGGGAAGCGAGCTGCCAGTGAGAGATTATTTAAAGCAGGTTCTCCCATCACCCCTCCCCAATGAAAATGCTCAGAAAAATCCTTATAGACAGATAGGCACAGGGTTGGTTTTTTTTTTTTCCTAAAGCCGTGTTTCCAAGGATAAAATCTTACTTGCAAA
>VZRL01003415.1:725537-728037 GCA_013397895.1 Origma solitaria | reverse complement strand
TTCAGGCCGGCTTCTTTCTTAAAAGTGTGCACTTCTAAAATCCATTTTCCTTTCCCACCCCTCCTGATTGCACTATAATTTTTATTCTTGCTTCATCAGCAGCCCTGAGATTTACAATTAAGTGCAAAAAACGGCGTTAAGGTTGTGACACGCACAAAAGCAAAGAGATTCAAAGTTAAGGGTGAAACTCTATCCTTAATTCACTTGGTGGGGTTTTTGTAGGGTTTCTTTCCTTCTTTTAAGGGGGAAAGGAGAGGAAAAAGCACTGTGACATGAAAGCCTGAGCATCGGCTGGCGGCCGGAGCCAGATCCAGGGCAATGAGCCACCGCGTGCTGCCGCTTCCACCCGGGCTGCCAAATTCCAGTGCACTCAGAGGATGACCCGCAGCAACCCCATTTCAGGCTTGGGTGTCTCTTCGGCACAGGCTGCCAATTAGAGCGAGCGGTGCCAAATTATTTGGCAGATCTGTGCCACGGACAGACAGCCAGTCCTAGACCCGTGCCGGTTTTCTTGAAGTAATTACCATGACAATAACACCAACTTGAATAAAGAAAACATTTTTCCAGCACAGGAGAAGAGCGTGAGAAGAAAGGGATGGGGAGCTAGAGACAACTGATCCCATTTCGCTGGCGAAATGTTTGATGTGGCCCGTGACGCCAGCTTGGTGGCTGGAATGGCATCTGCCACTGCCTTTGCATCTGCCGAGCCCGGCAGCGCCGTGCAGAGCTCAGGGATCGGGCGGTGTCCTGTGTCAGACGGCACAAGTGCGCAGTCAGAGCCGCTCAACCCTGGCCTTCTTGTCCTCTATAAAGAGTGAACATGGAAAAACAACACCTGGAAATGTGTTGGTGGAGAGTTCCCGGTGTAGATGTGCTGGGGAGAGTCCTGGGTGAGCCTCTAGTGTGGAATGACCCAAATTTCTTCCCTGAAAGGGTGGTCAGGTATTAGATCAGGCTGCCAGGGCAGTGGTGGAGCCATCATCCCTGGAAGAGTTTGAAAGGTGTGTGGGTGTGGCACCTGGGGACACGATTTAGTGGTTAATGGATGGACCTGTTGATCTTATAGGGGTCTTTTCCAACCTAAGGGATTCTGTGGTTCTATGGAATGGCCAAGCAGGGGATGCAGGTGTTGGAAGGAGGTGGTGGAGGAAGAGTGGTCCTTCAGGGTACTGACCACCCACCTTTTCTTCTTGTCTTTCCTGCATTTCTGCCATATCCATCCCTAGGAAAACCAAGCCGTGCTTTTGGCCACACAGGTCTTGCAGTGAAGGGAAAATAGCATTGTGCTGTCCATGGCTCCAGCACGACATTGTCTGCGGCCCCAGGGGCTCTGCAGGTTCTAAACCATCCATGGAGAGAACTGGGGACAACCTCTCTGGTCACACTTTGGCCTCAGAGGTTGTGGCTGCCCCTGGATCCCTGGCAGTGTCCCAGGCCAGGTTGGACATTGGGGCTTGGAGCAGCCTGGGACAGTGGCAGGTGTCCCTGCCATGGCAGGGGTGGCACTGGTTGATTTTAAGGTCTTTTCCAACCCTAACTATTCTAGGGTTGTGTGAAATCCCGTCTCTATCCAGGTAAAGGGATGAGTTACCCCAGGTGGGGCACAGCAGAAACCTCCTCCCACGGGTATCCCTGCCCTGCTCTTGTACATGGATATTTAATTCTACCCCGAAACAAAGGCAGTTGTCGCTCACTGCCTCTGGAACACGGCTGGGAAAAGTAGACTGTCAAGGGGAGTTTACTTCCTTTGTTAATAAAAGAGAAGAAAAAGAGTTTATGGATCTTTTCCTGAATATGAATATTAAATAGACTAGTTGTGGGAACCCTGATTTTAATTTCCTATGTCTTTATTTGGAATTCTACTCCCTCTTGGAAAGGTGTCTACTTAAATATAGGGGGAAAGGGAATTTAATGAATTACAAAAAGGGTTATTTTACATGGAAAATGTGTATTCCTGGCTATTTCCATTTAAAGAACATGACATTAGTGTGGAAATTGCCCCTTATGAACAGGTCATTAATGTCAACTCTACTAAAACTGACATCACCTGCTACTATTTTAATTGTGTGTTTTACTAATGCTAACCATTTTCCTGACAATAGAACCCCCCTAAGCTTAATGAATCTTTGCAGAATACATAAACCAAGGTCAATATGTAAGAAATGCCTCAAATGTTAAGAAACTCTCCCTGAGAAGCTGAAAGAAAAGTTTATTATTCTTTTACATTCATAAGAATAAGAGCAAAAATAGAAATCCTACACAATATGTTTTCCAGATCGTCGTATATAAAAAGCTTTGATGCTTCTGGGAAATCGTTTCGATTAGCTACTATTTTATATGAAGAAAAGGACTTATTTTACCCGGTTACATTTCCAAGATTTATTCTTTATTTTCCAATACAAGTGGCATATTAGATAAAAAACAAAAATCCCAAGGACTTCCTTAGTGTCATATGTAACAATCACATATTTTTCCCATGCTTTGGGGGTGGGAGGCGGGG
>VZRL01003415.1:709891-725518 GCA_013397895.1 Origma solitaria | reverse complement strand
AAAGAGAGAAAATGAAATCCAGATTTGTAATTCCTAACAGGAGAAATTCGATCCTTTCCAATGTTTAAGTAATATTTCCTGTAAAACATACGAGGCCATCTGCAGAGCTGTTTCCAGACACATTTTGAAGTGGCAAGGGCAACTGAAAGAGACCCGAATGGAGGCTGGCATTTCACCTCTGGGAGATGGAGCATTAAAGGTTTCGAAAAGCTGGTTCTACAATTTTACAAAGTATTCAACCACTGCATAGTTCATAATTTGTTTAATTTACCTACCTTTTATAGGTATGGGGAGGGGGAAATCCGCTCTGTAAGAGACAGTATAAAAACCAAGACACCTGTAAAAAGCTAATGTACAGCTATCAAGAATGCTTCATGATTTCAGCTGATTGAAAATGTATTTTATTCTTTACAGGCCAAAATGTTCACCTAGAAAAACAGCGCAGAGTGAAACATATTTGGGTAGACAAGAGAAACACCGAACCCTTTTTGCTATTTAAGTCTATTATGGAATTTTGTTTTATTGTTGATCTCCAGGGTCACCTTATGAATTCGTGTTAGTAAAATGTTATGGCCTCACTATAATATTCACTTTGTGGAAGGGTCTGCATTTACCAGATCTCATCCGAGATCGAATATAAATGAGAAACTTGCATCTCTCTTCAAGGAATATATTTTAGACTGTTTTCTCCCCCTTTTGGAATTACAGACAGATTCTAAAATTGAATTCTCTTTCTTGTGCCAGGATTGGGTAAAATGACTGAACACTTAGGCTTACCTTTGATACATGTCTTAAATTTAAAATTTGCATCGCTCAAATAGTTAACTTCAGGGCCAGATTCTGCCCTCAGCTGTGCATATTTGGGAACCCCATTAACTTCCCTGGAAAATAATGTTATACTGTTTGGATGCACTGGAATGAGATACATTACAGTGTTACCTTCTGTCATCCCCCTGTAAAACTCAGTCCTTGCTGCAATTTTTATTTTGCTGGCTGGCGTAGCCCTTTTATTCTGTCAGTACCAACTGGTCTGTTGGATATCTGTACCTGTCCTCTCACATCCCTGGTTGTGCTGTTGAGATTAAATACGACCAGTAGAGTAAAACTGGCAGTGCCCATGGAATTTAAAAATTGTCATCTGATTGGTTTTTTTAGCCATGTTTGCAAAGGAATTTCTGTAGCTCAAATGGTTTTGGGGAGAGGCAGTTGTGGGTCCCTGCCCCACACCTTGGAGACCTTGGACTCCACCAGCTTTTTAAAAATTATGTTGAGCAAAATGTTCTCCGAGAGTGAAAAATCATGGTATGAGTTGCTCCAGTGCTCATTTATTAATAAAAAGAAGTTTATTTCAGCTTGCATGCAGTGCTCCTGTCTCTGTGTTTCAGCTGTGAGATGGAAGAGCCCTCTTTTATCAATTTTCTTGGCTTCACACAAGTTCTTCTCTGTGTAGACACCAGATGCAGGAGGATCCCCCAGTAGGCTGGTGCTCCCACTCGTTTAGAGATGTAAATCCTGTGGGTTGATTTGGGGATTGGAGAGATGCTCATTTTTGCACGAAGCACTGGGGTGAGTTGTTACAATCTCTCCTTGGCACCCTCAGCGCTGCCATGGGCCACCAAACCTCACCGTCCTGAAAATGGGCACTTCCACCCCTCAACTTGTCTTATTTCCTCTTGTTCAAGCAGAGTGTATGACACTGAATTTTAGAGTGAGGACACACAGGAAACCATATTCCAGATTAAAGAGTTTTTTTTGTGGTATCTTGCCCATCCCAGCTGCTTTTGGCTGGCAGTGCCATGGCCTCGTGCCTCCTCTCTCTGATCCCACACGAAGCCAGAAAAGAGCCTTCAAAAATGTCACTTCCATTTCCTCCCAAAAGCAAAACACTTCCTACAAGGAAAGCACACATTACAGCTGAATTATAAATGAGGGCTGGTATTTTTGCGAGGTACAAATCGCAGGCATTCTCCATATTGTTAGAATACCAATTTTATTTTCCTGGTGTGTAGTACCCGGTGCAGCGCGGGGTCCCTGGAGATGCGCGCGTCCTCCGGAGATTACTTCAGCATTGCATTACTGCTATCACATATCCATTACATATACTCTTTCAGACAAGTGGAAATGTTTTCACAAAAACAATCTGGAATCTTGGCTTAAAACCCAAGCTTGCTGTCAAGGCAAACAGAGTAGCCTCAAAGAGGACTTATTTCTATTTTGTTCCGACAAGTATGTTGTTTCTGGATTATAATAAGGGGAAATATAGCGGCTATCAGTCTTCAGTTTATTTGACAAGCTTCCTCTGACAAACCGAGAGGAATAAGCCCTGGCCCTGCAAACTCGTTCTCCTTCAGGTATTCCCTTTGGCTCCAGCACTTTTATTAGTGTGATTAAGGGCCACACACATGTTTACAGGACAGGAGTCGCAGGATGGGATGATGATATATTTCCTCGGCTGTTACTTATTTTGCAAAGTTTCGAAAGCCTTCGCTGTTTTCAGAGCTTGTCTCTATCAGCCAGCGCTCTAAGAGCTTGTCCCATCACCTATCAAACAAGGTCAACGAGCAGGTCATAATCAGATGCCAAATAAACAAATGCAAACTTGAAATCAAGTGATTTACTGTCCATTTTCATTAAGTTCTTCCCCAGGAAGCAAACACTTTATGCAGCACAAGGGACCTGTGGAAAGGGTCAGTGGCCGTGCTGAAGCAAGATGTGGTGTGATGGTTTTCACCCAAATGGACTTTAACGACACCGAGCGTGAAGGGAAAGCTGCCTCGTGTGGGGAAAAGCGCCTGCAAACAGAGCAGCATCTCTTCACCTTGCTGAGAATTCTCCTTTGGAAAGTGCGTGGAGTTTTAATATTCATGTGTTTACATTACTCGGAGTTTTCTCCTCTTTAGACCAGAATTTTTCCTGTGCTGTCAGCTTAAAAACATCTCTCAGGACACAGGAGTTTGTAGCTTAATTATAAAACTCAGCCCACTTTAAAATTAGAATTTCAGTTTGTTCAAGAATTCCGGCATGAAGCAGGAGTGGTCTCGGGTAGCAGGACACCTTTATGTGGTGAGGTCCGGAAGAGCCATGGAAAGGACACTTCTAATGTGTCGGTGCAATGTTTTCCTAAGGAATGGTGGCACTGCAGCAGAATCACAGAGTGCTCTGGGTTGGAAGGGAGCTTCAAGCCCACCCAGTGCCACCCCTGCCATGGCAGGGACACCTCCCACTGTCCCAGGCTGCTCCAAGCCCCAATGTCCAGCCTGGCCTGGGACACTGCCAGGGATCCAGGGGCAGCCACAGCTGCTCTGGGCACCTGTGCCAGGGCCTGCCCACCCTCACAGGGAAGACTTTTTTCTTAATGTCTAATAATGCAAAAAACCCTGGTGTAACAACATCTCAGAGCTCTACTGGCCTGTTACACACGGGGAAGTGCCTCCAGTTTTGGCCCCATAAATCACAGCACTGGAACACTGCTTGGGAAAGGCATGTCGCTTGGAGAACACGAAATATTGAGCAACTTGAATTGTTTTTCCTGAAGCTTATCCTTTGATAGCACTTTCCTTTCTTATATCTCCTTAATAAAGCCTAATTTTAATGATTTCTAGGCAGAGTTATACTTACTATGCTCCTTTTCCAACATAATATTGGCTTCAGTGTGGTTGCACTGGTGAGAAGTCATGGTTTGCTTCTTTGCCATTTTGTGAGTTGAGTTCAAAACAACAAATTTTAACACAAGCTATTCTGAAATTTTGCAAATATCATTTACCGAAACAATTGCCCTCAGTTTTTCTATATTTGTTTTATAAATTGTTCCATTCTCGTATTTCAGAAAATTTCCCAAATGACACCAAGCCAAAACAATTTTTTTTCTCTCTCTCTTTTTTTCCTAAAGGTTGCATAAATATTTCACATGCATCTCCCTTTAATTAGATCATAACACTGTAAAGTGGCAAAGAGTTTTCTCTTTCCCCAAATTAGACATGAGAACCCCAAACAAATTAATTTGTGTCTCAGGGTTTTGACTGGGCCTCTTGGCCTGCTCCAGCACTAATACAGGCACTCGTGACCCTCTGGATTTCAAACGCCTGAGGGTAAAAAGCAATTATAAAAACATGACTCTCCCAGATCAGCTTTCGAATCTGCCTTGTCTCTGTTTTATTGATGGGAGATTGAAGGAAGATTCAAATCAGCTATCCTTCAATTCCTTACCAGCAGCAAAATACAGAAATCATTAGTTTTTTCTGTGTAAATGACTTTGTCCTGCTTTATTATTCAAAACTGGCCGGGCATTTGACGTGAAAAGATCACATTTAATATTTATTTTGAATTCTGGTATTTATAAATAGCACAGTGCTTTGCACCTTATTTTCTTTTTTCTTTTTCAGACTAATTTTTTGTAACAATTAGAGCAGGAATTAATTAATATGGGGAGTTTTTTTAATAGCTAAAGAACACACACTGATGTAAATTAGGATCTTGCTCTCACAGGTCTATTGTTATTGTTAGGAAGCCCTGCTGCACAACCATTTCCCAAAAAATCAGGGGAAATAATTAAATATCTAGCTTATTTTATTTCTCTCTCTGATTGCTGGTGTGCACTTAGTGATAAGTAAGGATGGGAGTAGAACAAAATATTCTCTTTATACCCCAGTGTAATTACGTCTCCTCGTGGTGGTAAGTGTAATCAGATCCCAAAAACTGGGGAAGAGGAGTGCTTGATTTAGAAAGGAGGAAAGAGGAGAGAGGGTGCGGGAAATGCTCTGGAGAGAGCTTGGAGAGAAAACTGGGCTGAGATGGGTTTATTGTTTTTGATGAGTCTAAATTACTGAATTATTAAGGTTGGAAAAGAACTCCAAGATATTTGAGCGCAAGCTTTGACCTAAGGTTAGATCCTTTTGGTTCCCCTGGATGGATCCATGTGGGAGCACTCCCAGGGTGTGATCATGAGAGGGGAGGATCTCCATGGGTGGGGATCCATCCAGGATGGCTCTTTTAAACATAATGACCCTGAAAGACACCAGACAAGGTTTGCGCAGCTCCGGAAGGGAAAGTGTGATGAGAGGGTGTCATTTCCTTGGCAGAAGCTGAAGACCTGGGCTAAAGAAAATCCTTCTTTTCCACCCAGCGGGGGCGATGCCACCTGAGTGTGGGAGGGGCTTTGTCCTTGGGCCAGGCTCAGCACTCTCCTTATTTCTCCTTCTATTCAGAATAACATGAGGGCTGGGCTCTGATTTCAATCCAAGTGACAGCACAGTCCACGTTGTGGGTGGGTCACATTTCCGAGGCGTCAGATAAATCCAAACACTCCAGGTGTAAAGGTGGAGTCAACAGTTTGTGTCCAAGTGAGCTCAGCCTCTGGCCAATCTGTCGCCTCTCTAAATCCTCCTGGGCTGGTCCTGCAGATAAAAATCCTGCATCGCTCAGATGGGGGCTTTTTAAAATGATACAAGGCAGACATTCAATTTTAAGAAGCTGGAGCTTTATTTTTGGAATCCCAGAATGTGTACGGAATTTAAAAAGCCTAAAGCCATAATGTTTTACTGCTCCTTTGATAAAATTTATATTTAATCATATCTTAAAAACTGTTCTCATTCTGCCACTTGATGTTACCAACCAAGCGGAACCCATCAATGCAACACTATCTATCAGCTCTTCTTTTATTTCACTCTCCTGCAACTCCTTTTTAATGGCACATCCATTAATGAATTACACTGGAGTTTCTGTGAAGTCCAAATGAAAATCACGCTCCTACCAAAGGTGGGTCTGTTACCCCCAGGTATTTCATTTGTTGGAACCAAAATGCTGAATCTGACATATTTATGTTGCAAAACCTCCAGCACAGACCATTCTTTTAGTCCTTTGTCTTGAAGCTGAGTTGTCTGGAAGTTGTGCAGTGAACTTTCTCCGTTGTCTTCAGATCATGGAATGGTTTGGGTGGGAAGGGAACTTCAAGCCCACCCAGTGCCACTCCTGCCATGGCAGGGACACCTCCCACTGCCCCAGGCTGCTCCAAGCCCCAATGTCCAGCCTGGCCTGGGACACTGCCAGGGATCCAGGGGCAGCCACAGCTGCTCTGGGCACCTGTGCCAGGGCCTGCCCACCCTCCCAGGAACAATTCCTTCCCAATATCCCATCTAAACCTATCCACCTTCAGCTTAAAGCCATTCCCTGTGTCCTGTCCCTCCATGCCTTGTCCCCAGTCCCTCTGCAGCTCTCCTGGAGCCCTTCAGGCCCTGCCAGGGGCTCTGAGCTCTCCCTGGAGCCTTCTCCTCCCCAGGTGAGCACCACCAGCTCTTCCAGAACAGAGGAGCTCCAGCCCCGGGAGCATCTCCATGGCCTCCCCTGGATCATCTAAAGATCTCCATTAGGAAGGAAACCGTTCTAGAAAATGTGGGAATGTTGTGTGTGATGATTGACAGCTGGGGCGATGAGGATGGGACTCATTGGTAGCTTGGCTGAATTTCCAGTGCTGCCCATTTACTGCTGGTGGCTTTAAGATTACAGAAAATTTTCTGCATAGAGATACAGACCTCTTTATCAAAACTGTGTCTTTAAAACAGTAGTTGGACTAATTAAAACCTCTTCTATGCTCTCCCTGCAGCTACACCTGTGAACTCTGCTGTTGTCACGTTGTTGGATGTGTGTCTGGGGATGGACCCTGGACTTTGTCAATGTGACTTCATGTTGCTGTGGCAAGAATGAGTTAAATCACTTCTCTCCATTTTTTTTTTTTCAGAACTGAAACATGTCCAGCAAAGTTGGTGGTCTCCATAAGAAATTCAAACTCTCTGCTGACCAAGTGAAAACACACATGTGCATGTATCAGACATATACATAATCTTGGCTGAAAATCAGCATCAGTGACAATTTCACTCAGTGAAATCTTAATTTTGATCCCTGCTCTTAAAAATCATGTTTGTCTCAGGAATTTTACTTAGAAGACCTTTTAGCCTTTCCTTACCAGACTGAGTTTGCAAGTTGTTAATAATTTTCCCTTATGAAGACACTTGTTTTTTATTCCCATATAAACTGGAATTAAAATTCACATTTATCCACATTTACATGCCAGAAAGTTGGGGTTTTTTCGTAGCTTCTTTCCCTTTTTCTCAGAAGTATCCAGCATGGACCATGCTGCTAAAAAGCCACCGGACCATTGGCAATCACACATTCCAATGCAACTCCTTTAAAGAGAGAAAGGATTTTGTTCTTACTTTTGATAAACACATAAGTAAAAGTCTGGTCTTTTCGTTGCTGTCTCTTTTCCTGGAGGACCAGGGGATCTCCCAGTGCTGTCTGTTCTTTTCCTCTGTGCTTTGCAGGCGAGGGAATCGCGCGCCAGGCTCGGCTCCGCGGCCTCTGAAGAGGCAACATTAAAGTCAGCACTTGACTGAGCTGAATTTTACAGGATTTCCCCCCCAACTCTGATATTGATATCTTTTAAGTGAAGGGAGTAAATGAGGAATTTTTCTCTAAATTATTGACTGCGTATCTAGTGAAGAGATGAATTAAAAATATCTTTATCCCTGATAAAGGTTTAGGTGAATTGAGTTAATCTTGGGGCTTCTGATGTGGCCCTTTTCAGTACTGTTTAGGGTGAGCTAAGCATGTGAGGAGGATTTGTGTGGGGGAGAGGAAATTTAGCCCAAATTTTGGTGCTGGGGACATGAGATTTTCCATGTTCCTAAATAATTTTTCTATGAAATCAGGACAGAGAAGGAGGAGGAGGGAGTTGAATTAAAAACCAAACAACTTGGCATTGCTTTGCTTTCCTCTTTCTGCACTCTCAGCATTTTGCATTAATAATTAAGGCATTACAGACTGAAAATTTGGGGGTGAGCAGTTGGAGGACAGCCCCAGTAAAAGCCAATTCCATCAGCAGGAGCTGAGAGGCCACGGAAGGTCCCGGCAGGTCCCGCGGAGCCGGGGACATTTCTGGTCTGCGTGGACCCAGCAGGAGCTGCTGGGAGAGGCTCAAAGCAGCTCTGCTCACTCCCAGGCTTATTTTTTGGACAGTCTGAACTTATTCTGGAGGAAAAAACAAAGGTAAGGGAAAATATATAAATAGCTGTGTGTTTTTAGGAAAAGTTGGGAAGGAAGGAAGACACCATGACAGGTTTTGTTCTTCCAGTAATGTCTCCTTGCTTCATTTCAGTGAAAGAGTACTTTAAAAATCTGCTTTTCTGTGTATGTAAAATTCCTGCGATACAAATTTGATCACATTTGCAAGGATTAAAGGATTTGATGTGCAGAATGCATTCTCTTCCTAAGCATGACAAATGGAAGCAATTTACAGATGGCTTCTGAATATTTTCCTGAAATTATTTTCCTGTTCTGTTTTGGCTTTTTGTTTTGTTTGGGGTGGGTTTTTTGTGTTTTTTTCTTTTTCTTCTTGTGTGCCACTAGAGATCAGCATATTTTTAGACATTTAAGCAATCATAATGTCAACATAGGGGCTTAAAAGGATCCTGCATAACTATCGAGTAGCCAAATTACTCATGACTGGCAAAACAAAACGAATAAAGTCAGGCCTGAAGGCATTGAGAAAGCAACTTTTTGCATCCAGCTTTCATATTCCCTTATTCCCTTGTTTTTTTCTGAGGCTTTGGGCATCTCTGCATTTCCATTATGTTAGTTTTATTTTCCCCCAAACCCTCCTTTGTATGGCACAAAAACGAATGTGTATTACAGGAGTGCTCCTTCTTAAACCTATTATTGGCTTAACGCATTAATAATTTTGAATACACATCTTTTACTTCAGAAACAGTGGCAGGATCTTCTCAAACTTCCAGGTGTTTATATTAAATTAAAATAAATACGGATTTTTACATGTCCTCAATTTCTGGTTGTGTGAAACCGGACTTTTTCACTTTTACAAATCAGCTAAAACTTTGTGTTTCATACCTGCAGACCCGGGAGATTTGGGGACGAGTTCCCTACCTTTGAAGAAGTCCTCTCTCTATCACTCATTTGCTGACTCCACTGGTCACTCTTCAAGGTCATCAATGCTGGGAAATTGTCACTCAAGGAAGAGCTGATCATTTCCCCCTTTGTCTCCCCGGGTTTTTGTCCCACCTGAGCTCCGGCAGCGATCCCCGCACATCTGGGCTTTTACAAATCTCAGCCACGCCGTGTCCCTGTCCAAGGCTTTTACATGGGGATGAATAAAATGTGATAAATGAGCGTTTGCACACTGCAATAATTGTGTTTTCCTTCGGAGGCCGCGTGCTGGGTTTGGGCAGGACGTTCCCGACAAGCCGGGATTGTCAGCACGTCCTAAAGTGGGGTTTGTGATTAAAAACAACACCAGCAGCAGAGCTCGGAGACTGCTGCTGCTCTGAAACAGTTTTGAGATGAAATGAACAGATCAGAAATTTCAAAGTTAGTTATAACTTCTTCTGTTGATTTTTTTTTTTCCTTAAAAGCATCCAGATCTCAAGACCAAAGCTTGGATATCTTTTTAATCATGGTCAGATTTTCCTCTAATGTCCACAGTCTTAATTTGCTGGGAACTTTAAGTAGCAGGAGCTCCTTTCATTTGATTTAGGATTTCTATGAAGGAGAATAAGATCCAAACCATAATTCCACAGGTCCCCTGCAAATAAGCCTTTGGAGTTGCGGTGATCATTGATAAAAACAAAGGGAAGGAAATTTATTAACAAATAAAAATCTTAATATTTAGATGTGTAGAAGGATCTTTATGCCCTCTAATTTTATAACTAATTGAAGAAGTTAATTTCAAATCAAGGATGCACAATGATGGATAAAAGGGTTTCCTATAATAACAGGAATTCATGTAAATGTAATCATTGGAAGTTGTTTCAACTCCTTATAAAAGGAAATGGGAATAAAATATTGATTGTTTAATGCTAACCAAAAAAAGAGTAAAACAGAAAGAGGAGGGACAGAGAATCCAAGGGGTTTTGCAAAGACACTTTTGCTCAGCTTTTGGAGTAATTAGAGAAACTTCTTGCAGCACGGGGAAAACTGTGTCCAAGTGAACGGAACTTGGTGGTACCAAATTCCAAGCCCCATCTCAGGAGGAGGGATCCGACAGGACTGAGTGAGAGTGGGCAAACATGAAGGGGGGAAAGGCTGATGGAAAGCTTTGGAAAACATCTTTTCAGCAGCAAGACAGTTGCTTGTCCCTCTGGCTTGGCTTTAGCGGAAATTTCTGTGACAGAAGGGAAAAAACCAACACCCTTCATTAGCCTTGTAAATCCTGGCCTAGAAAGCCCCGGGGAGTTTGCTCCCAAGAAAAGGAATCCCTTGCACAATAACTGCACATTTTCAATCAGTCCTCTTGATCCCTGCTTTTGCTTATTCCCAAGAATCTGCCAAGTCTGTTGAGCTTCCTCAGAGTGACCTTCCCATTTAATTCATGGGCCATTTTGTATTTACAGAGAGGTCAATAAAAGCTTTCCAGAGCTCCAAACCTCCCCGTAATGGTTGTCCTGAGCAATCCAGCCTGAAGAGCCCCAACAGGAAATTGGTAAAGCAGCAGCCAATTTCCTTTTGCTTTTTTACTGCCTTTTGGTCTTCCTGCTCTGTTCATATCCCCACTGCTGAATTATTCTAGAACATATGGAGGAGAGCTCATATCATTCCCAGAATTTTGTGTAAGGTTAATCAAATATTGGATTTATTTAATTAATAATAGATATAAGGTTAAAGCACAAGACCAACGATGAAATTTAGGTTCTGCTCTGATTTTGTTACTGTGTGCCTTTGGACTTGCTATTACACAGATGTTTTGTTCCTCTTGCTTAAAATGTGGGCAATACCTATGGATTTTCCAGGCTGAGGTTGAGGAGCTTGGAAATCTTTGGGCGTGGGGAGCAATGGGGTGATGCCCTGAACTTCTGCCATCTGCTCCCACTTCTAAACACGCAAAAGAATATCTTTTATTTGGAAGAGGGAGGCCATGGCATTATGAAATATTTTAGTTAATAACCTCGCTTCACAGAGGCTGCAGCCACACTGGCAGGAGCTCGTTGGAGCAGCTCTGCAGAGCGAATTGTTGACACTCAGTACCAGATGTCCCCAATAAATTTGTTTCCAGGTTGTTCCCTTCAGATGATGGTGAGCCTGGTCCTGCTGCCTGCAGCCCCATTACTGCCTGGAACACAAATTCTGCCCCCAAAGAGATGCAGCTCGAGCGCTCCCCGGCAGCGGTGTGAAGCTGACCCCGTCAGGGAAATGGGGACACCTGTGACATGGCCTTCCAGAGCCATTCCCAGCCTGAGCCCCATCGGCGGCAGGGATGCTCTGAGGGACGTCCCAGCCGCCTCTCCCAGCATCTCAGGAGAGCACCGAGTGCTAATTTGGATGCCTGGGCTGCCTGGCAGTGCCTGGGGAGTGTTTAGCATCTCGGAAAGCCCTGGCTGTCCGTGACAGCAAAGGTCCTGAGTGCCCAAACTAATCAATGCCGATGGTGGAGGCACCTAATCCCACACCTCCCTGAGCCTCCCTCTGGACTCACAGACTCCGACCTTTGCTTAAGATCCACAATTCCATGCAATCTTCTCCCAAAATAGGCAGAGCAGAGGAAGGTGTTTAAGGAATAACTGGATGTGGCACTCAGTGCTCCAGTCTAGTTGACAACGCGGTGATCAGTCATAGGTTGGACTCCATGATCTCAGAGGTCTTTTCCCACTGATTCTGTGATTCTGGGAGGGGAGAATAGCAGGGGGTGGGGGTTGTGTGTTCTTTGCTGTTGTAACAATGATCACAGCACAAAAGATTGGTCTCTGCTCTTGTAAAATTTCTGTATTTTCTTCAATAGCTACTTTATACAAAATAAAGAAGAAGGTCCTTGAACTTGGTCAGTCTTCTTTGCCTCAAGGAAATCTCCTATCTCCCTCTATCCTAGTATATCTAGCCACAAGGATGTCCCTTTTCCCCCCTGAAAAGTAGAATATTTCCAGCACAAGGAATAGGCTTTTATCCCAAATAGAAGAAAAAAAAAAACTGCTTTGTCTTTAGACTGACACATTTTTCATTCGTGTTGTGGGAATCAGAAATATTCTAAATTGAGATGATTAAAAAGAAAATATGTTGGAGCAATACAATTTATATTAATTTTGCTTCATGCACAAATAAAATTCAGGGTCATGTTGGAAGTTTTCCTGCAGCACTCAAGGCCACTGGTCCTTTGGTTCTAATTTTGAAGCCTGAGAAGAAAACAAGAGTTGGAATAATCACGGCTGTGATTCCCAGAATTTATTCACTTACGGAAAGAAAGGAAGCACAACCAAACCTCTCACGTGGAGGAGGTTGCAGCCACAAAGTCTGAAAAGATTGGGTTACCTGTCTTGTCTCGTGTTGTCTTTTGTGCTAGTTATCTATTTCTTCAAAGGTACAAAAATAACAGCTCTCATGTTTGAAATATTTTCCTTAGTTTTGCCTCTTGGTCATAAAAAGTAATCTGATCTTTTTTTCTTGTGAGGTTTCTTGTAGGTTTTCACTCTTCTTTGTGTCTTCAGCCTTGAGTTTAATTTTTGTCAGTTAACCTGCCGCCTCAAACACAGATTTTCTCTTCAGGCTACCACTTTGATTCTTCTCGTCAATCCCAAACTTAGCAAAACTATGGATGTGCATATTATTTTTTTCATAATTATCAAGTTTATTCTCTTTTTTTTTCTCTTCACCCCTTCAGGATCTTTCTGGCAAGAATTTCACTCTCCTGGGTTTCAAAGCTGTGAGAATTACCATTCACTCCGAGTTCGAGCCTTTGTTTAAGACAATGTCCTCAGGGTTATGGGGTATGTTAAATGGCAGAAGAAAAACTCCTGTTCTGGGCCTCCTGTTTGGCTGTTTTGTGTCGGGTGGATTGTGGAATATCCACTCCTGTCCCACTTTGACACCCAGATGGATTTCACAGAAACCACTTCTGCAGCCAGCAGGATTTCCCTTTGGCTTTGGCCATGGCGAAGCATCAGGGCCTCCCATGTGCTCTGAAACTCTAGGATTATCGTCACTCCTTTATTTATTCCTTTTTAAGGAAAGGGCTGGAGGATGGCTCAGCCCACTGCTAATCCTGGCCCTAAATGAGGCTGATCCCTGTGAAAAGGAATGTGGGGAGCCCCCCACAGTTCTGGTTCTTGGCACCGTATCTGTGGATTTTAGTGGTCTCTAATGATGTGTCAAAGAGAATTATTTTTTTGTGTTTTCATTTATTTTTTTCTTTTTTATTTTCTTGTGGCTGAAAGAGTTCGCAGAAACACTTGTTGATACCTGGGAAGAAGCACAGTCTCTACCAAGGCGGCAGCTTGCTGAGCTCATGGACTGCCAGGGGACCATGCCAAGGGATTCCCAGTTTTTAGGGGACCCCAGCACAGCTCTCACACCACACGTAACTCCTTACATCAGCGTGGGGCGGTTTATGCAGGAGGGGTCGAACTGAGCCTGGTGGTGATGTCCCCTCAGATGTGACACCCCAGCTCCCAGGATTCCTGCTCAGGGAGCCCCTGGTGCTGCCTCTCTCCAGGCACAGGAATTAGGATGTGAGCAGCATATCCTGGATTTCCAGGCTGGGCAAGCTTTTCTCTTTTCATTTTTAGGAAAGATTCTGATAGGATATTTTCTCCCTTCACAAGAAATGTCAACATTTATGAAATGGGAGCAAACTGTTTAAATTTTTTATAGACTGAAAAGATTAAGCTTTGGCCAGCTCCAGCCAAAATTTCCCTGGCTCCCCATAAGAAAATGAATTGGAGTGGAAAAACGTGGCTGTCCTCAGTGCTGCACAGAGAAGCCATCAGCTTGCTCCCTGCAGCCCAACCTTGTCACTTCAGTATGCATAGGAATCCGAGGTGGATCTTTATAGGTCCATATTTCCACGACCTCCAGTGTTCTTTCCCTCATTTGCTGTTTTATTTTGTTACCTGGATACAGCTCCGAGGCTGGTGGCACTTGGAGAAACTACTGCTGGGGTAGGCTCCGATTGCAGCTCTGAGGAAGGAGAGGAGATAAACCTCTCTTCTCATCTGAGCATCTCCAGCACGATAAGGACTGATAAAGAAATGCAAAGAGTGTTGCAAAACACCATTTATTACTTTTTTCAGTGGCGGTGAGTACTCCAAACGAATCCCTGCACAGCTGAATTTCCACACAGTTGATGCTGTTGGGATATCAGCAGGCTGTAGCCACTCTGTTCACTTCTGTCCCTGAATCCCTAATAAAAAGGAACACCCAGATTTAGGCTGGAATTTGTTTTAATCAAATACTTGTGTCTTATAGCAAGGATTTAAAATAATCACCATCCAGTGTTAAGGGATACGACATGGCATACTGGAAAACATTCCCAAGTTCTTTGGAATGTGATCACCAAGGAGTTCATTTTCTGCAAGGTCTTAAAAACACAGCCATGTAGTAAAAAAACTTTATTTCATTGTCTGGCTATTCCTCCAAGTCCCTTCCTTCCTGGAATGTTTATTAAATTAAGTTGCATGCGGTCTGTAAATATATATATACATAGAAATATATACATATATTGTTCTCCTACCTCAGAAGGCTGGGTGGGCTGCCAACTGCAGCTTGGATTTTAGGGAATTGCAACTGATGCTGGAATTTTGCTGTGTGCTAAGATGTGACAGAACAAGTTTGCTCTTCCTGTGGGTGGTTTCCCTCCCTGCTGCTGCCACTGAGTCGCAGCCATACCTTGTGCTGATCAAAATACACTGAATCCGTCTTCTTTTTCTTTTTCCCATTATTTTTGGTGGTTTTTTTTACCAAGAGCACACAATATTGACTTGAGGATTCCAACGCAGCTGCCTGGCAGTGTTAATCAATGCTCTCTGCTTGCTCACATCGCACTGCCAGCGTTAGATCATGGTGACAAGAGCAGAACAAGCTCGCTGCAGCCTTGGAGTAAATGATCACTCTCCCCGTCACCGGGAGCTGCCTTTGGAGCAAATATTGCTTCCTGCCTGGTAGAAATAAAACAATAACTGCTTCTTCTCTTCTCTTCTCTTCTCTTCTCTTCTCTTCTCTTCTCTTCTCTTCTCTTCTCTTCTCTTCTCTTCTCTTCTCTTCTCTTCTCTTCTCTTCTCTTCTCTTCTCTTCTCTTCTCTTCTCTTCTCTTCTCTTCTCTTCTCTTCTCTTCTCTTCTCTTCTCTTCTCTTCTCTTCTCTTCTCTTCTCTTCTCTTCTCTTCTCTTCTCTTCTCTTCTCTTCTCTTCTCTTCTCTTCTCTTCTCTTCTCTTCTCTTCTCTTCTCTTCTCTTCTCTTCTCTTCTCTTCTCTTCTCTTCTCTTCTCTTCTCTTCTCTTCTCTTCTCTTCTCTTCTCTTCTCTTCTCTTCTCTTCTCTTCTCTTCTCTTCTCTTCTCTTCTCTTCTCTTCTCTTCTCTTCTCTTCTCTTCTCTTCTCTTCTCTTCTCTTCTCTTCTCTTCTCTTCTCTTCTCTTCTCTTCTCTTCTCTTCTCTTCTCTTCTCTTCTCTTCTCTTCTCTTCTCTTCTCTTCTCTTCTCTTCTCTTCTCTTCTCTTCTCTTCTCTTCTCTTCTCTTCTCTTCTCTTCTCTTCTCTTCTCTTCTCTTCTCTTCTCTTCTCTTCTCTTCTCTTCTCTTCTCTTCTCTTCTCTTCTCTTCTCTTCTCTTCTCTTCTCTTCTCTTCTCTTCTCTTCTCTTCTCTTCTC
>VZRL01003415.1:650566-700481 GCA_013397895.1 Origma solitaria | reverse complement strand
TTTTTTTTTTTTTTTTGCTATAATACACGGCTAAGTAACCTGAAATATAGTTAACCTGTGGTGAAGAAATACACTGCATTATTTTTTCGGTCCTCCCGTGTTAAATACGGGCACAGCTTGGATCAACTCTGATACTCTGATCAATACATTAATACTAAATCTTAGATTTATCCAGACCCACTGGCTGTAATTTCAGTTTTGACAAGAAGTTGGTTCCAAACTTTGAGGAGCCATGAGCAGAGAAAGCAATTCAAGCATGATAAAGGAAAAGAATCCTTACAAGGATTTCCACTCCTGCCTGGTGTTAGTCCTGAATGCAGGACGGGAACATCCCGGCTCGGAGAGGACCACGCGCCCCTGATGTCCGTGTCAGCTGTTCCTGGGAACGCCGGGCGGGAATCGCGGGGATTCGGGAGAGAAGGCTGCGAAGCACCAGGTGCTGGACCTGCTGAGTGTGGTGTCCCCACGGCGCTGCCCGTGGATGTCATCTGGGGCCTCTCTCCGGGGCCGGGGATGATGCATTGCGCCTTCAGTGCTCGGGACATGGGGCTGATTTCCCGGGAAGAATGCCCACCAGCTGCAGCTCCCCATCGCCCATCTGTCTGAGCAGAGGTTGGGGCATCCCCTGCTCTGCTGGCAGGTCCTTGCACACTGCTAATTGTACCTCTTCTAATTGTTGCCATTAATTCAGAGGAGCAAAGAACAGATTAATACAGATATTTAGCCTCGTGCCTCGCTCACATCGCAGCCACGCAGCGCTGGAGTAAAGCCACACGTGGAAATACGTGCGGCAGACTGCATTGGTAACCTGAAAACACTTGAAATATTGGTTTGAGAGAGCTGAATATGAGGTCATACACCAGGGCACAGCTCTACAAGGCTGAACAGCTTAGGCCAGGTGCAATTGTTGGCCTCTGAACAAGCTCCCTATCAGAAACACAGTGAGCAAACACTAGATGAAACAAAGAGTTTTCTGACTTGTGCTGTTGACTGACTTAATTCTGCCAATCCCCACCAGTGCCCCTTTCCAGGACCTCTTCCAGCCTGTCTGCTTCTTTTTTTCCTTGCCTACATGTACATTTAAGGGATCTCTAATTATCCTTCTGCTCTGCTTTTTTACTTCCCTTCATATGACACAATGCAAAGAGAGCATAGAAATATGAGAAGTTTTCGCTTGCTATTTTTTTCCCGAATAATTGCCTCAATTTTCTTTGCATTTAAGTCCTCCATATACCCATTTCTGGGCCAGCTCTAGTTGTTTTGGGTTGTGTCTCTCCTGCTTGCATTTTCTCCTCGTCAGCTTCCTCCCCGGCTGAGCCATTGGCAGGTCCCATCCTTTTACACGACTTATTCCAGGTCATTGATACTCGGAGTGAAGAGTGCTGTCCTGACATTGATCTTGCTGTGCTCCAGTAGGCACTAAGAACAAACAATATTAGGTTATAGCATTGATTTCATGGATTACAATTTTTTCCCAATCATGTTCTTGTTAAGCACCTTGTAAAATACATCATGTCACATGTTCATCTCCTCAGTTTTGTGGCGAAGCAAATCCAGTGCTGACTATTGCCTTCAGACTGGGAGAACTCATCCTCCCCAGTACCAGGGAGTTATCAGTCTTTAATTCAGAGTCTGGGGGAAGTTAACCTCAGCCTATGGCATCCAGCGCAGTATTTCAAACGATCATCACTTGCGAGCGACTGGACAAGCTGGCTTCTGAAAATGGGTATCATGATGGAATAAAAAACCTAATAAAACGTTCAAAGACACTCTGGTGCTCTCGAGGGAGGATTATGCAATCCCTGCCATGCACTAGGAGCATCTCCCTCCAGCTGATGTGCTGTGAAGGCGAGGTGCAGGCAGAGCTAGCCAGGTCTGAACGGCTTTTCATGTCCTCACTTTTAGGATGAGCTCCAGACTCTTTTGTCAGGCACAAGAGTCACTACAGATACTTTTCAAAGCAACTGTGCTGTGGTTTGATGAGAGAGGAGATAATGTGGCCATGAGGCTTAGGATGTATAAACACACACATAATTTCATTAAGTGCTCTTCCTAATTATTTTATATATTAATGCACTGCCGTCACTGCCTGCCAGATAATCTTTCATGTGGAGTGCAGAGCTAAAAAGACATCAAAGCAAATTTGGCTGCTTCCTTCAACGTACAGTTTAGGAGGGCCCATTCTCTCAGGCAGTAGGATCCCTACACACAAACATAATGAAATAAAAATGGCCCAAATTAAAAAAAAAAAAAAAAATTGATACAAAGTGATATTTGCAAAACAACTGCTTTGAAAAATTCAGTTTCAACATGTAATGGTTAAATTAGGAAGGACATTTGTGTATTTACTGGAAAAGCTGCTCAGCCTGGTTTTGGTGCCACTTGACAGAGAAGAGAGACTCAGTGGTTACAAAAGTGGTGACAACATTTTTTTGTTAAAAATTAAACTTAGCATTCCGAAGGTCTTCTCTCTGCCATTTTTCACTGCTCTCAAGTATAACATAGATTTACTTTCTGGCCCTTAATGGATTTGATCATCACCAAACTGCATGGCCCTGACCCCACCCATGCAGACCAATGTACTGAGGTGAGCAGAGGCTGTGTGGGCACCAAGATCTGTTTGCATCATCATAGCTGGATGCAATATTCCTTAATCTTCTGTAAATTTGGAGTTCCTGTATATAAGTCAAAGAACTGGAGTGTGGAGGGACAAAATATGGGCACCTGACTCTTTATTCATCTCAGTTTATGGTGTCCTGTGAGAAGATGGGGCACAGAGCTGTCAAAACAGGACTGACCCTGGGGGAAAACTGCAGGTGCCTCCAGAGAGAAATACCTTTGTTATTCTTCCTCAACCATCCTAATCCTCAGCAAAGTATTTTAAAAAACATTTCAGTGACATGATGGATGTAAGCCATTTAAAAGTTTTATCGAGCTTTACTGTAGTGCAAATCTTAAAAATACTATAGAAATTATATTAAGATTTTCAGTAAGGTTTCACGCAGAATTATGAATAAATGTAAAATTGATTTCATATTGGAAATAGATGCCAGGCAGATTTTGCATATCGGGTAGAGCAATGAAATTACATTTATTGCTGTTTTGGTTTTTTCTTTTTTTTTAAAAAAAGCACTTCAGCTCAGGTAATAATTGTACAGTCTATTATAATGATCCCAGGAGGTGCTTAACAGTACTGCAATTCTAAGTTTTACACTTTTATTTTTCATTTGAAGAAAAACTTGTCACAATAAAAGTGATACATTAACAGAACATCACTTCCTTTTTTTTTATTATGCGTATTTAGATTATTTCCATGAAATTGCTTATCAAATCCCACAGGCCTTTAAAGATAACTGAACAGTTACCCATTTGTGTTAACTCTGGGATATTGTGCAAGAATTTGTGATGGGACACTGAGAAGATAAAGTGCTCTCTGAGATTAATATTTTCTAGTTTTGGCATTGAAGGGACAGGTTTTCAAAGCTCTGTAAGGACAGAATGATCAGGGCTTCATGGGGTATTCAAGACAAGAAAATTGTCACAACAGAAACCAGATTCCCTAAGGGTCAAAAAATTCCCATTAGTTTGTCTGCTCCTACTTATAGGTGTTTGATTACTTATAAAAATCGGATTCTGAGGTTTTTAAGTACTGTTGGGTTCCAGCAGATGGACCCACCAGAACTATATCTCCAGTTTTAGGGGTATGAAGGTTTAATTTCACACACTATTTACATTTTTCCTCCTTAGAATAATAGAATAATTCAGGTTGGAAAACACCTCTAAGATCATCGAGTCGAACCATTCCCCCAGCACAGCTGAGGCCACCGCTGCCCCATGTTCCCAAGTGCCACATCCACATGGATTTTGAGTCCCTCCGGGGCTGGGGACTCCACTCCCACCCTGGACAGCCTGTTCCAATTCTTAATAATGTTGACACACTACAAAATGAATCTTCATACACAATAGAATTTAGGACATTTCTATTATCTTTTCTTCAGTGATACAGCCGGATTTTCCAGGTCTTCCAAGCATTTTTTCTGGATGGGTTCATGTTTTTACCATCCCTGGCCCATCACTCACTTTATGATTTCCTGCTCATGGTGATCCTGCTCAGAGAAACAGCAGTGAGAAAGTTCACGTGCTGGACCTCCAAACAAACCTGAGTGACCCAGGATTGAGGGCATGGAAAACCATGTGGATAAATGAATCAAAGAATCAGTTTGGATGGAAAAGACCTCCAGGATCATTGAGTCCAACCTGTGGCTGATCCCTGCCGTGTCCCTGGCCCAGATCACGAAGTACCACGTCCAGTCATTCCTTGGATGCCTCCAGGGATGAGGACTCCACCACTTCCCCAGGCAGCCTCTTCCAATGCCTGACACCCTTTCAAGGAGAAGCTTCTCCTAAAGGAATGAACCCAGGCTGTGATGAGAATTAGGCTGAGGGTGGTGTTGACATTCCTAAATGGCTCTTTCATTGACTCGTGCCCCTTCTCTCGGGCTGTTCCCGGGAACGGCTCATGGCGAGGTGGCCACAAACACTGGGATGAAGCAGCAGCTCGTGGCAGTCACAGCACATTGGGCAATGTTCAAGGCTGTCAGCTCGGCTGTGCCCAGGACGAGCGAGCAGGACGCGAGTACAAGCTCACATTAAAGATTCAGAGGAAGGAACGCCGCCGTTCATCTGCTCCCGCAGTCGTAGCACCAACCTCGAACACGCGTTGCCCCAAGACTCTCTCGCGGCGCTGGACTGTGGCGGCGAGCGGTGCCAGCTGAACTCATGCAGTAAAGAAGAGTGATTATACATCCTGTATGTAATCACGGAACATATGTTGGAATGGCACATGAAATCTGGGCACACTTTACTCATGTAGTAAAGACCAGGAAAATTATGAACAGGCTACAGAAGGAAAACCACTTGCCAAATTTTCCCAAACCAAGCAGGAGGTTCCAGCGAGCTGGAACTCCACGCAGTATATTCTTGAGGGGGTTTTGGAACAGAAACCTGGATTTGTCTATAGCATGTTGGCAATGCTCATGATATAAAGAGCAGATGTCCTCACCTCCACCCACACGATTATGGCTGCCAGTTTTTCTAATATCTTCTGCCTGATGAACTGTCCAGTTGCAGGAATTTAGGCAGGGAAATATAAATGGTGATTCTGAATTAGGGATGTTTTACTAGATGTGAACCTCTCAGAACTGGTCAAAGGAAAAAGACAAAGCAGACCAAGCCAAAACATGGTTTGTCTTGGGGAGGAAATTTAGACAAATAGATATTTTTTAAATGGAATTTTCAGAAAGCTTCCAACTGTTGAAATTTAAGTAGATCAAAGAATAAGAAGAAAAACACCTGTTTAGAGATAAGAGAAAAAACAGCTTGAAAAGTATTAGTTGTAAAAGGAATTATAGTCCAAGTTGTTTTCTATGTGGCAATAGTAGAACAACAGTAAACAATGCAGTAAAGATGAGAGTGTTGAACAAATATTCTTGTTTTATAATGCAGAAAAAAGTCAATGTTAGTCCTTCTATCACAGGATGGTGAGCAAACTTTTGATATGTGAACAAACAAAATGTCCATAACAAATCAGGGCAATGGGAAAAAATACTAATATAACTAAAAGTATAGGAAACAAGCTATTAATACTAATTCCAAGTAAAATGCTGGCAGAGAAAACTGACTATTCAATTAAAGAAGTTCTGATGGGGGGAATGCCATGGCTGGTGATTGGTGTGGTTGGTTGTTGCTTTGTGACTCGGGCATCAGCTCATGGTTAGGAAATCAGTCACTTACCAAGCCCCAGATTAATTGGAATCAGCACTTCTCATCTTTTGGGAGGGTTCTTAGCGTGATCCAATTTCTTGTGTGGATCCAGAACCTGGAAGAAAGCATAAAATGATGGATGACCAAGACACTGATGGGCAAGGATGATTGGAGCAGTCACTGAAGGACGCCTCAACCATCGAGGTGGGAGAGGAGCTGCCCCAGGGGGATGGAGCAGCTGGAAAAGGGAGCAGTGGGACACAGACAGGGTGGTTACCTGGACCTCGTTATTCCGCTTTCTTCCTGGGCACACCTGGCTGTTCAGGGATGACAGAGGCTGCTGTCCACAAAGCTGTGCTTCAGAAAAGGTTTCTGGGGGAAAACCAGGCTAATGATTAATGAACGTACAGCTTATAGGGAAGGATTTCAGGGTTGGGTTTATTTAGCTTACCAAAGGGAAGGTTAAGGATGATTTGACCATGGCCTGTACACACCCACATGATGAAGTGAACTTTAATAATGGGTACTTTCATCTATCAGACAAAAATATAACAAGGTCAGTGGCTGGAAATAAATTCAGAAGAGTAATTAAGGTACCTGTTTTTTAATGTTGAGAGTGATGAACTGACACAAGACCATACTAGGAAGGATACGGAGTTCTCTATTATTGAAAATATTTTTAAGAGGTGATGTTTTGCTGCAAAAAAAAAATTATTTCTAATTCAGGTTGCTGGGGGAAATTCAATGCTGAGCTGGAACTACCCGATCACAGTCAGTCCTTCTGGCTTTGTAATTTATAAATCTGGTAGTGTGAAAAAAGGACACGCTGCCAGTACACCAGTGTTTCACAGCTCCGACTGGAAAAGCAGGAGCAGCTATTGTTTGTTACCAAAGCATATTTATAAATATGAAATAAGCTGCACCCTGGCAGACATGCTGGCAAGAAGCTCAGTGTTTGTTCCCAGGATCTTCCTGGCAGATGTCGTGTCTGGAATTTTGGGCAGTGAAAAAACAGCCTCCCCCCTCTCCCTCTGCCTGCCAGGGCCATCCTGGGGCACGGACCCTTCCTCTCACTTTGGAAAACTCCCAGAATCTGGGAGGGGAAAAATGGTTTGCTACAGACCTCCCAAAATACCTCTCAGTACATAAAGCAGGCTGTAGGTGGGTTTCATGTCGCTGATGGCACAGGAAAATACTGGAGAAGAAGAGTGAGCTCATGGCCATGGTGCTGTGACCCAGATGGAGAATTCCCTGGTGGAACATTGCCCCTGGGAAGGGTGCATGAATCACACAAAAACATGGACACAATTAAGATGGAAAATAATACTAAAATCATCGAGTCCAAGTATGAGCCCAGCACTGCCAGGAAATGGTGGGAGGAAGAAGGTGGCAGGAATATCACCTTGTCCCAGGTGGGGACTGGAGGTGAAGACCAGAGCATCGCTTGCCTTCTGAGTGAGCTCTCCACAGGCCACTCCAGAGCAGCCCAAATTGCAGCCCTGCATGGCCTCTTTTCAGTGCGTGACATTAGTCTGGTAATTTCCCTCCACTTTATTGGCTTAGCTTAATTAAACTTCAGTTATCACTTTCCTTCCAATTAAAGATTTATTTTTACTAGTGGAATAAATAAAATGATGGGGGCACTGGGAGCAAATGGAAATGACAGTGGGGAAGTTTCTTCTCAATTACATTCCTTTGGTTAAATTTTGTGTTGTGGAAAACAAATCAAGCTGGGGGTCAGTTCTGGTTTGCAGCCACTGGATTTCCAATAAATTAGATCTGATTATATTGTACAAGAAAGAGATGTAGATGGAATGTTGCAAAAAAGAGAGGCTTCTGTTAAATCAAATAATGAAGATAATGTGAGAATGAGATTTCTAAAAGCACAAGAAGAGTCTGCAACTTTCACATCAAGTTTTTCAAGGCACTCCAGTTCTCTCACAGTGTAAAATCTTTGTAAATGGCACCAATAAAAATCTTCCAATTTCCATCTATATTTTGATTACCTTACAGTGAGTACAGAATATAATAAACTCCCAGTTCTGTAATGAATTCAAATAAACAAACATCTACCCTAATCCCCGAGCAGGCCTTCCCTAAACGAAATGGAGAATAATTTGGGGATATAAAGTCTCTTTGTGTTATTTGGAATTGCAGGTTGCATTAGCATCGTTTGGGTTTGCTGGTGCTCTATGTGTGATATTGGTTCCTGGTGAATAGCTTAAAACAACAGGCAATTGGTAAATAAAGCAGCACAAGGGTTTTTTTCCTGTGCAGAGGAAGGAAGTAATTTGCATTTTTATCCTATTAATTTCTTCCCTTAAAACAGGTAAAAAGGGAAAGAAAAAAAAAACGGAAATAGTTTTCTAGTCAAAATGTTTTTGCCCAGCAGAGTTGCGATAATAAAGAGTAAAAAACGCAGGAGATAATTGTGAGCACTTTGCAGCAGGGCCCCTGTGGCTCTTGGCCGGGAGCGCGTCCGCCGTGTCCCGCGGGACGGAGCGGCTCCGGCTCACAAAGGAGAGGAGATCCTTCTCCTCCACATCCATCTGTGTCTGAGCAGCCTTCAGAGATTCCCCAGGATTTAAGAGGACACCTCGCAGGCCAGAATAATCTCTTTCCCTTGCATTAGGCACCCGAGGCCTGTAGGGGGAGATTTCTTATTACTCTTTAAAGGAACGGAGGAAGCTTGGAATGCTTATGGATATTATTTCTTGCTGGAGGTTTCCCTTCTTTAAAGATATTAAATTAGATGAAAAGACCAGATGCTACTGCAATATTAAATCTAAATAGGTTTTTTTATACATCTAGCACTTTATAAAGATACAATATTAAGTTCTCATCTAAATTAGTAGATATAATTGTTTGGCAGGAGAGGACTCGTGATTTCCAGTCTTTAAATGTATAAGTTACAGGGAAGGAGACTTGAGACACCTTTTTGTCCCTGGCCCAAAGCAGCAGCTGATCCTTGGATTTTGGGCTTGTGGATCTCACGGGCTGGTGAAATTTCTGCCCTTGGAGAGAGGAGGGAGGGAGGTGAAAGGCAGGATTTTCCTGGGGGTGCACCCCTCGTGCCTCACCCAGATGCTTTGGTGAGGTCTCAGGCGTGCTGGCACTGCAGGAATGCCCCAAAAATGAGTCTGACAGAGGCCAACCACGAGGATTTGTGGAAGAAAGTAGCAAAAAGCAGTATTTTGGAGGTTAGTTGGCCGGAGGGTGGTGGGGGCAGCTGGGTTCTGCCTGCTTTTTGCTCCTGATGCACAGGAACAGGGAGCTGCTCCTGCTCCTGGGGTCCTACAGGGTCCTACCCACCCATGTCCCTGTCCCCAGGGACACAATTCCTGTCTGGATGAGCCGGAGCTGCCAGAGTCTGGGCTGGTGCTGCCATGGCTCTTCCTTCTGGGCACAGCTCTGCTTCCATCTGTCACAGAAACACCCCACGTTCTCCATTTGTGCAGGAGAACCTGAAAAAGGAGGTGATTTTATAGCATGTTACAGTCAATCTCATCTTTAAAGTGACTCCCAGTTATCAGGATTATTTTTCGTTGCAAACCCAAGAAGAAAGCACTGTAGATAGAACACTTTTTATATATGTAGCACATGGATTTCCTCCCTTGTACCAATAATTTGTATTTTTCAACACGTGGCCCAAAGCCCTGCATTTTCAGACACTCCTGATCAAGTTTAACTTCACCTGTACGACAATGGAATTAGAGACCCTGGTTTTACCAGAAACCAGGAGTTAAATCCCAAACGCTCCTTTCACACAGCTCCAGCCTCTGGTGTTTGTGTAGTGAGCAGGGGAGACTGGAAAGAAAACAGCATCTCCAAGAAATTTGCAATTTATTTTTTTTAAGCAGTGAGGAGCAGCTTAGTTACACTGTCTCTACTTCATGGAACAAGAAACCAAACACTGTAAGTGGAAAGGCAAACAATTGCTTTGCTCATGAGAACTTTCAAAATAACACCTTTCAAAGGCAGAAATGCTGCTTTTAACCCACCAACATCCGCAGGCACCGCAACACCCTGTGCCAGCGCAAACTTCTGAACGCAGGAAATCCCAAGTTTTTCCACTTGATGGGAAAAAATATCCAGATCCTTTAAAATGTGACCCTGCATAATGTAACAGGCTGGTGAGTTGTTTAGGTTTTAATGATTTACATGTGGGTCTGTGGTGTAAAGTTGCTTAGTGCCTGGTCCTGGATAAAGCAGAGAGTCCTGGTGGCACCCCGGTGGCACAGGGTGATGGAAAGAACAAAGTCCCTCGAGGAAAACACTGGCATCTATGAGTTTTTCAGCTCTCAGCACAGGTTAAAAATGTGGGTAAAGCTGGAGGTGTTCACCTGGAGAGGAGAAGGCTCCAGGGAGAGCTCAGAGCTCCTGGCAGGGCCTGAAGGGCTCCAGGAGAGCTGCAGAGGGACTGGGGACAAGGCATGGAGGGACAAGACACAGGGAATAGCTTTAAGGTGGAAGTGGATAGATTTAAATGGGATATTGGGAAGGGATTGCTAGCTGGGAGGGTGGGGAGGGGCTGGGCTGGAATTCCCAGAGCAGCTGTGGCTGCCCCTGGATCCCTGGCAGTGTCCCAGGCCAGGCTGGACAGGGCTTGGAGCAGCCTGGGACAGTGGGAGGTGTCCCTGCCATGGCAGGGGTGGGATGGGATGACCTTTAAGGTCCCTTCCAACCCAAAGCAGTCCAGGATTCTGTGACTGGCCCTCCAAACTGCTGGAGCTCTGTGGTTGGGCTGAGCCAGAGCCAAGAGTTTGCACTGGGGATGGGGCACATGGAGAAGAGCAGGATGGTTTGATCTCAGGTAGGATCCCAAGGGGATTCAGGGATGCTGCAGGGATTGTGGGAACCCCCAAGACATTTCATTTCGCTTGGTGCTCACATGCGCTTTGTTTCTGTGATCAGAAAAAAATTCCTGGAGATCTTTTATCTCTTCCTGGGCACACCCAGCATCCCTCAGGGCCCTTCTGCAGCCTCTCACAGAGCTATTAAGGAGCTGCATCGACAGCAAGAGCATTGACCAAGTGGCTTCATCACGGCCATTCCGAGCTATTACCAACAATTCTTTAAGCAGGCTCCAACCAATGGAGTTTGCTGTCAATTAAGGGGCTATTCCTCGGCATCCCAGCATGTCAAATAGCCATTGTCTGAGTTCAATAACCCTCTCTAATTAAGTATTTACTAGATTCCACTATTAAGCCACTATTAAGCATCTTAAAAACCTTTATTTATTATGTATTAATCAATAGTCCTTTCAGAGTATTGGATAAGTAAATGAAGTTATTACAGGTCCTTTTGGTTTAATACTTTTAGTACGGCAGAAAAATAAGGAAATTTACTCAAATAAATGAAGGTGGTATGAAAAGTCCTGTAAATCAAATAAGAAACACAGGCTAAGAACTAAATCTATGCACCAGCAGCCAACATTAATATTCCAGGTTATTCCTGCTTCCCCATGCTCCCTTCCTCGTGGTGACAGAAACAAGGGGAATCTCTCGCTCCTGAGGTTCAGAATGAAGTTGAGGTTCCACTCCCTGCATCAGTTCCCATCCTCTTTCCCAATTTCTCTTTCAGCCCCGTTCAGATCCGGATGAATAATAATTTCATCTACATGAACATCACTTTGTTTGCCAATAATTTGATAAAGATTTCCCCACCATGGCAATATGTGAATATGTTTACATAAGGAAACAGCAGTGAATCCAGCAGCCTAATCGGAATCCACAAAGGAACTCTGAAGTGCTTACAATCCTCTGCTCCCTTTTGGATTTCTCCCAATGCCTTCACTTAATGATCACAACTCAAAAATGCTCGCATTGAACCAAATGTCTTAGACTAATTATGTGTTAGTATCTGATAACATTTTGCCACAAAAATGTTTGTTTGAATGTATCTTATCAAAGTAATGTTTGTGCCCAGGATTAGCCACTGCTTGGCTAAAGATTTATGTAATCAGCTTATTTTAAGATTAATTCATGAAAAAAATGCACAAATACCTATTACCACTTAATTTGTATAATAGATATTTACTATATTTTAACAGTGCAATTAAAAATTAATATGGACTGTAAAACCATAAGGTCATGTAAACACTCCGCTATTTATTTGGTTGTTCACTTATCTTTTATCCCAAGATGTGATTATGCAGCCCAGACCTTTCGGGTTTGCAGAATAGAGAAAGGTCACCAGCGAAATGAGATGAATATTCTCGACTCGGTCGCGAGCAGACGTGGACAGAGCCCCGCGCTGGCTCTGCTCATTCATCACTCTCGGGCTGCAGAGGTGGCACCGCTTCCGGAGCATGGGGTGGATTGATGGAGCCCAAGAGGGGCAGCGTCCCTGGGGGAGCTAAAGCCACTGACAGAGCCTTCGGATAAAACTGTCTTGCCCCAGTCCTGCCTTTAGCTCAGGCTCCACTCTGGGAGCAGGCAGGGCTTTCTTTTAATGTGTTTGATCGCCGGGGTTTGGCGTTGGCTGTGGGGTTCAAATGTCGGCGGCTTCAAAGTCTCTGTGTGGGTTTTCTTTATGTGCTTTTGAGCTTCCAAGAAGTTTCTATCCTGATAACATCCTTAATTAGTTCTTCTTTTTCTTGCAAGTTTTCCCTCTGTCCACCTGTGTTCAGGCTTTCAGCCTGCCCTGATCAGTCTTTCTGATCTGTGATGATCTATACAAAACCAGATCTTCCCAGCATCCCCCTTTGAAGGATTCCCACCCTGGTGCCAACCCCCCTGCGAGGGGCAGGAAGATGGAAAGGGCTGAAATCTCTTCTCTCTTCGCTTTGGTCCCATTCCAACTCCCAAAATCAATGGAAAAACTACGACTGGGGCCCTACAACCCCCCAGTGTTTGATATCCAAAGAGCTGCACCCTCAAGATCAGCAGCACTCAACTCAAATCTAGGAATAAATATGCTCAATAGATTTTTTTGCATGGCTGTGGACTAAAAATAACAAAATATTAATTTTTCTTTCAGTATTTCATCACTCCAGTTTCAGTCCAAGATTAAATCCAGAAGAGCACAGGCCTTTGGAGTTAAACACAATTTGTAAATGAATTTCTTTGGTTTTGCTGATCTTCAAACAAATTTGTGTTTCAAGATCAATTTTAATCCAAACAAAAAATATTTCCTCTGTGGAAAGCTCCCAAATATCAAATCCTAGCTGGCTTAAAATTGCAGCTCCTCACCTGAGCTTCTGAACTCAAGAAATTAAATCCAGGAGCAAAACCTAAGGAATTCTTTCCTGCTGGCTTTATTAGCATTTCAGAAGCAGGTCCTAGGTCCTCTACGGGCACAGTCCATAGCATCATTTAATAATTCAGGCTTGGCTAGCAAAGCATGGATGTGTCATAGCTAAAAGTCCGGTCAAAGACACATCCATATGTTCAAGGTACATCTCGAAGGGAGGATTCCCAGAGTGTTTCCTTCGGAGACCCACAGGTCAGCATGGAAGAGCTGCTCGCTGCCTTGCAGCCCTGACTGTGACACTAATAACACTGGCAATGCCTGACACAGAAAATTTCCTGGCTCTTGCTTATCAATTAACAAGAATTTATCAATTTCTGATCAACCGTTGGCGTATCAAAGCAATTAAACACACTTGGTGTGCTGACACCACTTTCCCTGCAGGTGGGCAACAAGCAAACTGTTATTTCATAGCAATTTTAAGTTTTTGAAATATTTATTTCCAAATAATAAATAATTTTTTCCTTGTCTTTTTGCTCTTTATCTTCGCTGGTCTGATGCTGGCATCACCCTCAAGGTGTGCATTGGTTGTGGTGCTCAGTGCATCGTTCCCCAGCAGTAAAACCCTTCTGTTCTACCAAATTTGACAAAAATAAACCCCCCAGGAGTGTTTTCCACAACACAGAAGAGAAAACCAGTTCCCTGACACTGAATATGGCAAAATAAAATCATAGTTATTGTGGAAAGCTTTTACAGACTATCTGGCAACTTTGAACTGTCTCTAGAAATCATTAGATTGCAAAACATTTCTGAGGGAAAAACAAATTAAAAGGTCAAGTCTTTAACACACAAACATGCAAAACCCTCCACAATATTAATTATTTTCAGTGTAATGTAATACTAACCATTGCATATAGTTCTGTCACAGAAGAGGAAGAATTTAATTGTGTCAGTGTGATTGTCCTGGGAATTGGGGAGCCTGCCGTAGGTAGGGAGCTGGTTTTCAGCATGCCAAGCCATTGAAAAGGCATTTCCATTCTCCTGCCGTGTCCACCTCCTGCAAGCATCAGAACAAAGAGGTTTTACCTTCTCTCGTGCAAGAAAAAATAAAAAATTAAAAATAAAATTATTAACAGTAAGTTCAGTAAGAATTGTGGGACTAATGATGGACGACAAAACTTTAATGTTTCCTACCCAATGACTGCTTGGGGATCACAGACTGATTCAGCATTGCTGTTGTTGTCACCTCTGTGCTCCTCAAAG
Source organism: Origma solitaria (assembly GCA_013397895.1). Lineage (NCBI taxonomy): Eukaryota > Metazoa > Chordata > Aves > Passeriformes > Acanthizidae > Origma > Origma solitaria. Next base: position 686,264 of record VZRL01003415.1, on the reverse strand, counting down.
ATGAGCTTCAGGACCATTTTGGACCTAGACACACAGCAGGCAAAATTTTACGATACATTCCATGGTCTGCACTTCTTCTGAGAGGTTTTCATATCCAGTTGGGTTTAATTTTTCTCCTCCTTGTCCTGCAGTGAAGAAAAGTGATCCTAAAGTGTGGCAACTTTCTGTTCACTTAGGGATTTTGTTTGCTTTAGTTTTCTTGTTTAGTTGAACTCCAGACACCAAAAAGGAAATATCATTTTGTCATGGATGTTTTCCCTTAGATTTGTGTTGTTATAACATAAAATTATAAAAACCATGTAGCAGTTTCAGGTTAATTTGTAGTTATATTTGCTGGCTTATTTCATTGCATTATTAAAACATTTAGTACCGTATGTGTCATTAATATTCCAAAAAGTAATTAGCATATTTAATCAAAAACAATTAGGAGCAAGCATTGCTTCCCTTTTTAAGTGATAAAATATTTATGGCTGGAATAAACAAATGGAAAACCAAAAAGCACTTTGAGGTGTTGATTTCATGCGCAGAAAACAAAACAAAAAACCCACCCGAAAGCAAAAAGGAGAAGATGCCTTCCAGCCTCCAGCCAGCCCCTGGTGGGTTTCTGGCTTTTCTTCCTCTCCAGGCTGACAATTATAATGTAACCATTTCAAACCAATCAAGTTTTTCTCCAATTTTCCCATATTTTAGTTAAATAAGATAAGAAAGTTAAGAAAAAAATGTGGGAATCTCACCTCAGAGCCAGCCTTGTGCAGATCTTCCCTGTGAGACACAGCTGTGGTGGGCATGGGTTTGAGGGTCTTCATAGACCCTTCATAGACAGAGATAGGAAAGGTAAAAATGCGGTTCATGCAGGTCAAGAAATTCCTCGTTTTATGTGGAATGAGCGCAAGGAACATGAGGAAATACAAAAGAGCTCCCTGTCTTTCTGCTGGGCTCCTAGAGAGCTCTCTTAAAAGAAGCTATGTAACACTATAATAAATTTTCAGCAGTTGTAAATATTTGACCCAAACTTCAAAATAAGATTAATTAGTTGGCTTTAAGATGTTGAGGCCATTTCCTCTCACTTTTCCTTTGCCAAACGACATCCTTCCATCAGTTCTGTTGACACACCACAGGGGAACATCCCACCTACGAACTTTTCCAGCTACAGCGCATCCCAAATGGATGAAGCTGTTTCCATGACCACTGGTGATCATTGAACCAAACCAAATATTTTTGGGGTTAGTTTTAAAATTCATGAGCAGGACAAGCCCTTTTCCAAGTGCTCAGTAAATGGTTTTGTTCTGAGGCATTAAGATACAGAATTATGGAACGGTTTGGGTTGGAAAGGACTTTAAAGACTATCCTGTTTCAACTCCCTCCCCTGGGCGGGGACAACTTCCACTGTCCCAGGGTACTCCAAGCCCTGTCCAGCCTGGCCTGGACACTTCCAAGGATGGGGCAGCTACAGATTCCCTGGACAGTCTGTGCCAGGGCCTCCACATCCTCACAGAAAAAGATTTTTTTGGTGATATTTCCTCTAAACTCACTCTCTTTCAACAGGGACTTTATGTAGACTTTGGTGGTTGTTCTATTCTTTTATATTAAAGGAGAAAAAACTCCACAAGAAGACACAAATCCTCATTTTCTGCTTTGCAGAGAAATAGGCTGTCTGCAGTGATTTGAAAACAACGCAAAAGCCCAGCCTGGCCAGGGTGGATCGGGATGGAACGAGCTGGAGAGCGGCTCCCGCACAGGTTTATAAATAGGCTGCGCTTCTCATCCTGAAACATTGCTCCACTTTGCCTGTTGTGCTGTAAATTAGCCAGTTCCTCTTTAAACAGAGTCAAAAGAAACAAAATACATATGTAACACTGCTGCCTGGAACACGTGAGGGGAGGGAAAAAAAACAACAACTTATGAAATGCGGAAAACATTTGTTCAAGTCTCCAAGGAAAATGAAGTCAAACCAAACAAGCATATAATATAGATGTGCGCCTCATGGGCAAAGTTACCTCTAAGCCCATATGTTTTAACAAATTAAGAGGTAAATAATTTGCTGAAGGTACAGTTCAGCCACGTCAGAACACCTCTGGAAATGAGATATCTCTGCCTTTCAAGTGGTGCTTCTTATCAAAAGGTTTATTTCTCTACTTTTTAGAACAGCACACCTTGTTTTGTCTCAAGACTGTAAGTAACTATTAACCCTTCAGGGCCTCTGCAAATGATGTGGTCATTTGAAGTCGAGGCTGCTTTGCTGCTCTCGTGTCTGCAAGCAGCTGAGAGAGATTGATAAAATTCAGGTTTTCAATAGGGGAAAGCCACGAGGGACTTCCCTGGGAATGAAAAGAGACACAGAAAGGTTACTACACATATCCTAGAGTCTGGTACATAATTCCACCGTTAAAACTTTAATTTATGAAAAAAATGCTGGCGCGGTCCCCAAATGGTTAAATTCCACTCGAACTTTTCATTTTAGTTAGTCATGAATATATCTAACATACAGAGGCCATCAGCATCTCGCCACTAGAGACTATAAAGTCTACTTACATAGGGTTCCTGGGATTTTTCATGTTCTTATGGAAAATATCTCTGAAATCCCCGAGCTGAAAATTTTGATCTCATTTGTGGATGTGAGTGATGCCGAGAAAGGGTTGAAGAGTGAAGAGAACACTTTTCTCGCATAATTTCATTTGTCAGGAGAATCTTGCCGCTGACATTGGAAGAGTGATTTAATTGATTTTAATCATACACCTGAGATTGGGAAATTGAGCCCTCTGTCCTGAAAAATAATTCTAGGCTTCCATGAGAATGTCTAATTTGCAGCTAATAGTTTTTTTTCTTGAAGTTTTGTTATGAAGTTTAGAAAATACAGATCAAAGGCTGGCACGTAGAACTGCTTAGCGCAGCCGGAGCTGCCGAATCGGGGCCGCGGTGTTTCGGTCTTTCAGGGGCATTAATGGGCACATCTGCCTGGTTTTGGACAGGCAGGAGAACAAAAGCTCTGACTGAAGAGCACAATTTGCCTTCAGAGAAGAGAGACTTTTATATGCTGAGTACAGCCTGGAAGACTCAGAGTGGTACCTCACTCCTCGTCGTGTTTAATCCTTGATTTTTCGCCTGTCATTGAGTACAGTGTTTATAAATTGTTCATATATGCCAAGGAGAGGCTCGTTGTGTGCCCCAGCATGCTGCAGTGATTTATTCTAAATAAATAATTCTTTTGTTTTTTATTTCTCAGTTCAAAATAAACAGTGTTATTCACTTGCAAATAATAATACTGAACACAACAATGAAGCCAAATAACTTTTGGATTATGAAGAACCAGTGTGCCTTATGTTTTTTTTCACAGTGAGATCTCCATGATCTTTATTACCTCTATCAGCTGTTATTCAGAAGGGGATTACAGGCAGCAAGAAGTTTCCCTTTCCCCAGTGCTTGAACACTGAGGAAATAATTATATTGTAATACGTATATTGCTCCACACAGTAGAAGTTGTTTGGGATGTAAAACTCAATATTTTCTTTTCTGCAACAATCCTGAAAATTTCCATGTTGGATATGTACTCAGAGAATTTTATATTCCAAAACTGCACTGACAATGCTGTGAAATAACCATTAATTTTTTAGTGCTCCCTCTTATACAGAAACTAGAAAAAAAAATTGATTACATGGCCACTTCCAGGAGGTGGGAACCTAAAGGAGAAACCGGAATAAGAAGTTTGGATGCAGAGATGGGTTTAAAGTGTTTCAGTCCTGAGCCAAGACAAACACCACTTTTCAGTTTGGAAATAAAGGCTCAGACATCTTCTGTTTTAATCAGATGTTGTTTTTATAAGATATCTGGAAGTTGAAATCTCCTTTTTCTGCTGAGGAATCAAAATTGTTGAGGCAAGCTTGGAACTGGAAAGGCTGGCTTTTATTTTCTGGATGTAGTGATATCTTGTGAAAACTGCAAAATACTGAGAATTTGCCATCTTTCTTGCTTTTTTGGCAGCAAAATCTCTCATGAAGGAGACACCATAAGGAGTTGATAAGCTTGTGATTCGTGTTATTTCTGCAGTGGCAAAAACATGTATAGTGAAGGCCCTGCACAAATAAAAATTTCAGCTCCTGGTGAGGCAGGGACGGCTCACATTTTGGCACAGCTTCCAAAGCGCAGGGATATCCTCTTTGCCCATTGCAGTGAGGATTTGGGGTGTCCCTGTCAGCTTGGATAAATTTGGATTGGTCCTGCTGACACAAATTTAGCACTCCATGGAGCTTCAGCCTCCCCTGCAGAGGGTTCCTGGCTTTTCCAGGTGCCTGCAAACAGGCATTAAGTCACCAAAACAACTGTTTGGTGGAGGAGAAATTTTCATACATAGGACAAAAGGAAGCAAAATAGAATTTATCATGAATGAAGCTGGGCCTTGTGTGCTATGGCCGGGCACAGATCCATGAAATTCAACACAAGTGGGAAAATATGTCCTGGCTGAAAAAGCCACTCCAGGTATGACTTATCCAGAGAAATTGCTGTGGAGGAGCTGTGAATCCAAGTGACCAGCCCAGCACACCAATTTCATCCTTCTCCTCTGTATCCAATGGGATACAAGTCATTATTGTGCTGCCCTGGCAAATGCAGGTTGGGAGAGGATGGAGTGATGAGGACCAGCCAAATGCCCGGCTCGTGGGTTATTTTAAGCATGTGCAGCACGTGAATATTTGCAACCAGGGGATATATTTAGCCAGGAGGCCCCAAATGCTTGTTTAATAATTAGTTAACGTTTGTAAAACAGTTTGATGGTGACCAGAGCTGTGCAAGGGTTATTATTTTATAGAATGCTGTGGCTCATTGTACTCCTCGGGCTGTAGCAACCACAACAGTCTCAGTGCCGCCTGTTAATTTTGCTGACTCTTTTATCATTGCCCTCCATTGGTGATTAAGTGTCGTTTGTCTTATAATTTTAATGTTATCTTTAACACACATAATAAAGTTTACATAATTATAGCCTATTAATATAATTTGCATGCATGTTACTGGCAAGGCACAGGAAATGTTTCCTCACCCAGTGTGTAATTTGGCTTATTTAACCATTTCCTTTTAATTTTCATCAATAGATCAGCGTGCCTCCTAAATGGAGATAACCTCAATAAATTCTCTTTTCAAGATCCTTATCTGTATTAAGTCTCTAAAGGTCTCGGTAGCAGGACTATGAAGTGCTGAAGGGGGAACATTTCTGAATGTCTGCTACGGGAAGTTTTAAAAATTCACATTTTCTTCAGACAAGTGTGGGTCTTCCTAATGAAACCTGGGAACAAGGTGCTCTCACAGAAGCTTTGAAAGTGTGTGTGCACTGTACTTCATAGCTGAGCTGTAACAAGACTTTAAATGAGTAAACAGTGTTTAGATTGAACATGAAAAGAGTCGGCATGAAAAGACAGGTTCAAAATATTACATGATGCTTTGCAAAAGTGTAAATGCGCCTGCCTTTTTTTTTTTTTTTTCCCTCTTGGTAAATGGCAAACGTTTACAACCCAACTAAAACAGTACCAAGAGAAATCCTGTGTTTGCTCTTTGGAAGATATTCAATAAATTATAGTGAGCTGCAAATGTCACTGGATTGGGAACTGTAAGAGCTTTACCTTTAAGTCTTTAAGTAAAGACTTGCAGCTGGTGCAGTGGCTTGGTAATCCCTAATGATAAGCTGCTTTTAATGTGGGGGTGAGGCAGTTTTCACACAGATATTACTGCATTAACCTTACTCTAGGTACAGTGCAGGTGTGCACAATATTGTGCTTTGCAGCCTTCCCTACTTTATTCTCCCCAAGTATCCGAAGCCTGCTTTAACAGATCCTCTTATACCATGGTGAAAAGATTGCAGTTCAAGCCTATTATCAACAAAAACCTGCCAAAAGGGCTACATTGTCAGACTTTATGATGGTACTAACTATTCTGTTGTTCTCTGGAGACCAAACTTAGACCATTAAATTCACTTCATTTGTGATTTCAGTGACCTGGGCTGCAGACATCGGGCTTTTGATGTAAAATGCTAGTACAGGAATCAATGGTACCATCTAGTTCCCCTTAAAGTATATCATAAAAGCATAATGGTCCTCTTCTAAACAAAAGGTGACACTACTCTTGTATAATACAATTATATGGGGATGATGTTTTCAGCAGAGTTTATTTGATATTATGATGTGCAAAGACTTTCCACATTGAAATAAACTGCGTAGCTGAGTTCACTCCATTATTTTCAATAGACTGACTCCATTGTCTGCACTGGAATATAGATAATTTTCATACAGTGGGGAGCTATTTTCATATCCTCTCCATGAAATAGATGAGATTATAAACATGCTGGGATTACTCAAAAACCAACACAAGCCATGTCTACAGACCCATTTAAGACAAAGGCTGCCTCCGGAATGGTCTCCTTTGATCAGGAGGCTCCCAGGACTTGCTCCGTTTATTTGACAGATGACAGCTATTTATAGCAAATGTGTAGCATTTTTGAAAATTAAAATTTTACTGGTGGAATTTAAGGGTTATTTTCCACTCCAGGGACTAACATTTCTGTGGAAAAAGGGCCTTTTTTTTGTTGTACAGGCACCATCTTCAGTGTTAAACCTATTTGTAAACAAAGGCGTTGCGATAGCTCATTGTCAAACACTGAACAGGTTTATAATTAATGAAATTGCTGAAACAAAGTAAATGGAGAATTAATACAGCTGCCAGTATGTTTGTGTTTTTGCACAAGTGAGGAGACACCACTGCTGCCACAGACTCCACAGTGGGAGCTTTCTGCAGCCAACCAGGGATGAAAGTAAAGCCAAAAGCAATGCAAACTGTGGTGCTTGCCTCTGCCGGAGGGTCACAGCTAAACCTAAAGAACAAACGTCAGGATTAGGCAAAAAATCACAGATCTGGGTGTTCTCCGCCTACTTCCTTTTGAACTATTGTCCCATTTTAAATACAGGAGAGACATTGCAGGGGACCAGCTCTGATGTGGAGTGAGGGTGAGGTGGTGTCTGACCATGTCTTTAGTGCCCTTTGCAGGAGCTGGGAGATTTCGAAGGGTTCCATGGAGGGTTAATGCCAGGCCCAGGAGGTGCATGGCTGATGCCAAGCTCCAGATACACCACAACAGTGGAACATCCTGGGAAGGGGGCTGGAGTGGGAAGAGTGGAGGTGTGTGCTGAAGGCACAGCAGTGATCAGGGACCTGGCCACCCCTGCTGCCATCACAATGCTCAGTGCAGTCACCTGCTGTGCAGAAGAGCTTTCCTTCCGGCCACGGTGTGCCTCTGGCCTGCGGTCTTGCCCAAAGACCTGGAATGTTTTTGTATTTTTACAAAGTAATAATAAACATATGTTTAAAACTTGTTAGAGAGATCCCCAGTGATGACTGAGTTGGTCTGCCAGCCCTGGGGCTCCTGCGCCCGAGAATGGCCCAAAGGTTGGGCACATGGCACCACCAGGGGTGAGGAATAGCCTCCACTTGAGTGCTTTCCTTTCTCTGTTCTTTGTTCTTGATTTCTCACTTAAACACCAGCAGCTCTTTCTCTCTCTGCTCAAAGGAATCTCAAGCCTTGTTGCTGGAATGAAAAGTTTTTCCTTGCAGCAGTTAACATTTCTTGGCGTTTCCAATTCTAACTTTCAAGACTTTCGCCTCCTTTTCCCCTTGCAGAGCTTTGTTTGTCACCTCAAGCCCAGCAAGACATTAACGGGAGCTGTAGCACAGGGCAGGAGTGTTTGCTTGACCGAGGGGAAAGTGTCCATGAGCTGTGGAGCTTTTGGGTGGCTTAAAGACAGAAGAGATGAGAACAAACCAAGAGCAACTTCATCCTAATTGTGTTAGTTCATTACCCAGGCCCTCGCCTTGTGCTGGCGCTGCCTCCCGCGGTGCGCAGGGACAGGGAGCTGGGGAAGCAAATAGGTCATTCCACAGGGTGCTAATGCTGCAGCCAAGGTCCAACGCCAGCAGCCTGAGCGTGACCATTAGCGCAGGCTTCCTTATGAATGGTTTTAATTAGTTCTGATCGGGGAGAGCTGGGAACCCAAAGGGCGCCTCGCTCCTTCCCCCGTTGGGTGTTTGCTGTTGCTTTTTTTAATGTCTGCTCTTGATGAACTGAAGTCTTGCAGCTGGACAAATGTTCTTAATTAAGCTGAGGCAGGAGCAGATATTCCATGGATATCAGGAGTTCCCTCAAACGTGACATTTGAAGGACATTGGGTTGCAAAAAGCAATTTCTCTTGTCATCCAGTGTTTCATACACTTTTGCTATTTTTAAAATTTTAATTCTGAGCCCACTGTCCTTACGCTTTCTAGGATTTCTCCGAAACAATCTGAAAGTTATTAAAAGAAAAGTAAATGAAGAATGGTTCCCATGTCTCATTTTTTTAGTGGTCACCCAATTACAGAAAGAAGCAGGAAATTTTTCAGCACAAAAATTTAGTGGTTTTAAATGGAGAATATAAATAAAACCTAAAAATCCCAAATTTGGATTTCTTTCCATTTGATTTTTTTTAAATTAATTCAGAACCTTTATGGAACCTGATACCTGAAGTTTACCCTGTCTCAGAAACAGCAAAATATAGGAACAAATACGTCAGGATTTTTTATATTCATATTGACTGGACTTAGGGGTCTTTTTCCTTTGTTTCATGCACAAATTTGTTTCATTAAAAAGAAAGAAAAATTTTTTCCAAATGCAAAATTTTAATAGTGTTAATAAGAAAAATCATCTGTTAAGTTAGCAGGTTTTTTTACCACTTGCCTCACTAATTTGGGATGGCATAAACTGATCTGATCCAATATCCTGCAGAACCTCGAAAACAAAAACTTGAGCATTCCATGTCCTTAAAGGTAAATATTTCTTTTCCAATGTGGTTAACAGGAGTTGTAGGGGAATTGTGGGACTCACTGGAGACCACTTTGACCCTGCAGGAGCTCATGGCTCGGGGCCTCCCTCCCCTGCACCCCTGGGCCAGGAGAGCAGGGAGCTCCAGGCTCCGTCCCTCTGCCCTTCCACAGAACCTGCCCATGGACCACCGGGACAGCCGTGCTCCCCTCACCTGGGTACCTGCTGAGACAAAAATCGGGTGCTGCGAGCTGAGCCTGGTGACAAAAATCCCTCTGAATTGCTCTCAGTTTGAACACCCGTGCTCATTCTTTTGGGAAAGTTTATGCTTTAGGCAGAGCTTTTCTACAAGCTTTTGCACCACACGTGTATACATTATAGCTCCAAATTGCCTCCAAGCTGACAGTCTTTCAGGTGCATTAACTACTTTACTACCAAAGGGGCAGCAGGATTAATATATATATTTTTAAACTGCTGAAGCGAAATATTTCAGCGCGGTCTTTTCTACAAATCTTTGCCTTGGTGTTCAAACCTGCAAACGAGCCCATCAGCAACAGCTCAAGTCCATCAAAACCCCTCAGTGCCTTGATTGATAAATAAGGCGTGTTTACACTGTGGCTCCTGCACGTTCTTTTCTGTCAGCGCTAATTTATCTGAAAGTCTTAACCTGCGCGTTGGAAATTCAGGAACGTTTTATAATGAGGGCTGTGGAAATAAATCACCACCCGCAAATAATATTCAAAGAAGTGGGTAAAGTCGCCCGAATATCTGTGACACACAGACAGACAGACACATTAACCTCCCAGAAATCCGGAGAATCCAAGCCTTTTAGATGTTGCCACATGCAATTCTTCCAGAAAAAGAGGCACGGAGCATTAAAGCTTTAATATTGAAAGCCTCCACCGTAGACAGAGAAAGGTGGAGTGGGGGGAAGAAGGAGGAGAAAATGCAGCTATCCTGGATGTATTTATGTTATCATGCTCAGGTTATTATTATTTTTACTGCAGGTTTCCCTCCTGTTTGTAGGTGAGGTGGGTTTTGTCCCCAGCCCTTCCCCGGGCACGCGCGGGCCCCGGCGCTACACGGGGCTCTATTAAAGCCGCTGTTCAATAGTTTGGTGATATTCAGACAATATTGAAACATTCCCAAATGAACTTTGCAGGGAGACATTTTCATTCGCTGCCTCCCTCCTCATGCATATTAACAAATGGTATGCAAGGCCTCATTTAATTCACTGATTTTACATTCGGATCACTTTCTCTTTTACAGCTATTTTTACCGGGCTTCATTAATCTTTGTTGAATACAATGGCATACATCTTTAATGCGGCCGCTGTCAAGTCATATTTCAGTAAGAGCTGCAAACTGAATGACAGCAAGCAATATTAATAAATTTAACATAGACTATATCAATTTTTAACAGAATGAATGTGGAAAGCTAAATGTATTATTTTTCGTTTAAATCATAGGGTTTATCACCGGTTAAGTAGCAGCGATTTCGGGAAACTTGTGACGTGCCGTACAAATAGATTTACATCTCATTAATAAGTAAATTAGGCAAATGCCTTTCAAGTTCAGACAAGTACATAAGTGTAATCTCCATATTAAAGGAGTAGTCTTTGATAAACCACTGAGGAATTGCAGCAGCCAACTATGTGACATGTTGCCAGTGCCTGAACTCTTCCACATTCCCACCTTTAATTACACTGGTTCATTACTAAAGAGATAAGTGTCTCTCCAGTTAAGATTCTATAAATGAGCAGCATGCGGGATCCTCCCAAATCATTTTTGCAGAAACCATGAAAAGGTGGTAACAGTTATGAAAAAACGAATTATCACCTGCTCTCTTTCTTCCTTCCCTGTAATAACATTAAAATATTAAGATGAATTCCTTTTAAATCTCGGGAAGAAATTGTCCATTAAGAGATGCTACTTTGTTTAAGAAAGAAAGAAGGTTAAAAAAAAAAAAAAGAAAAAGGAAAAAAAAGAAAAGAGAAAACTCTTCTGATTTTTTTTTTAATTTCCCTTCATAAATCCCAACAGAGATAATTTGCTGTAAAATTTAAACCCAGTGAGAACTTGTCTGTCTGTGTTAAATAAAAAAGTTACGGTTGGTAGGAGACATGTTTTTGCAGTAGCTTTAGCGATTATAGGAAATTACATGCAAAGCCAGAGTTCTGATCCTAAGTTAATTTATAATTGGAAAAAACTTATTAATTAGCTATGTCATTCTAATTAAGAATTAGAGGAGTGTGCATTAGAAAGTCAGTCAATATCCAGCTGACAGAATTTAAAAAACCCCACAGAAGTCTGCAAGCTCCATAGCTCTGTCCACCGTCTCCCTTGTCATCTTTTTAAGGATTTTTCTGAATGTCTAACAGAAATTAGCCCGGTAAATACAGATATCAAAGGGAATAAATTGGGAATTTTGTCGGCCTGGAAAGGAAACCCCTAAACTGAACTGGCAGATGTAGTTTACAGGGCATCTTTTGGGCCTTTCTGGGTGATTCTGACATGCAGCTCATGTTCGGAGGGCTCCGTCCTCCTGCAGCCAGGGAAAGAAACACCCGCATCCCTGCAGTGGTACCCACAGTTCCTACATCCCTGCAGTGGTACCCAGCAGTTTCTGCATTCCTGCATCCCTGCAGTGGTACCCATCAGTTCCTGCATCCCTGCAGCTCTATCCATCAGTCCCTGCATCCCTGCAGTGGTACCCAGCAGTTCCTGCATCCCTGCAGTGGTATCCATCAGTTCCTGCATCTCTGCAGCTCTATCCATCAGTTCCTGCATCCCTGCAGTGGTACCCACAGTCCCTGCATCCCTGCAGTGGTACCCACAGTCCCTGCATCCCTGCAGTGGTACCCATCAGTTCCTGCATCCCTGCAGCTCTCTCCATCAGGACCTGCATCCCTGCAGTGGTACCCACAGCTCCTGCATCCCTGCAGCTCTCTCCATCAGGACCTGCATCCCTGCCATGGTGCCCACCAGCACACACTTGCCAACACCCAGGCAATCACTCTTCCTTCAAAAACCACCACAAATATTCATGGATAAAGACAAAGGAACTGACTCTGAGGCCCTGCCATGGTCGCATGGGGAAGAACTGCAAATTTTGCCAATACATTTATGTATAAACAGCGTGCAGGGACGTGTACATTTGCTTACATATATATATTTATTTCCCATCCCACCAGCCTCAGTCCTCTTGGTACATTCCCCCTTTAGGCCCTTTTTCTGAGATTATTATAATTCATTCTTTAAGAAACACCCCATGTGTAAATATTTTTTTGTTAATGTTTTTTTCTCTCCAGTGTGCTGGAATTTTAAAGAGTGCTTTAATATGAAATTAGATAGAAAGTTTCGACCTTTTTGTGATTAAAATAATATGCATGTTACTGATACAAGCTTCATAGGTTGAAAATCTACTTTTATTTAGGCAAATATTGAAAGAGAGACAAACAGACTCAATGAAATGTGAGACACAGCCTGGATGAAAATAAAACCAGTTCTTTGCATTCAGAATTGACAAGGCTGGCAATACAAAAGGAGAAATAAAACTATAAAAGTTAATGTCTCAGATAATTGTGCCCTTAAAAAATAAAATAAATAAATAAAATTATTAAAATAATCTGGCCTGAGCCTTTCACTTTCATATGGATCTTTCTTCTTCTTTTCCTTTAAATTAGAGTAAGGAGAAAAAAAATGCTGGAGTACTCAGTGATGGAATTCAGTTTACTTATTTGAATGCCGAAAGATGACCCACTCTTAATGATATAAAAAATGTTTTGCATTAGCAAATTTCTCTTCTGTATTTGTTTTGCTAGCACAACACAATATTCACTTAATATGCTACCAGTATCTTATCAAGTTAATGATCTGTTGTATGTATAGAGTAAGCTTGTTACTCATTTTAAATTAGATACGAAAGCACTACTGTATGGAAATTTGAATACTTTGGATTTTTACGAAATTATAGGACTTTCATGCTTTAACAGTCTGTAGACAGCCTTGGTAGAACAGCAAGAGCTGGCTTTGTTAATGCGACATTACACAGAGATGCTGCTTAACCTGATTTAATGGATCGCAAAATCCAGTTGTGTAGAGCTCCTCTTCATTTTTGGGTCCTCAAGCTCAAAAATGTAACAGTTACTGCATGAAACATATCCAAGGAGTTTGATTCGGAAGAAACTCATGTGGTTTAGATGAGCCACCTCTTGCAGACATCACTGGGTGTCCAAGTGACCAATGCCAACCCCTCATGATATCCTGAGGTGTGTGTTTGCAGACTTTCAGGAAAAAAATGGGAACAGGCAAATATGGACAGAGTTTACATGTGGAGAGAGTTAAATCCCACAGTCATGGAACATCCTTTAGCAGGACTATAACTCATAACTGCTCCTTGCTGCAGATCTTCCAAGAGCCTCCAACACGTTGACACCACACGCTGTCACCTAATTAATGGCAGTCGAGAATAAAGATGAGGCGTTTCTTATGGGTGTAGCCATAGCAGACTAAAATGTAGGAAATACAGGGTCATACTGCTAAGAAGAATTCTCCTTTGTGCCTTTCGGTTGCTTTCTTCTTCTCCAAAAGAAGAGCAGGATGTTTGACTTCAGGAAGTGCACCCAGAGCACAGCTGTGCCCACTGAGCATCAGCTTCATGAACCTCCAGGAACGTGAGGAATAAAACATCGCTCTGGTGTTCCCAGGACCTCACATGTTCGCAGGGAGGTTTTGGATGTGCAGGAACTGACTTTCTGATGAACAGCTCTGGAGAAATGCAGACCCTTGGCGCTTTGCTGGCAGTTTTGCCAGAGCAAGTTAAAGCAGATTTGGGCCCGCACCAGCCAAAAGCAGCAGAGTTTCACCAGCACAAAACATTCCCGTCCATTTCTCCAGATCACTTAATGAGTCAGTCAGTACCTTCACATCCCAAATCCAGTCCAAATCAATATTGTCTTAGCTTATTCATGTTATAAGCACCCACTTTTTTCTTGTGGTTCCAAATTCATCTGATTTTACTTTTGTTTCTCCTTCATTAATGCAACCCTATTTCCCTGGGAAGGCATCTCTGTCCTGGCAGACCCCACTGCTCTGGGCAAGGCTTTAAGCCCATTTGCTTTCTTGAGCTGAGAATTTGGGGCTTGACTTCCTGCAGAATATTCCTGCATGCCCAGAGTGCAGGCAGAACGGATGGTTGGGAAAAGGCTGAGATGTGCAATGGCCTGAGCCCCGTGGGAATGGTTTCCACCTCCTTTTGGAGCACTCCAGAGGGCTGAAGTACCAGACATGAAACATCTGCAGTGACAGTGGCATGTTTTGGGGCTCCCCACTCTGTTTTACTGTGTGAGTAAAGGGGAGCCACTGCCTGGCATCCCCCTCCAGGGATATGGAGAGATGATGCTTGTCCAGGCAGAAGGAAAGGTCTGTGAACGATCGTGTTTGCAATCATCTCAGGGAAAAAGATCCCCCTCATCTCCTTTTTCATCATTTACAGATGCTTTATTCACAGTTCCAAAAGACTGGCTGGGGATTACTCCATCTTCTCCTCAGCCAGGCTGAAGTTTAGATGTGCAGCTATTTGAGGGATGAAAAAAATGGCAAAAACACAGTTTTAAAAATTTTTTTTGAGTCGCTACCCAAGAACTGGTGCAAGTTTTTGTGGTTGTTGAAGCTTTCTTCTCGAAAGGTTCCTGTAAAGGGAGGTCTGGGGTGTGTTGCAGTGAACATCCCACGTTCCTCCTGCTGCAGCAGCACCAGCATGCTTGGATTGTCCCTCAATGCCTGCTGGAAATTGGACTCACCACCCTCAATTAATTACCCCTGCTCATTACACAGATGAATTAGACTGGCCCCAATCAATACTGTTAATGAAATGTCATGTATTTAAAACCCAGCCCTTAAGGGAAGCGCACTGGGGATGTGGGTCAGGGTCCTGCTGTTTGCAGCACATCAAGGTTCAGTCCTCTGCGTGGATGATGCTGGAGCTAAGGCTCAGATGATGGGGACAGGTGGAGCATTCCTGGAAAAACAAAGCATTCCCGGCTGGACAGAACATTCCTGGCTGGACAGAGCATCACCAGATGGATGAAGCATCACCGGGTGGATGGAGCATTCCAGGCTGGACAGAGCATCACCAAGCGGACAGAGCATCACCAGGTGGACAGAACATCACCACGCTGCCACCACCGAGACTCTGCAAAAGAGGAAACTTGGGCTGTGCTCCCTCTTTTCAAAATGCAACTATGTAAAGGTCACAGAGGAGGAGATGAAACTAGGAGTTGTAATAAGGAAGGAGAAATAAAAAATAATGACAGAAATAAATTGTCATAAGAGGGGATACAGTTATGATTTATTGTGATATTCTACAAATTTGGAGGTGATTAAAAGCCACCTAAAATTCACATTAACAAGTCACATAAAAATGGAATTAAACTAGTGGGCATAATGTGGCAGGGTATAAAGAAAAATCATGACAGAAATAAATTGACAGAAGAATGATACTATTCAAGTTTTACTCTGTCGCGTCACACTGACAGGAGACTAGTATTTTAATTTCAGAGTTGTGGTTGAGTTTTTGGAGTTCATTAAAGGCCCACATTAAGAATCTCATAAAAGTGAGAAGAAATTAGTGACCATAATGTGGCAGAGGAAATAAAGAAACAATAATGACAGAAATAAATTGACAGAAGAATGATACACTTAATGTTTCACTCTGACACCCTCTATTAATAGGCCGCTGCAAGCTGGAGCAAATGTCATTCATATTTTAGCCAAAGTATACCACTAATTAGGCTGGCTTTCTGCACTGGAATTAAATTTGAGATCCCTCACCTTTAGAGTGGGATCATTTGAATTCGAAAGAAAAGAGCTGGTGACAGAAAAAAAACTTTCTGCTCGGGCTCTTCTAATGAGATAAAATTCCCCCTTCTCCCCATTTCCTAGCTATAATTGCTGATTATGTTGTTACACAGGAGCGGCTCTCCGCTCTCTCCTCCCCATCATTATGATTTAGTCTGGCATATCGGGGTGCTTCAAACACGGACTGAAGTGGTTTGAGTCTAATTTAGCACTCATTTAGGCCGCAGGTACCGACGAAGGTAAACACCGCATTGTTATAATTAATTACCCCTTAGGCCTAGCCAGGCCAGCTCTGTTTCAGCTGACCCTTATAATAATAAGGCTTAGGGGCATATTGTATTTCTTTTGACAGATTAATTAGAAATTCAGCCGTGGAGGTACAAAGCAACTCTGTCATGAATATTTAAATGGACTGACACAAAAAATCATGAAAGGGCTGCTGAACTACATGACAGACAGGGGATATTAGCCAAGTGATTCTAATCAATAATCTCTTGATCTCTTACATATTAATACACTGCCTGCTGTTATTAAGCTCCATAATAAGGAAGGGGAGAGAAAGTTAGTGTAGCTCTGCTGTAGGGCTCGCCGGGCCCCCAGTGTATACACTAACTGACGGAGAAAATGCACAGAGGAGCCGAGCCTCAGCCTCTTCAATCTCATCCAATCTTAAGGAATGGCAGCTCTGAGCATCGCTGGCCGGATAATTATTGGCCCTGACAAGGTGAAGGCGTTTGCAGGCAAATGAGATGGGAAGTAGGATAAGTCCCCAGACCACCCAGCGCAGGGCACGCTCAAAACCAACCGCGCGCTACCGCTCGGGCTTGTATTTGCTTTAGCAGGGGAAATATGGGAATCACAGCGCTTTTGAGTCGTGTTGAAGGGTCAGTGACAGTCGAACACCGGGAGCTTGCTGTTACTGTTGTTAATGTTAACTTTAACACCAAGTCAACTGGATTTACCCTCGGTCCCTTTGCTCATCTCCTATAACATCAAGGCCACCGAGTGAATTAAGCAGCGTAGTAGAGCTGAATATCATCTAAATTCATTACAGCCGGTTCCTCCCGTAAATGGGGGAGGAAGCGCCGACGTTGCTCGGGAAATGTGCCGCCTCCACAGCACCAAAGACTTTCTTTGTGCTGCACAGGCTCGGGCTTGGGGAGAGCGTGAGCGGCGGCACCGCGCCGGCGCTGGATAAAGGGGGCTGGTGGAACGAGGACTGTGAGTATCACAGGGCTGAGGTGTTCTGCTATCTCCCAAAAATGAGCCCCGCAATGTGCTTGTGTAGTGTGAGGGAAAGGGCTCAGCTGGAAGAGGGAACTGGACCGGCTCCAGTATCTGCCTAAACAACGTAAAAAAAGAGATTAAATGACAGGAATGGGGAGTGATTATTAACGTATTTAAATCGCATGCACACAATGTTCAGATGGGATTAGAGGGACGATGTCGGATTTTTAAAAAAACCATTCAACAGCCAAAACATTAGATACAGGGTTTTTTTTTTCCTTTTTATTTCCTTTTCTTTTTTGTTCTAATTAAAAGGGAGTCATGAGTTCAGTGGGTCCCCTGCAGCCCTGCCCATGCACGCACTGTGGATGCAGCATCCCAGCCAAGGCCAGGAGAGACAATTTGGATTTTAAACCTGGATTTGCTTCTTCACGGAAAACCCCACAAAGGTTGCAGGACCCAAAGTGAATTTGCCTAATTTCCCTGGGACAGCTGAGTGGAGGGGAGCATCAGACAATGCATCTCTGTGTGCAGAACAAATTTGATGCCACCTGAATCCCATGTCCTTGGTGTCCCACTTCTAACAAATCCAGACTGAACTGACAGTGAAATCAGAAACTTCTTAGCCCCTAATAACTCATCCTTTATGCCTACCTTTATTTTGTTCTGATTAGATGTCTCTGAGCTATCTGCAAAAAAAAAGCAGATCGAAGTGATAAAACAGTGGGAGCAGCTTGAAAAGCAACCTGAAAACATCTAAGCCCACAGTACCAGCAGAAGACTCCATCAAGCTGTTACACCACTCCTGACCAGGTGGGAGCCCTCCTGGACCTGGGGGCTGCCTCGGGAGCATGCTCTGGATCTCACTGCTGCTTCTCTCTCCGGCAGGTGCTGCAAAAGAGACTTAAAATATTTGCATGGGGACAGGGTTCAGAGCAGTAGGGAATCATGCCCAGCTCTCTGGCAAGCTGTGACAAGATGTTATTCCATGTTGTGATTGCACATTGAACGGTTTCCTAAACTCTGTTTCAAAAATCATACATTTATGGGCACGGTGCCATCATACTGTGAGTAAAGAAACCCTGTCCCATTTACAGGCTTTGTCTAGTGAAGCTTCACTGCTCCAAGTGAACTCAGTAAATGCTTTGGGTTTTGCAGGAACACCAAGTTAAAAATACCTGAGTCTGAAAAGTGCTTTTACACTTAAAAAAAAAAAAACCAAAACGCTATCCTGAATTTATCAACACTTATATTTGCAGGTCACACTTTACTTGCACTTTTAAGTTTGAGCCTAACCCTTCTCATTACTTCAATGCTGCTTTCAAACCTCTAATGCATATTTAAGTGGTAGCATTTAAAAACAGTGTGTCAACTGCCATTGATGTGCGATGTAGGGCACTGACCCTTTGAAGGCATTATCATGTCGTTGGACCCATTAAGTGCAGCCATTTCTGTTGCTCTTAATTGGGTTGTGCAGCATGGAGGGGTTGCAAGTGGTTACAGTTTATACCATGAATTATAATAACAATAATAGCGGGTAGAGATCTGTGTGGGCACCAAACACGTGCTCAGAGGTGGCTGAGAGCATCACCTCTACTCAACTTGTCACCCCTCCCTTTTAAAAGTAATAGAGGTTTAATTTACAAGCTCAAAATCAGTTTGTGGGCACTACTCAGTCTATGGCTGTTAATTAAATGGAGCCTTGTCTTCCAAAGCATCGTTACTGGGCTGGTTTCACTCGTGGAATAATGTGCTGTTCCCCATGAATCCATTTTTTTAAAGTATCTGGCCCCAAAAAAGAAACCTGATACATCCTATCTGCTCTTGGTCGGAAACAGCAACTTCTCTTTCCTTCATTTAATTTTTTTTTTCCTTTTAAAAAATTGGATGTCAGGATTCATTTGGACTAAGGCCAGGCTATTTTATGGCAAGTTTCAGCAGCTGAAAATATTTGCATCTGATTTATAAAGTTTTGCAAATGGCTGTAAACCTGAGACAGAGCCTAACGATGGTGGCACTGCCTGCCATGCTGTTGCAATTAGAGCTTGGCCCACGCCGAGCCCCTGGCATGGAATGACCTGAACTTTGGAGCTCGGGATGTGTTTCCAGGGGCCAAATCAAACCTCGAGGCCCTACCACTCCTGAAACGTGGAGATTTCTGGATCTGCCTCAAAATTTCCTAGCCAGGACCCATTTCCAATAATTAGAAGCGTTGTCTTTAAATATCAATGGAAGTCATGATGGTTTATCATTTGCAGCTGGACATGCATGAGTGCCCTTCTCGCTGGTCTGGTGCTCCCAAAGAACAGATAATTAAGGACAAGGAAAACAGACTGGGAGCAAGAGCCAAATGAAATGTCCAAATGCAAACCGTGCAGTAATTGCAATGGTAACAGTGGTGATGACAGCAACAATCATTTCGAGCCTAGCAGCTTTGTTTATAAAAATGTTAGCAAAAGGTGCAGAGCTGGAAACAAATAACTTTACCTCAGCTCTTTTATTACAAAAACATAATAAAGTGCAAGCCAAGGAGTAAATTCATTGCAAGTCATATTAAAGGTTTTGGACCGAAGTGAAGCTGTTACAGACTACATCTGTAAAAATTGTGTAATTATTATGGGTGGGTAAAATCTGGCAAGAATTATTTTCTTAAGTAAAGCGTAAAAGAGAACAGATGTGCTGTAACTGACACATTTATTTTTTGCCAGTTTCACTAATTCTGGACAAAAAGTTGCTCTCATTTATCATATTATTCAATGGATTTCAAATTAGCAAGGCAACGGTGACTTTTTACACTGTCCCAATTTTAATGCCTGAGAAAAGAAGGGGGGTGGGGAAGGCTGTCTCACTGAAAGAAAATTAATTTGTTTTATTGGGCACTGAAAAGCAAAGCCTTTTGTCAAACAGAGAAGCAAACATATATTTGGAGGGAGAGCTAGGTCACTAGTTAAATGTCAAGGTCTGCTAAAATCAAAAGGTAGGAGGGGTGGGTGACAATGAAATCTAAGTAGAAAACCATAAATGTAAAGAAACACCACGATTTCAGGGCTGGGGTGGAATGAGAAAAATGGCCAAAGACAAAGATAGGCAGCCTGGGTCTGGAAGTAATTACAGCCAAGTGAAGACAACTGAATTCCATACTACTTTGGTGGATGTCTGTAAAGGCAGTTTGGGGAGGTATTTTGGTAAGGTTTACTTTTTGGAGCTTAGCAACATAAATTTGTTGTCACTGAACTATTAAATAAAATAGACACATGTTGGCAAAGAGTGCACAGCCGAGGGATGGAACTGATTAAGGGACAGCCTATGAAATAATAGCTTAAATGGGCCCACTGCAGGATTTTAATATCCCATGACAACACTCAATTGTCAAATTCTGCTGGAGTGTCCAGGATGCTACTAAAATTAAGCCAGAAATTCCTAGATTTATTCTATTTTTTTATAGCTAAGAACAGGAAATGCCAGTAAGCTGTGAGAATCGGAGCAAGAAACAAGAAACTGGGAAGAAAAGAGGATGGTCTAAAATTTTATGAGATTTCTGCCATTAAATCTATAACAAATGTCTTTCACCTACACACGATAAAGAGGCAATGTGGGATTTTAATTGGACTTTTGGCTTTTCTTCATTTGATTTAAACCTAGGTAGAATTTCAAACAATAACACTGGAACACCTGGTTAACACGTTAGATGATATGTATAGTTGTAAATTGTGGTTTTAATGGGTGCTCACTGGGGGATTGCAAAGGGTCCCATTGTTCAGCTTGGCAGATATTAAAAAAAGTTCATGAACTACTGGGATTTAAAACCCACTCACATGATTTTAATATTACTCCAGTAATGTAATTTGATAATTTGACCAAAGTTGTGGCCAATTTGTGGACAGAGAATCCGATGGTCACGTTACATGATTAAAGCACCCTGATACAGGACTAAGCATAAGGCCCGGTTTAATTTATTGCAACAGGCCAAGCTGGAGAACAGCACCAGTGACTGAAATCTGATAATCATCATATTACATGGATATAATCAAAGAAATTCCCAGAGGAAATCTGCTGCCAAGAAAAAACAGCCCAGAAACACTCAGCACATTTCTCCGCTGCAGGAACCACCTGAATAAACCTTTTTGGCAAGGAAGCTTCCTCTTCCTTCCTGGTTCAAGAACAAGAACTCATCAGGCTTAAAAGACACCAATCACTTGAAATTATGGGGTTTTTTTTAAGCTTTTAAGAAACTTTGGTCTATTTATGCCGTGTGTGTTTCCATTCTGACTTTAGTCCTTCTTCATAAACGACAGAAGAAAGAGGCCTGCTAAAGTGGAAGGATTAATGGAGCTGGTTTGAATCAGGAACTTTTCAAGGAAATTCCACCTCATCCCCCCTCCCTGCCCCGTGTTTCACTTTGCAGAGAGGTTCTCCAGCGTGTGAGCATGGGATGATTTAATCCTCGCAAGCCCCTGGGGTCCTCTACCCTCCCCAAATGATTGAGCAAATCAAGGTGACATCCAACACAGGGCGTCATCAGCTGGTTCAGAGGGCCGGGGGACCACAAAACGCAGCATGGATGGTGGGGTTGAGTACCATAGCTGGTGGTGGTGTTGAACCTCCTGCCAGGGCCAGGTGTGGGGCTGTGTCCCATCCTGGGATGGTTCTGTTGGACATCCTCCCCCGCAGCTGAGGGTGCTGCTGAAGCACTCTCGCCATGGCTGGTTCCCCGTCCTGCTCTGCCCTGCCTGCTGGCCTGAAGGGTCTCCTGCTCCAGAGCAGCCTTTGAACTTGCCTCTGCTCCCAGGGTTAAGAACTTGAATTACAGAATCACAGAACACTTTGAGCGGGAAGGGACCCAGAAGGATCATCAAGTCCAACTCTTCAATTAATGGCCGATACAGGAATAAAACCCACAACCTTGGTGTTGTCTGCACCATGCTCTGGCCAACTGAGCTCATCTCAGGGTCAGACAGTCAATATTTCCCCCTTCCTTCTAGAGCTGATGCTGAAGAGTTATTGGGGAGAGTTACAAATGTCCAGAAATAGGTTTTTGTTTGTTTGTTTGTTTGTTTGTGGTTTTGTTTGTTTGTTTGTTTGTTTTCCCTGGAGTACTTTATCCATCGATGTACAGCAGCAAAGTTTTCCTCTGCTATTCACTTGCTGGAATGTCAGTTCGTGTTCTTCCAGCTCCAGCTCCCTGCACCGTCCCCTTTGTTCCACCTCTGCTTTCATTCGACTGGATATTTGTTTCTACACATCTTTGTTGAGTTTCTTGAGCAAGTTCAAATTGCAAAAAACTTTTCCCACATCTCCATTTCTCTGTACACTCCTGTAATTGTACACCTTGGTTTCCTTCTCCCCTTCCCACTCAGAAATCTTTCATAGATAACAAGACCTCCCCCAGGCCCTGATTCAGCAGAGCACTTAAGCATGTGCTTAACTTTAAATACCTTTGTAAAAGCTTTTGCTGAATCAGGATCTTAGCATTTCTCATCTAACTGCTGTTCTCCCATGGTTATTTCAGTATTTGCTTACAGGAAAATCAGAGCAGCGTCCATGGATGATGTCAGCAGATTTTTGCCCCATCCAGCTGAAGCATTTAGATGCACTCAGCACAAGAGTGTGGATAAGGACATGCAGCAGGTAATGTCATGCCCACCAGGCTCTGTTCCATGGGTTTTATCTGTAAAAAAGTTTTGAATACTCCCACTATCGAGTCAGTTCCACCAATAGCTTGTAGCGGTGAGGATGACAAACCTCCCAGGCATCTAAAAATAAGTAGGATTTTATCTCAGTTTCCAGTAAGAAATTTATATCCAAATACCAGCCATATTCTATCACTTGAATTTTACAAACTTACTTCAAATGACTGAGATTTGACAGATAGAGATCTGTATTTTTTTCTCCTCATAGTTGCTAAGTATAGTTGTTTTTTAAAAAGACTTTATTGTCTTTAATAAACTGCTGATACATTAATGTTTAATTCTGTTTGCCAGGAGGCAGTGGGGTGATGAGGATGTAATTTATTTTAAAAGATATCCTGGACCAGTGTAAATATGACTGTAATTATTCATTGCAGCCGCAGCCAGCTGTCGTCCACACCAATCCTGCCAACCACTTCCTTTGGAATATATTTTATATACTCTGTTTATACACACCACCTTTTATTTTCAAACTGCATCTACATCAATAGTTTTTGAGCTGCAAGTTGAGCTGCAGACCTGGTCTGTCTCTCTGGTCTGCTGGGGGTTGGAATGAGATGATCTTTAAGGTCACTTCCAACCCAAACCATTGTGTTTCTATCAAAACAGGACCATTATATTTAGTATTATATTTTAATATTCCTACTTCACCATCGTTTCCCACTCTCCCTTTCTCTGCTCAAGGACTCAAGGGCTCAGAGGCAACCAAGAATAGAGAATTTTTGGACAAAACCTTTGATAGAGGGGAACAAACCTGGCAGAGGGAGGAGCTCATGGGCGTCTCTGTGATCAGACCTCAGAAACCTGAGAAGTGCAGGGCAAACACAAAGAACTCAAATTATATTGGAAGAAATTTTAATTTTTTTTCTCTCCAATAAACAATCAAGTTAAGTAAGGGGCAACTCCAACATTTTTTCCCCTGCAGTAGCTTGATGAATTGTAAATTATTTATTGAAGTTTTTTCTTCTTTTCCAGTCTCAGACAGGGGAGGAAGTTGTTTTATAAAGCGTCATGTCATACCACAAAAAAGAGAACAGACACCTTCTTATAGGTTCTAGTACTTGTCTGGCTTGAATATGTATTTGGGGGAAAATTGTAAATATATATGTAAATCTTTTTGCAAGTCCCACTTTTGCTTTGATATGTAATGTGAACTGGATAATAGCAAGGCTGTGACTATTTGGGGGGTCATTAAAACACTGTTACCGCAATATTGTGTAACTTTATCTCAAGAATGTTACACTTCCTTCTTTCTCTTCAGTCTAAAGGTTTTTGTGGACTAGAATTTATTTTCTTTATTTTTGAAAATTGCTTGACAAGTTCAAAATTTAAATAGAAATAAATTATAATTAATAGAAGAAGGTGATCTCTCCCAAATACTAAGGAAATTCGGGATTAGACTGGAATGTGCTATTTAACACCGTAGGGTATTGTCCAGCACTGAGCTTTGAACAGAAGTTTAGAAAAATAAACAAATTCCTCCTTGTATGCTGAAGGCTCAACACTGACCTAACGACTCCGTGGGAAGCTGGGGTCATCCTAAGAAATTCCCAGGAATTAGTGTTTGTGTTTGTATGGATGTGAGGAGATCAGACGTGTGTGAGATTGGATCTGTGTGCTGGACAGCAGACTGGAGGAGATGCAAAACTGTCCCTGGCAGCTTGAGGAGGTCACAGAGAGAAGGTTTGTCCAAGGATCTTCCGCACTAAAAACAGGAGTGGAAGAATCCCAACTATTTTAATGAAATACACTTTTTGTTTATACCCAAAAAGGTATGGAGAAAAATCTGACCATCCAAGAGATCCAAGCCAAAGTGATCTCAGGCAGATCCAACACAACATGGGGCATCTCACTGAAAGCTGGAGCCCTGATGGGCCCCTGGAGAAGGGCACACAATGTCCATTCTCCTGGGTTCCCATTGCGCACGCCGAGCGCACAGTGCTGGAAGACAGCAGGGTCTCTGAAGGCCCAGCCTGAAATCTTTAGCAAACCCCATGTGTCTTTCATTCATTTCAATAGGAAATGTCGTGGGACTCGGGAGATTCCATTCATTTTTTCCAGCAGTTCTACTGAACGTGTCTGATTAAACCCCGCACGCCTGCACTGCAAAGGAAGTTCCCTCTTCACAGCAAACCATGCAATTTAATGCTTCTCAGGCAGTGTTTAGAAAAGTGGTTTAATTGGGATATTCCTTATCGTGGGCAATATTGGGTTATTTTTTACGATTTGTGAGGAAGGACATGCTGTGAAGTCATGTAAACATCGTGTGTTTGGTTGCTGAGCACCGGTAAACAGCAGCAGAACGGCGCTATCAGATGTTCAATTTAAACACATACCCAGCTACCTCTCCTCCTCTAAATCAACAGTTTCCCTCCAGAGTGATGTCAATAGACTGCTGCACATGGTACTTTCTTTTTTTTAATAATATCTTCATTTTAATGTGGATATTGCCTTTTCACCTGGGAGCAGGGCTCTATTGAAATTCTAATGGGAGAGCGTATTCTTTAACATGAGAATACTGAGGGCCTGCGTAGACGCGGCGCAGAATGAGAGATGGAGCATTAACTGATTTTTCTCCCTCCAGAAGAGGGGCCTATGTGGGTCAGACTCGCAGGGTTTTCCCCTTCCTATTTGCCTTTAGTTTCATAGCAACAATAATTTTAAACTTTATATGCAGCGAAAGAAGAAGGAATCCAAACGCACCTGAATTACTGTACTGTACAAGGGAATTTAATTAAGAATATACACATTAGAATTTCAGTGGGAGCGCCTATTTAATGTTACTTTATTAAGCCTTCTATCAAACCCTTTTTTATGTATATCAGTTGATATACAATTAATCTGCTCTCTTGTGAGAAAAAAATAGCACCTGAGGTGGATGAAAAGTGTCAGATTATAATAATTATAAGCAGCTGTTCACTTGGAATCACCTCTGGCCTACATGGGGGATGCTGTGAGCTACCACTTCTCACAACAGACCACCTCATTAGACTTGACCTTCCCAGCTGGGTATTTCATTTGTGTTTTTTTAATGGGTTTGTATACCGCAAATCACAACCCCTCGCCAAGGCTGGCTCTTTGTTGCTGTAACAAAAGGGAGCAATGCAACTTTCAAAAAAACGCTGCTCCTGCACGTCGGTGCAATGCCACAGGCGGAGCGGGTGACTCCCTGGTACAGGGCTGGTGATGCAGAGGACATCAACATCTTGCTTGGGGTAAATGCTTTTTTCCCAGTTTCCAGGCAGTTCTGTTCTTCTCAGTCTTCCAAGGCTAAAAAAAATAAATGGTTTGGTGATTCTTCAGCATTCCAAACTCCAGTGTTGACCAGCACTGCGGTGCCCAAACCGGAGAACAGCATCTGTGGTGGAAAACATCCTGCCCCAGGCAGCGAGGGGAAAACCTGTGTTCCAGTTTGGCCTGTGGACCAGAGAAAAAGCAGCAGTCTGGTCCATGGACCAAACTGGAGACCAGCTCCAGGGAAAATTCATCAGGGCATGTTTCCACATGGAAATATACAGGGAGACAGAGCATTCTCACCAACGCATTCTGTGCGCCACATATATATGTGCACATGTACATATAAAATTAAGAGATTAAAAAAGCTTCTGAACAATATATCTGGTTTCTTTTCCCCTTCCATTTATGTTTGTAATAAACTCACTCTCATACAATTAGCCTCAATTGTTTTTATATCTTCTGAGGCAATAATATAGGCAGCCTGGGGAATACAGTAGTAATCCGTATACCTGTGTTCATTTACCCAAATCACTATGGTTACAGCCAGGGCAAATTGTTTACTGTGAGAATCTTTGGAGCCCCTTTCCAGATACTAATGACCTTTCTGTTCATCCAATAACATCAACAAACCAGGGAGGCTGCCCACACCATTAAAGCCAATTGCCTCTCAAGTTACTGAGGGAGTTGTGCTTTTCCTCATTTATTTTCTCTCATCTGATGTAACTCACATGCCACTTTCTTGTCTTTAAAGAAGGGGAAAAACTGTGGATTATTGATTTGCTTCTGAACAGAAGACCAACCTAAAAGCCCCAATGAATTGTCACTCATTATTGAAATTACTGAACACTAATTAAACTGGCAGCTCAAATCCCAGCAGGCCACACTCATCTGAAGCTGAAATTCAGACACTTGGACAGTGGAAGAGAGAAAGCGTTAGCAACCACCAGGATTGTAATAAGCTTTGCATTAATTTTTGTTTCTTAAAGGCACATGCAAGGTTTGTCAGAGCACGGGCAATGTGCTACCTGGACTGAGGTTAGGCTCACAAGGCATTTTTCCTGATTTCCTTCCAGGAGGCATCGTTTCAAATGGGAGTCCTACAGTTCCCAAACAATGCTCCTCATCCTACAAACCACGGGGCAGCACTGGAGCGCTGTAACATCGTGCAAAGCCTGACTTTGGTGATGCTGACAGAGAGCTGAGCATTTAAATCGAGTGGCTGAGAGGACACTGAGTCAGACAATGCCGAGCCGCACGCCCGCAATGCTGCCTGAGCAATAATAAATGCTAAAGATCATCTCAAATTCATAGAGCCCAATTTATAAAGAAACATCTTTGGCCCATTTTCACAGGATGTTCAAACTCCGTATAAATTATGCATGCCCATGGTTAATCAACCTAAATTTTTTTTTCCTTGCCTGAGAAGTAACCCTTCATTTGTTCAACTTCAAAGAGGGCAGAACGAGTGCAGAGAGGGCTGCGCTAAGTATTCAATTTGCACTCCGTATTTATGAACAAGACTTTAAGGCCGGTACTGAGGGAAGTGGAGGAGAGAACTGGCCTCAGTCATCCTATAGATCCCTCTTGGTTTTATAGCCTGTGTTATACAGTTCTCAAAAGGCAGAGAAAAAAAAACAAACCACAGGCACTTATGAAAAATGCTGGATCTTGGAAAGTTCTAATCTGTTTTTTGGAATTAGGGCTGTCAGAAGGATGTACCCAGATCCAGCACTGCATAGAGAGTGCCCTTTATAAATATGGCATCCCGGGCATGTTCATCTCATGCCAGGATTGGTTTGGAATAAATGGCAAAACAATTTTCCCTCTTGTCTCTCTATACACATTTCCACTAAATTTCCCAGCAGCTGGTCCTTGGGACACGACTGGCAGAAGGTTTCTGAGAGAAAGCTGGAGAGAGAAATCTTTTAGGCAAATATCACTCTGGATGAAACACTTTGCATGTTCCTGAGAGGAGCAGGGCCCTTTTTCATCTGACAGCCACAAAAATTGAACCTTGCTGCCAATGCTGGAGGCTGGAATTGTTTTAAGAGTTTTGCAGGGAGCAGATATGTGTGGCGTAGGCACCGTGAGGTCCTTCCAGCAGCGGGGAGTTTTGGAAAGTTTAAGGAAAACTATTAATTATTTAATTCTGCTAATAAAAAATTAATTGAATTTTAGAACAAAAGAATGTGCAAACATCACCCTTCTATATTTAGGCGTGGAAAACGAAGCTGTGGGTGGTGACTTAGAAAAGAAAGGGATGAAAATGCAAATGTCCCATTATATTCTGCTGAAGTGTGAGCTGATAACATCTCTTGTGCCTTCGAGTTCATCCCACGTCAACACCAGGAAACCTGAGGGGATGGAATCAGCACTGGCCCTAATGTGGGACACTCCTAGATGGGATACACCATGTCCAGCCCTGTTTGATGTCCACTGCCACAGGGCAATGCAAACACAAAGGCACCCATTAAAAAAGGATGCCTCGGACAGAATTGGGATTTTAAATGAAGCCTGGATATCTGGGGTTTTTAGGAAAAACCTTCAGTGTTTCCATAGGTTTTGTAGCAAGCTGCATTTCTGTATCACCTCGGCAATGAAGAGGATTGGGATGGTTGTGAACAGTGGGGAACACCTGAACCATGCAGATTATCCTTGTCCAGCATTCCGGGGTTCAGGGAGTGTTTGGGCAGTGCTCTCAGGCACATGGTGTGATTCTGGGGATGTCCTGTGCAGGGCCAGGAGCTGAACTCAGTAATCCTTGTGGAACCCTTCCAGCTCAGGGTGTTCTACGATTCCACGCTGCTTCTGTACCCAGTCCTGCAAGAACACATCCAGATATTCCTCATCGCAAACATCACCTTGTTTGGAGCACCTGAGCACCCCAGAGATGTGTTTCAAGCTCTGGGCCAGCCCGAGCCACGCTTGGGCACCAGGAGGGACCTGTTCTCAGGGGCAGCTTCTTGCAGCCAAAGGAGCCAATTAACAATTGCATCTTCAACAGCTTCCCAAATCTGCCCTGGCTCTTCAAAATCGAGCTCATCCCACCCTTCTCCTGAGTGCTGAGATGAATTCCGGCCCCTGCAGTGGCACCCAGACAGAGGGGAGCATTTCTGATGGCTCTGCCGGGGCTGTTAAACGCTGCTCCTTTATTGTCCTGGTGGGGGGAGCAGTTTAACAAGGCTGCTACCACCAAACAGCACAATATTTCCAGGCAGCTCTTCTGCAAGTCACGGTCAAGAGGAAAACAATTTCCATATGCTGGCCTTGTGTCTTGATTTTTATAGGGGTCAGAGGGATATTTATTCCCCAGAGCAATGCTTAGTTTTCCTAAAAAATAAAAGTCATGTTCCATATTCTTTTAAAACGTTGGAGTAAACCAAGAATTGGGTTTTAAAGTAAAAATTAGGACAAATTTATATTTATTTATTTTAAAATATCCTCTGCAGCTTTACAATAAATGGCTAGAGTACAATGCAATCCTCCTCCATACACGAAGCATCTTTTTAATATGCCCTATCATGAAATTAATTGGACATTAAATAGCAGGAGAAAGACATATAATAAAACCTGCAGTTATCACAGTTCCCAGTGTGACAATACCCAAAGGTTTGAAGGTTTAGTTAAGCTCCAAAAGTTTAAATACTTTTCCAAACCTCGTTGGGTTAGAAATGAGCAGGCTTTCTCATCAGGATTCCCAGTATTCCTGGGTTTGGCCGTGGCTATGCAGACTGTCAGAAAAGCCTTTGTTACAAACCTCCACTAATCCCACTTGTGTCAAAAATGAGGAAATGCAGTGCTCGTGCACCAGCAGCACAGAGAGGGAACTTAATCATTTGGATTTTTCAGAAAAAAAAGGAAAAAACGGGGTTTGGAATTATTCCTATCCAAAATGTCCCCTGTCCTGATTAGACTTCAGAAGAAAAAGATTAAGAAATCATATTTGAGAAACTGGGAAAGCTCTGTCCAAAGCTTAGGCATGCCAGCTGTGACTGAGGACTTGAAAATCTTGAGCAGAAAGTGTCTTTTTCTGCAAAAATCAAAGCTTCTTAAATTCATCTTTTTTTTAAGTCTCTTTGGACAGCTTTAACTGGGCTCCTATGTGTGCAAAACAAGCAAGTCCAAAGTGTAACACGATGCTGAAATTATATCAGAGGCCTCCTGGAAATTAAAGCTGGATGCTCTCATTTCCTTGCCGAATCCATGCCCTGGCTGTCTTGTGTCTCCCAGAAATCCAGGCTGCCTCCCGTCCTGCTGTGGCATGTGGGACGTACACCGAGTGTTGGGAGTTCACCCGTCCAGGATGCCTGGAAAGCAAAAGTCCAATACACAGGAAGGACTGATCACCAAAAGCTCTGTGGTACCCAGGCCACCTCTCCAAAAAGTAAAACATCCCACAGGAAAATGTTTTGTTTAAAAAAAATCCTTATTTTATTTTATTTTATTTATTTTATTTTATTTTATTTTATTTTTTATCAAACCCCAGATTTTGAAAAACAAGCAGATGCTTAAAATAGTTGAAAACTTAATCTGTCCTGAAAAAAGATCATCACAGGGGAAAAAAAGCCCTCAATTTTTGTATTATTCTTTAGAGATTTTGCATCTGGGTGTTCCGAACATTTCCAAAGTTTTCTGAGACCAGGCTGGGAGCAAAACCTTTCCTTGGAGACCATCGCAGTTGTGCGACAATATGGCTCTTTCCTGACTTTATTTTTGACTTCCTGGGAGAATTAAACAGATTGAAATGTACTGAGTTTGGGAGTGAAGGGAGAAAAAATGTCTTAATTAACTGCCCGGAGAGCCCAATTCCAAGCTGGATTGGCATCCAGTGTCATCTGCAGCAGGCCTTCTGTTGTCCAGAGGCAAATAAAAGGTGTTGCAAAGGTATGAAAACTTTTTCAGGTCCCATTTTTCAGAGTGGATAGAGAGCGACATCAGCAAATGTCTCTTTCTTTGCATTTCAGTGGAATGTTGTGGATTTTTATCCCCCTTGGAACAGATATCTGAGGATAACACTGAATTTTCTGATGAATGATCTGATCCAGTGGGTGACATCCCTGCCCATGGCAGGGGTTTGGAACGAAATGATCTGTAAGGTCCCTTCCAACCCAAGACATTCCATGAAATTCCATGAAATTCCAGTGAAAACCTCATATTCTGGGAAGAAGTCTGGCAAGACTGAAACCTTTTGGCTGAGCTGTGCTGCTGAATGCTAAAGACTCCCAGAATTTAGAATGAGATTTAATATTAAGCAAATGACAAACCGGTGGAGACAAAGCCTGGAGCCCAAGACCAAATAAGAAATCATGCTTGGAAGAGTATTAAAAGTACTCTGAATGTCCAAATTCCTTTTTTGGGGTATATATGTCTGTCCTTAGTCCCAAACTGTTTGAAATGCTTTGATCCCTCTATTCTGACTTTTTCAGTGCCTTTTTCTAGACAAGAGGTGTCAGGCAAGGACCACCTCAAAAAATAGCCTGGGTTTGACTCAAAGAAAGGTCCTGATGTTAAATAAAGGAGAACCTCCCATTCCAGCTGAACAAAAGGAATCGCCAAAGACTTGCCAATCCGGGAGCAGAAGTGAGAAGATTAATTTTAAATGCTCCTCCAGCTACTTCTTAAAACTGGTTTGGCTTGAGCCTGAAGAGGCAGCTATTTAAGCACTTGAAAGCGACTAAAGGCTCAAGTCTAATCTCGACTACTCAAATGCAGATCACCAGGTATCTCAAAAAATCCATGATTGGACTTGCACATGCATGCCCAGGAGTACATTTTCCAAGACACACAGAGATGCAAACCCACGGATTAGAGATTAGAAATGAGCTGCCACTGTTGAACTCAAATTTATGTGGCTTTTTTTTTTTTTTCCCCATCATGACCTTCCAAAAGAATTTAATTGTTTGATTTCAGTGTTGTGGAAGATACAGCATTTGAAAATGCTTGGTGAATCCCATGCATGTTAATTCTTAAAAATAACTCTTTCAGTTGTTATTGCAATTGATTGATTTTTCTTTGACTCTACAAATATGTGTTGGAGCTTAGGAATTTAAAGCACTTGTGAGATCTTTCAGGACAGTGCTGGAAAATTTGACCAGAATTCATTAGGAAAGGTGGAAAAGGTGGATATTTGTGAGCTGAAAGCAGTTTCTACACACAGATCCAGTAGTCCCCTATGACTGATACATAAAAATCTAATATATAATGTGAAACCTTGGTCTGGTTAATACCAGAGTTGAGTTTTGGATCATTTGGAGATTAAAAAAAAGAGCTTTTCCAACTCAGAGTGATAGACTTTGCTGTTTAGGAGCTCTAAACAAATTTGTCTCCCTCAAGTCATCAGCAGGGTCCAAATAAATCTTCCAGAATGCCCATGAAAATCTATTTTCACTGGTTCTTGTGCTATTCCACCATGCCAAGAGCAGTTCAGTCAGAAGACCCTCAACTGGAATCCATTCTTCCTCTGGTGCATCTGAAAATACCCCAATTTCCCAGAGCCCTCCGGAGCGCGGATCCCCTTTGGCCAGGAGCAGCTTCCCCTGGCAGGGCTGGGATCTTCCTTGCCTAGTACTTGATGACGTAATAATTTCTGGTTTTTTACTCTTCATGTATCTGTAACTTGCTGTAGCTCTGTGCTTCTCACAAAGTGCTGAAATCCTCTGTTCCTTTAGCCAAACAAGGCTCTCTGAACACAGATTCAAGGACATATTCATTGCCTTAGGGCGCGAAAATATGGAAACAACAGTGAGATGTGGGGAGCAGGCCTGGGGTGGTGAACATCATCACCTGAGGGTGAGATTGGACAATTAAGGGGCAACGAGCTAATGGGACAGAAATTATCAAAGGTGAAGGGCTCGGGACCCAGTGTCCATTTTGGGTGTCGTCCCCGACGGGAGACTTTGCTTGCCCGAATGGACCTTCAAAACCTCGAAGGCCTTGAATAAATTTGTTAGCTTTTTATACTCCTAATTTGTCTTGGCCTCTGTTTCAGGTGTTCTGCTTTTAGGCATCACAGTAACAACACCAACCCTCCTGGCTCGTGTCCTGGGCATGAGGGGCTGCTCCCCCAGAGCTACCACTGCCTGTGCCCGGTCCCCCCAGCACAACCTCCCCTCCCACGGCCACGGGAAAAGTGGGAATCCTGGCAAAACCAGCCCCAGCAAGGCTTGATAGGCTTGGAAAAGGGGGGTGAGGAATTTGTCACCTGTCAAGGAGAGGATTGCTAAGAATAAACCTGGTTTCTCCAGCTTTGAGCACATTGCTTCTCCACTGGGGATAATAGGCATGGTTCAATACATCCTGGTTTATGCTGATTCAGGTTCCTCGAGAGAGGCTGGGAAGGGGAAAAAAAGACAATTTCAACCCAAATGCTGCTTTTGCTCACCTGTTCCCTCCTCCCCCAAATAAAAGACACTGGTAGAAAGTCAGTTCTGTCACTACCTTGTTAGAGAGGTGCTAAAATCCTTTATAGACAGGCCATAGTGTGATCATTAAATGCATAAAATTATGTAAATATTGTCTGCACACCCAAATTTGATTTGCTTGGCCCCAACGATGAAGCGTGTGCATCCTAAAGAAACAGGATTTTCATCCTTCAAAGGTATAAAAGACA
The DNA here is from genome assembly GCA_013397895.1 of Origma solitaria. Classification (NCBI taxonomy): domain Eukaryota; kingdom Metazoa; phylum Chordata; class Aves; order Passeriformes; family Acanthizidae; genus Origma; species Origma solitaria. Next base: position 652,817 of record VZRL01003415.1, on the reverse strand, counting down.
TGACTGTCCTGACCAAGAAGCAGGAATGGGACAAATGAAAGGGGAAAGAAGATCAGATGTGGCAGCCCCAGGATCGTGGGATTTTTCCCAGCATTATTTCTGCACTCGGGGTGGGGGTTGGTTTCCTGTTGCTTGTGCCTCACTGTTTGCTTGTCTTTAACCTGGTTTCCAGGTGAAATGAGGCTGAAACAATTCCACACTCTGTAGAACCATCTGTCAGTCTGTCAGCCCTCCCAGGTACCTTTTAAGCCTGTTGGACAATTTTAACCAAATTTCACAGAAGAAATCAAACTGCTGGGATTGCTTTCTGCAGTGCTGGATTTTCTGTAGGATGAGTAAACCTATCTAGGTTCAGGAAGCTCGTGTCATTCCCTGTTCTGAGAGAAGGTAACTTCCTGAATTTTGTCAGGATAGGAGATAATACATTTGTTGGTCCTCTTAGAAACCTCTCATGATGCCAAGTTGAACACTTTGTGGAAGATTTCTGGATTCTTGTGTTGGTTGCTTGCTTGAAACCCAATATTTCCAAAACCCTTTTTATTATCCAGAAATCTGGACTCATCAACATCATCCTTTTCCAATAAGCATAAGAGAATCTCTCCATTTTCTGGAATGAATGTGGAAGAACATCTTCTGTTTCGCTATAAAATCTGCAGTCTGGAGTTTTAAAGAAAAGGTTGATTTATTTCCTTGTCCAGTTCTCTTTGCCTGTGATATGGTGAGTACAGGAAGAATTTGCTTTTACTCCTGTATGTGATGTTTCCCACACCTTTGAATATTCCATTTATTGGACACGTTAACCAGAGATTTCCCAATGATGCTTTGCCAAGGGTTTGATTCCCATACCTAGAAAAATGTGGCATCTTGTTTAGCTATAAAAGGGTGTGTCAAAAGCAGCTTGATGAAAAACTCTTGGGAATATGGGGACTGAGAATCCCAGTGAGAATCCAGGGGCAAAAAGTTGAGGCAGTTTGGGAATGCAACCAAAAGGGAGGGATTTCTGAAATCCCCAGAGCAGAGATCCTTCCCAGTGTCCATGTCTTCTATTTTCACCTGGAACTCAAATTCCAGTCCTCCTCTCCACCACTCTCACCCCCTCAAGAATTACCCACTTACAGAACACAAAAATTTGAGACAAACTCTCGTTGCAGAGAGAGACAACTTCAGATGAATGTCTAATTCCTACAATCTACCACTTCCTCAGCTCTTTTGGGGGGTTCTGAGCAGTTTGGATTCCTCCTTCTCCATCCCCTCCTCTCTGCTTCTCTTTCTTCCTCATTTAGATCCAGAGAGCTGAGTGAGGACAACCAGCACCATGAAATTGGAGGGTGTCCCATGCCTCCAGCACCAGCAAACTTGCCTGTGCCTCAGTGATTTATTACAGAATCAGAGTCATGGCATTATCATTAGGGGGTTGTAACTATTTAAAACCCCCATTTTCATATAGCTTGTCCATAAAAATTCACTCCAGGATGGAGATATTCCCAGCAAAGCAATAGTTTACATGACTGGGGAGAAAAAAATACCTCACAATGTTTTCAGAGGTTTTATGGTTTTTGTCTCGTCCTCTTTGGATTATGTGTTTTGCCACGATGGTTACATTAAAAGGGATTTAAAAACAAAAAAAAAATTAAGATCAGGTAAATATCAGAATGAAAGTTGAGCTTAAATATATAACTATTAATAATAAGAATGTTCCAAAATTTTAAGAGTTGAGAACCTTTTCTGATTATGCCTCTGTAAATTGGCATTTTGCCTTGCATTTCAAATGAAGTGACACGGCTCAAATTCCAAGCTGACTGAAATCTGTATAAAACCTTAAGTAAGTGCTTTTCCAAGGGTATTTCTCTGCATTATGCTCCAGGTTTGACCTGAGAATGGTCTTCAAAATCCAGAGCCGCCCTCTAGTCTGATAGATAACGCCATAGGGCTACATTAGTCCTCAGGCTCTGAGGAAGACGTAGCATTCCATCTGTTTCCTGAATTATCCAAGAGCCAGATGAAATTCAGCCCTTTGTGGCCTCTCTTCTCTAGTGGGGATAATAGGCATGGTTCAATACATCCCAGTTTATGCTGATTCAGATTCCTCAAGTGAGCCTGGGAAGGGGAAAAAAAGACAATTTCAACCCAAATGCTGCTTTTGCTCACCTGTTCCATCCTTCCCCAAATAAAAGACACTGGTAGAAAAATCAGTTCTGTCACTGCCTTGCTAGAGAGGTGCTAAAATCCTTTATAGACAGGCCATAGTGTG